>CAWVOD010000001.1:0-561609 GCA_963930825.1 Silvanus unidentatus
ATCGCGGTTTTCACCAGTGGATTAAGCACCTCATTTTACATAAAATAAGTCCTATAAGTCTACTCTCAAGAGTTGATAAAGGTAAAAACGAGTAAAATGTTTATATATCACATTTTCAAATATCTATTATTTTCCATTTTACTCGATCTCCTAAACGGTTAAAGATATCACATCGCGGTTTTCACCAGTGGATTTAGCACCTCACTTTACATAAAATAAGTCCTATAAGTCTACTCTCAAGAGTAGATAAGGGTACAAACGAATAAAATGTTTATATATCACATTATCAAATATCTATTATTCTCCATTTTACTCGATCTCCTAAACGGTTAAAGATAGGACATCGCGGTTTTCACCAGTGAATTTAGCACCTCATTTTACATAAAATAGGTCCTATAAGTCTACTTTCAAGAGTTGATAAAGGTACAAACGAACAAAATGTTTATATATCACATTTTCAAATATCTATTTTTTTCCATTTTACTGGATCTCCTAAACGGTTCAAGATAGGACATCGCGGTTTTCACCAGTGTATGTAGCACCTCATTTTACATAAAATATGTCCTATAAGTCTACTTTCAAGAGTTGATAAAGGTACAAACGAACAAAATGTTTATATATCACATTTTCAAATATCTATTATTCTACATTTTACTCGATCTCCTAAACGGTTCAAGATAGGACATCGGGGTTTTCACCCGTGGATTTAGCACCTCATTTTACATAAAATAAGTCCTATAAGTCTACTCTCAAGAGTTGATCAAGGTACAAACGAACAAAATGTTTATATATCACATTTTCAAATATCTATTATTCTCCATTTTACTCGATCTCCTAATCGGTTCAAGATAGGACATCGCGGTTTTCACCAGTGGATTTAGCACCTCATTTTACATAAAATAAGTTCTATAAGTCTACTCTTAAGAGTTGATAAAGGTACAAACGAATAAAATGTTTATATATCACATATTCAAATATCTATTATTCTCCATTTTACTCGATCTCCTAAACGGTAAAAGATAGGACATCGCGGTTTTCACCAGTGGACTTAGCACCTCATTTTACATATAATAAGTCCTATAAGTCTACTCTCAAGAGTTGATAGAAGTACAAACAAATAAAATGTTTATATATCACATTTTCAAATATCTATTATTCTCCATTTTACTCGATCTCCTAAACGGTTAAAGATAGGACATCGCGGTTTTCACCAGTGGATTTAGCACATCATTTTACATAAAATGAGTCCTATAAGTCAACTCTCAAGAGTTGATTAAGATACAAACGAATAAAATGTTTATATATCACATTATCAAATATCTATTATTCTCCATTTTACTCGATCTCCTAAACGGTTAAAGATAGGACATCGCGGTTTTCACCAGTGGATTTAGCACCTCATTTTACATAAAATAGGTACTATTAGTCTACTCTCAAGAGTTGATAAAGGTAAAAACGAATAAAATGTTTATATATCACATTTTCAAATTTCAATTATTTTTCATTTTACTCGATCTCCTAAACGGTAAAAGATAGGACATCGCGGTTTTCACCAGTGGATTAAGCACCTCATTTTACATAAAATAAGTCCTATAAGTCTACTCTCAAGAGTTGATAAAGGTAAAAACGAGTAAAATGTTTATATATCACATTTTCAAATATCTATTATTTTCCATTTTACTCGATCTCCTAAACGGTTAAAGATATCACATCGCGGTTTTCACCAGTGGATTTAGCACCTCACTTTACATAAAATAAGTCCTATAAGTCTACTCTCAAGAGTAGATAAGGGTACAAACGAATAAAATGTTTATATATCACATTATCAAATATCTATTATTCTCCATTTTACTCGATCTCCTAAACGGTTAAAGATAGGACATCGCGGTTTTCACCAGTGGATTTAGCACCTCATTTTACATAAAATAGGTCCTATAAGTCTACCCTCATGAGTTGATCAAGGTACAAACGAATAAAATGTTAATATATCACATTTTCAAATATCTATTATTCTCCATTTTACTCGATCTCCTAAACGGTAAAAGATAGGACATCAAGGTTTTTATCAGTGGATTAAGCACCCCATTTTACAAAAAATAAGTCCTATAAGTCTACTCTCAAGAGTTGATAAAGGTAAAAACGAATAAAATGTTTATATATCACATTTTCAAATATCTATTATTCTCCATTTTACTCGATCTCCTAAACGGTTAAAGATAGGACATCGCGGTTTTCACCAGTGGATTTAGCACCTCATTTTACATAAAATAGGTCCTATAATCTACTCTCAAATGTTAATAAAGGTACAAACGAATAAAATGTTTATATATCACATTTTCAAATATCTATTATTCTCCATTTTACTCGATCTCCTAAACGGTTAAAGATAGGACATCGCGGTTTTCACCAGTGGATTTAGCACCTCATTTTACATAAAATAGGTCCTATAATCTACTCTCAAATGTTGATAAAGGTACAAACGAATAAAATGTTTATATATCACATTTTCAAATATCTATTATTCTCCATTTTTCTCGATCTCCTAAACGGTTAAAGATAGGACATCGCAATTTTCACCAGTGGATTTAGCACCTCATTTTACATAAAATAGGACCTATAATCTACTCTCAAATGTTGATAAAGGTACAAACGAATAAAATGTTTTTATATCACATTTTCAAATATCTATTATTCTCCATTTTACTCGATCTCCTAAACGGTTAAAGATAGGACATCGCGGATTTCACCAGTGGATTTAGCTCCTCATTTTACATAAAATAAGTCCTATAAGTCTACTCTCAAGAGTTGATAAAGGTACAAACGAATAAAATGTTTATATATCACATTTTCAAATATCTGTTATTATTAATTTTACTCGATCTCTTAAACGGTTAGAGATAGGACATCGCGGTTTTTACCAGTGGATTTAGCACCTTATTTTACATAAAATAAGTCCTATAAGTCTACTCTCAAGAGTTGATAAAGGTACAAACGAATAAAATGTTTATATATCACATTTTCAAATATCTATTATTCTTCATTTTACTCGATCTCCTAAACGGTTAAAGATAGGACATCGCGGTTTTCACCAGTGGATTTAGCACAACATTTTACATAAAATAAGTCCTATAAGTCAACTCTCAAGAGTTGATTAAGGTACAAACGAATAAAATGTTTATATATCACATTATCAAATATCTATTATTCTCCATTTTACTCGATCTCCTAAACGGTTAAAGATATCACATCGCGGTTTTCACCAGTGGATTTAGCACCTCATTTTACATAAAATAGGTCCTATAATCTACTCTCAAATGTTGATAAAGGTACAAACGAATAAAATGTTTATATATCACATTTTCAAATATCTATTATTCTCCATTTTTCTCGATCTCCTAAACGGTTAAAGATAGTACATCGCAATTTTCACCAGTGGATTTAGCACCTCATTTTACATAAAATAGGACCTATAATCTACTCTCAAATGTTGATAAAGGTACAAACGAATAAAATGTTTATATATCACATTTTCAAATATCTATTATTCTCCATTTTTCTCGATTTCCTAAACGGTTAAAGATAGGACATCGCGGTTTTCACCAGTGGATTTAGCACCTCATTTTACATAAAAAAGGTCCTATAATCTACTCTCAAATGTTGATAAAGGTACAAACGAATAAAATGTTTATATATCACATTTTCAAATATCTATTATTCTCCATTTTTCTCGATCTCCTAAACGGTTAAAGATAGGATATCGCAATTTTCACTAGTGGATTTAGCACCTCATTTGACATAAAATAGGTCCTATAAGTCTACCCTCATGAGTTGATCAAGGTACAAACGAATAAAATGTTAATATATCACATTTTCAAATTTCTAATATTCTCCATTTTACTCAATCTCCTAAACGGTTAAAGATAGGACATCGCGGTTTTCACCAGTGGATTAAGCACCTCATTTTACATAAAATAAGTCCTATAAGTCTACTCTTAAAAGTTGATAAAGGTACAAACGAATAAAATGTTTATATATCACATTTTAAAATATCTATTATTCTCCATTTCACTCGATCTCCTAAACGGTTAAAGATAGGACATCGCGGATTTCACCAGTGGATTTAGCACCTCATTTTACATAAAATAAGTCCTATAAGTCTACTCTCAAGAGTTGATAAAGGTACAAACGAATAAAGTGTTTATATATCACATTTTCAAATATCTCTTCTCCATTTTACTCGATCTCCTAAAAGGTTAAAGATAGGACATCGCGGTTATCAGTCAATTTAGCATACCATTTTATATAAAATTAGTTATATAACAACTGTCATTTTTAGACATATGTCATTCTTGACATCTATGATTTTTTGACAGCTGTCATTTTTGACATCTGTCATTTTTTGACAGTTGTCAATCTTGACATTTGTCATTTTTTGACATCTGTTATTCTTGACATCTGTCACTCTTGACATCTGTCACTCTTGACATCTGTCATTCTTGACATCTGTCACTCTTGACTTCTGTCATTCTTGACATTTGTCATTTTTGACATTTGTCATTTTTGACATTTGTCATTTTTTGACATCTGTCATTCTTGACATCTGTAATTTTTTGACAGCTGACATTTTTGACAGCCGTCATTCTTTGACAACTGAATAAAATGTTTATATATCACATTTTCAAATATCTATTATTCTCCATTTTACTCGATCTCCTAAACGGTTAAAAATAGGACATCGCGGTTTTCACCAGTCGATTTAGCACCTCATTTTACATAAAATAACTCCTATAAGTCTACTCTCAAGAGTTGATAAAGGTACAAACGAATAAAATGTTTATATATCACATTTTCAAATATCTGTTATTATTAATTTTACTCGATCTCCTAAACGGTTAAAGATAGGACATCGCGGTTTTCACCAGTGGATTTAGCACCTCATTTTACATAAAATAAGTCCTATAAGTCTACTCTCAAGAGTTGATAAAGGAACAAACGAATAAAATGTTTATATATCATATTTTCAAATATCTATTATTCTCCATTAAACTCGATCTCCTAAACGGTTAAAGATAGGACATCGCGGATTTCACCAGTGGATTTAGCACCTCATTTTACATAAAATAAGTCCTATAAGTCTACTCTCAAGAGTTGATAGAAGTACAAACAAATAAAATGTTTATATATCACATATTCAAATTTCTAATATTCTCCATTTTACTCGATCTCCTAAACGGTTAATGATAGGACATCGCGGTTTTCACCAGTGGATTTAGAACCTCATTTTACATAAAATAAGTCCTATAAGTCTACTCTCAAGAGTTGATAAAGGTACAAACGAATAAAATGTTTATATATCACATTTTCAAATATCTATTTTTCTCCATTTTACTCGATCTCCTAAACGATCCAAGATAGGACATCGCGGTTTTCACCAGTGGATTTAGCACCTCATTTTACAGAAAATAAGTCCTATAAGTCTACTCTTAAGAGTTGATAAAGGTACAAACGAATAAAATGTTTATATATCACATTTTCAAATATCTGTTATTATTAATTTTACTCGATCTCTTAAACGGTTAGAAATAGGACTTCGCGGTTTTCACCAGTGGATTTAGCACCTCATTTTACTTAAAATAAGTCTTATAAGTCTACTCTCAAGAGTTGATAAAGACACAAACGAATAAAATGTTTATATATCACATTATAAAATATCTATTATTCTCCATTTTACTCGATCTCCTAAACGGTTAAAGATAGGACATCGCGGATTTCACTAGTGGATTTAGCTCCTCATTTTACATAAAATAAGTCCTATAGGTCTACTCTCAAGAGTTGATAAAGGTACAAACGAATAAAATGTTTATATATCACATTTTCAAATATCTATTATTTTCTATTTTACTCGATCTCTTAAACGGTTAAAGATAAGACATCGCGGATTTCACCAGTGGATTTAGCACCTCATTTTACATAAAATAGGTCCTATAAGTCTACTCTCAAGAGTTGATAAAGGTAAAAACGAATAAAATGTTTATATATCACATTTTCAAATATCTATTATTTTCCATTTTACTCGATCTCCTAAACGGTAAAAGATAGGACATCGCGGTTTTCACCAGTGGATTTAGCACCTCATTTTACATAAAATAAGTCCTATAAGTCTACTCTCAAGAGTTGATAAAGATACAAACGAATAAAATGTTTATATATCACATTATCAAATATCTATTATTCTCCATTTTACTCGATCTCCTAAACGGTTAAAGATAGGACATCGCGGATTTCACCAGTGGATTTAGCACCTCATTTTACATAAAATAAGTCCTATAAGTCTACTCTCAAAAGTTGATAAAGGTACAAACGAATATAATGTTTATATATCACAATTTAAAATATCTATTATTCTCCATTTCACTCGATCTCCTAAACGGTTAAAAATAGGACATCGCGGTTTTCACCAGAGGATTTAGCACCTCATTTTACATAAAATAAGTAATATAAGTCTACTCTCAAGAGTTGATAAAGGTACAAACGAATAAAATGTTTATATATCACATTTTCAAATATCTATTACTTTCCATTTTACTCGATCTCCTTAACTGTTAAAGATAGGACATCGCGGTTTTCACCAGTGGATTTAGCACCTCATTTTACATAAAATAAGTCCTTTAAGTCTCCTCTCAAGAGTTGATAAAGGTACAAACGAATAAAATGTTTATATATCACATTTTCAAATATCTATTATTCTCCATTTTACTCGATCTCCTAAACGGTTAAAGATAGGACATCGCGGCTTTCAACAGTGAATTTAGCACCTTATTTTACATAACATAAGTCCTATAAGTCTACTCTCAAGAGTTGATAAAGGTACAATCGAATAAAATGTTTATATATCACATTTTCAAATATCTGTTATTATTAATTTTACTCGATCTTTTAAACGGTTAGAGATAGGACATCGCGGTTTTTACCAGTGGATTTAGCACCTCATTTTACATAAAATAAGTCCTATAAGTTTACTCTTAACAGTTGATAAAGGTACAAAAGAATAAAATGTTTATATATCACATTTTCAAATATCTATTATTCTCCATTTTACTCGATCTCCTAAACGGTTAAAGATAGGAAATCGCGGTTTTCACCAGTCGATTTAGCACCTCATTTTACATAAAATAACTCCTATAAGTCTACTCTCAAGAGTTGATAAAGGTACAAACGAATAAAATGTTTATATATCACATTTTCAAATATCTGTTATTATTAATTTTACTCGATCTTTTAAACGGTTAGAGATAGGACATCGCGGTTTTTACCAGTGGATTTAGCACCTCATTTTACATAAAATAGGTCCTATAAGTCTACTCTCAAGAGTTGATAAAGGTAAAAACGAATAAAATGTTTATATATCACATTTTCAAATATCTATTATTCTCCATTTTACTCGATCTCCTAAACGGTTAAAGATAGGACATCGCGGTTTTCACCAGTGGATTTAGCACCTCATTTTACATATAATAAGTCCTATAAGTCTACTCTCAAGAGTTGATAAAGGTACAAACGAATAAAATGTTTATATATCACATATTCAAATATCTATTATTCTCCATTTTACTCGATCTCCTAAACGGTTAAAAATAGGACATCGCGGTTTTCACCAGTGGATTTAGCACCTCATTTTACATAAAATAAGTAATATAAGTCTACTCTCAAGAGTTGATAAAGGTACAAACGAATAAAATGTTTATATATCACATTTTCAAATATCTATTACTCTCCATTTTACTCGATCTCCTAAACGGTTCAAGATAGGACATCGCGGTTTTCACCAGTGGATTTAGCACCTCATTTTACAGAAAATAAGTCCTATAAGTCTACTCTTAAGAGTTGATAAAGGTACAAACGAATAAAACGTTTATATATCACATATTCAAATATCTATTATTCTCCATTTTACTCTAACTCCTAAACGGTTAAAAATAGGACATCGCGTTTTTCACCAGTGGATTTAGCACCTCATTTTACATAAAATAAGTCCTTTAAGTCTCCTCTCAAGAGTTGATAAAGGTACAAACGAATAAAATGTTTATATATCACATTTTCAAATATCTATTATTCTCCATTTTACTCGATCTCCTAAACGGTTAAAGATAGGACATCGCGGCTTTCAACAGTGAATTTAGCACCTTATTTTACATAACATAAGTCCTATAAGTCTACTCTCAAGAGTTGATAAAGGTACAATCGAATAAAATGTTTATATATCACATTTTCAAATATCTATTATTCTCCATTTTACTCGATCTCCTAAACGGTTAAAGATATCACATCGCGGTGTTCACCAGTGGATTTAGCACCTCATTTTACATAAAATAGGTCCTATAAGTCTACCCTCAAGAGTTGATCAAGGTACAATCGAATAAAATGTTTATATATCACATTTTCAAATATCTATTATTCTCCATTTTACTCGATCTCCTAAACGGTTCAAGATAGGACATCGCGGTTTTCACCAGTGGATTTAGCACCTCATTTTACATAAAATAGGTCCTATAAGTCTACCCTCAAGAGTTGATCAAGGTACAAACGAATAAATTGTTTATATATCACATTTTCAAATATCTATTATTCTCCATTTTACTCGATCTCCTAAACTGTTAAAGATAGGACATCGAGGTTTTCACCAGTGGATTTAGCACCTCATTTTACATAAAATAGGTTCTATAAGTCTACTCTCAAGAGTTGATAAAGGTAAAAACGAATAAAATGTTTATATATCACATTTTCAAATATCTATTTTTCTCCATTTTACTCGATCTCCTAAACGGTTCAAGATAGGACATCGCGGATTTCACCAGTGGATTTAGCACCTCATTTTACTTAAAATAAGTCCTATAAGTCTACTCTTAAGAGTTGATAAAGGTACAAACAATAAAATGTTTATATATCACATTTTCAAATATCTATTATTCTCCATTTTACTCAATCTCCTAAACGGTTAAAAATAGGACATCGCGGTTTTCACTAGTGGATTTAGCACCTCATTTTACATAAAATAAGTCCTATAAGTCTACTCTTAAGAGTTGATAAAGGTACAAACGAATAAAATGTTAATATATCACATTTTCAAATATCTATTATTCTCCATTTTACTCGATCTCCTAAACGGTTAAAGATATCACATCGCGGTTTTCACCAGTGGATTTAGCACCTCATTTTACATAAAATTGGTCCTATAAGTCTACTCTCAAGAGTTGATAAAGGTACAAACGAATAAAATGTTTATATATCACATTTTCAAATATCTATTATTTTCCAATTTACTTGATCTCCTAAACGGTTCAAGATAGGACATCGCGGTTTTCACCAGTGGATTTAGCACCTCATTTTACATAAAATAGGTCCTATAAGTCTACCCTCAAGAGTTGATCAAGGTACAAACGAATAAATTGTTTATATATCACATTTTCAAATATCTATTATTCTCCATTTTACTCGATCTCCTAAACTGTTAAAGATAGGACATCGAGGTTTTCACCAGTGGATTTAGCACCTCATTTTACATAAAATAGGTTCTATAAGTCTACTCTCAAGAGTTGATAAAGGTAAAAACGAATAAAATGTTTATATATCACATTTTCAAATATCTATTTTTCTCCATTTTACTCGATCTCCTAAACGGTTCAAGATAGGACATCGCGGATTTCACCAGTGGATTTAGCACCTCATTTTACTTAAAATAAGTCCTATAAGTCTACTCTTAAGAGTTGATAAAGGTACAAACAATAAAATGTTTATATATCACATTTTCAAATATCTATTATTCTCCATTTTACTCAATCTCCTAAACGGTTAAAAATAGGACATCGCGGTTTTCACTAGTGGATTTAGCACCTCATTTTACATAAAATAAGTCCTATAAGTCTACTCTTAAGAGTTGATAAAGGTACAAACGAATAAAATGTTAATATATCACATTTTCAAATATCTATTATTCTCCATTTTACTCGATCTCCTAAACGGTTAAAGATATCACATCGCGGTTTTCACCAGTGGATTTAGCACCTTATTTTACATAAAATTGGTCCTATAAGTCTACTCTCAAGAGTTGATAAAGGTACAAACGAATAAAATGTTTATATATCACATTTTCAAATATCTATTATTTTCCAATTTACTTGATCTCCTAAACGGTTAAAGATATCACATCGCGGTTTTCACCAGTGGAATTAGCACCTCATTTTACATAAAATAAATCCTATAAGTCTACTCTCAAGAGTTGATAAAAGTACAAACGAATAAAATGTTTATATATCACATTTTCAAATATCTATTATTCTCCATTTCACTCGATCTCCGAAACGGTTAAAGATAGGACATCGCGGTTTTCATCAGTGGATTAAGCACCCCATTTTACATAAAATAAGTCCTATAAGTCTACTCTCAAGAGTTGATAAAGGTACAATCGAATAAAATGTTTATATATCACATTTTCAAATATCTATTATTCTCCATTTTACTCGATCTCCTAAACGGTTAAAGATATCACATCGCGGTTTTCACCAGTGGATTTAGCACCTTATTTTACATAAAATAGGTCCTATAAGTCTACTATCAAGAGTTGATAAAGGTACAAACGAATAAAATGTTTATATATCACATTATCAAATATCTATTATTCTCCATTTTACTCGATCTCCTAAACTGTTAAAGATAGGACATCGCGGTTTTCACCAGTAAATTTAGCACCTCATTTTACATAAAATAATTCCTATAAGTCTACCCTCATGAGTTGATCAAGGTACAAACGAATAAAATGTTAATATATCACATTTTCAAATATCTATTATTCTCCATTTTACTCGATCTCCTAAACGGTAAAAGATAGGACATCGCGGTTTTTATCAGTGGATTAAGCACCCCATTTTACATCAAATAATTCCTATAAGTCTACCCTCATGAGTTGATCAAGGTACAAACGAATAAAATGTTAATATATCACATTTTCAAATATCTATTATTCTCCATTTTACTCGATCTCCTAAACGGTAAAAGATAGGACATCGCGGTTTTCATCAGTGGATTAAGCACCCCATTTTACATAAAATAGGTCCTATAAGTCTACTCTCAAGAGTTGATAAAGGTAAAAACGAATAAAATGTTTATATGTCACATTTTCAAATTTCTATTATTCTCCATTTTACTCGATCTCCTAAACGGTTAAAGATAGGACATCGCGGTTTTCACCAGTGGATTTAGAACCTCATTTTACATAAAATAGGTCCTATAAGTCTACTCTCAAGAGTTGATAAAGGTAAAAACGAATAAAATGTTTATATATCACATTTTCAAATATCTATTAATCTCCATTTTACTCGATCTCCTAAACGGTTAAAGATATCACATCGCGGTTTTCACCAGTGGATTTAGCACTTCATTTTACATAAAATAGGTCCTATAAGTCTACTCTCAAGAGTTGATAAAGGAACAAATGAATAAAATGTTTATATATCACATTTACAAATATCTATTATTCTCCATTTTACTCGATCTCCTAAACGGTTCAAGATAGGACATCGCGGTTTTCACCTGTGGATTCAGCACCTCATTTTACATAAAATAGGTCCTATAAGTCTACTCTCAAGAGTTGATATAGGTACAAACGAATAAAATGTTTATATATCACATTTTCAAATATCTATTATTCTCCATTTTACTCGATCTCCTAGACGGTTAAAGATATCACATCGCGGTTTTCACCAGTGGATTAAGCACCTCATTTTACATAAAATAGGTCTTATAAGTCTACTCTCAAGAGTTGATAAAGGTAAAAACGAATAAAATGTTTATATATCACATTTTCAAATATCTATTATTCTCCATTTTACTCGATCTCCTAAACGGTTAAAGATCTCACATCGCGGATTTCCCCAGTGGATTTAGCATCTTATTTTACATAAAATAGGTCCTATAAGTCTACTCTCAAGAGTTGATAAAGGTACAAACGAGTAAAATGTTTATATATCACATTTTCAAATATCTATTATTTTCCAATTTACTTGATCTCCTAAACGGTTAAAGATATCACATCGCGGTTTTCACCAGTGGATTTAGCACCTCATTTTACATAAAATAAGTCCTATAAGTCTACTCTCAAGAGTTGATAAAGGTACAATCGAATAAAATGTTTATATATCACATTTTCAAATATCTATTATTTTCCATTTTACTCGATCTACTAAACGGTTAAAGATATCACATCGCGGTTTTCACCAGTGGATTTAGCACCTCATTTTACATAAAATAGGTCCTATAAGTCTACTCTCAAGAGTTGATAAAGGTAAAAACGAATAAAATGTTTATATATCACATTTTCAAATATCTATTATTCTCCATTTTACTCAATCTCCTAAACGGTTAAAAATAGGACATCGCGGTTTTCACTAGTGGATTTAGCACCTCATTTTACATAAAATAAGTCCTATAAGTCTACTCTTAAGAGTTGATAAAGGTACAAACGAATAAAATGTTAATATATCACATTTTCAAATATCTATTATTCTCCATTTTACTCGATCTCCTAAACGGTTAAAGATATCACATCGCGGTTTTCACCAGTGGATTTAGCACCTCATTTTACATAAAATTGGTCCTATAAATCTACTCTCAAGAGTTGATAAAGGTACAAACGAATAAAATGTTTATATATCACATTTTCAAATATCTATTATTTTCCAATTTACTTGATCTCCTAAACGGTTCAAGATAGGACATCGCGGTTTTCACCAGTGGATTTAGCACCTCATTTTACATAAAATAGGTCCTATAAGTCTACCCTCAAGAGTTGATCAAGGTACAAACGAATAAATTGTTTATATATCACATTTTCAAATATCTATTATTCTCCATTTTACTCGATCTCCTAAACTGTTAAAGATAGGACATCGAGGTTTTCACCAGTGGATTTAGCACCTCATTTTACATAAAATAGGTTCTATAAGTCTATTCTCAAGAGTTGATAAAGGTAAAAACGAATAAAATGTTTATATATCACATTTTCAAATATCTATTTTTCTCCATTTTACTCGATCTCCTAAACGGTTCAAGATAGGACATCGCGGATTTCACCAGTGGATTTAGCACCTCATTTTACTTAAAATAAGTCCTATAAGTCTACTCTTAAGAGTTGATAAAGGTACAAACAATAAAATGTTTATATATCACATTTTCAAATATCTATTATTCTCCATTTTACTCAATCTCCTAAACGGTTAAAAATAGGACATCGCGGTTTTCACTAGTGGATTTAGCACCTCATTTTACATAAAATAAGTCCTATAAGTCTACTCTTAAGAGTTGATAAAGGTACAAACGAATAAAATGTTAATATATCACATTTTCAAATATCTATTATTCTCCATTTTACTCGATCTCCTAAACGGTTAAAGATATCACATCGCGGTTTTCACCAGTGGATTTAGCACCTTATTTTACATAAAATTGGTTCTATAAGTCTACTCTCAAGAGTTGATAAAGGTACAAACGAATAAAATGTTTATATATCACATTTTCAAATATCTATTATTTTCCAATTTACTTGATCTCCTAAACGGTTAAAGATATCACATCGCGGTTTTCACCAGTGGAATTAGCACCTCATTTTACATAAAATAAATCCTATAAGTCTACTCTCAAGAGTTGATAAAAGTACAAACGAATAAAATGTTTATATATCACATTTTCAAATATCTATTATTCTCCATTTCACTCGATCTCCGAAACGGTTAAAGATAGGACATCGCGGTTTTCATCAGTGGATTAAGCACCCCATTTTACATAAAATAAGTCCTATAAGTCTACTCTCAAGAGTTGATAAAGGTACAATCGAATAAAATGTTTATATATCACATTTTCAAATATCTATTATTCTCCATTTTACTCGATCTCCTAAACGGTTAAAGATATCACATCGCGGTTTTCACCAGTGGATTTAGCACCTAATTTTACATAAAATAGGTCCTATAAGTCTACTATCAAGAGTTGATAAAGGTACAAACGAATAAAATGTTTATATATCACATTATCAAATATCTATTATTCTCCATTTTACTCGATCTCCTAAACTGTTAAAGATAGGACATCGCGGTTTTCACCAGTAAATTTAGCACCTCATTTTACATAAAATAATTCCTATAAGTCTACCCTCATGAGTTGATCAAGGTACAAACGAATAAAATGTTAATATATCACATTTTCAAATATCTATTATTCTCCATTTTACTCGATCTCCTAAACGGTAAAAGATAGGACATCGCGGTTTTTATCAGTGGATTAAGCACCCCATTTTACATAAAATAATTCCTATAAGTCTACCCTCATGAGTTGATCAAGGTACAAACGAATAAAATGTTAATATATCACATTTTCAAATATCTATTATTCTCCATTTTACTCGATCTCCTAAACGGTAAAAGATAGGACATCGCGGTTTTCATCAGTGGATTAAGCACCCCATTTTACATAAAATAGGTCCTATAAGTCTACTCTCAAGAGTTGATAAAGGTAAAAACGAATAAAATGATTATATGTCACATTTTCAAATTTCTATTATTCTCCATTTTACTCGATCTCCTAAACGGTTAAAGATAGGACATCGCGGTTTTCACCAGTGGATTTAGAACCTCATTTTACATAAAATAGGTCCTATAAGTCTACTCTCAAGAGTTGATAAAGGTAAAAACGAATAAAATGTTTATATATCACTTTTTCAAATATCTATTAATCTCCATTTTACTCGATCTCCTAAACGGTTAAAGATATCACATCGCGGTTTTCACCAGTGGATTTAGCACTTCATTTTACTTAAAATAGGTCCTATAAGTCTACTCTCAAGAGTTGATAAAGGAACAAATGAATAAAATGTTTATATATCACATTTACAAATATCTATTATTCTCCATTTTACTCGATCTCCTAAACGGTTCAAGATAGGACATCGCGGTTTTCACCTGTGGATTCAGCACCTCATTTTACATAAAATAGGTCCTATAAGTCTACTCTCAAGAGTTGATATAGGTACAAACGAATAAAATGTTTATATATCACATTTTCAAATATCTATTATTCTCCATTTTACTCGATCTCCTAGACGGTTAAAGATATCACATCGCGGTTTTCACCAGTGGATTAAGCACCTCATTTTACATAAAATAGGTCTTATAAGTCTACTCTCAAGAGTTGATAAAGGTAAAAACGAATAAAATGTTTATATATCACATTTTCAAATATCTATTATTCTCCATTTTACTCGATCTCCTAAACGGTTAAAGATCTCACATCGCGGATTTCCCCAGTGGATTTAGCATCTTATTTTACATAAAATAGGTCCTATAAGTCTACTCTCAAGAGTTGATAAAGGTACAAACGAGTAAAATGTTTATATATCACATTTTCAAATATCTATTATTTTCCAATTTACTTGATCTCCTAAACGGTTAAAGATATCACATCGCGGTTTTCACCAGTGGATTTAGCACCTCATTTTACATAAAATAAGTCCTATAAGTCTACTCTCAAGAGTTGATAAAGGTACAATCGAATAAAATGTTTATATATCACATTTTCAAATATCTATTATTTTCCATTTTACTCGATCTCCTAAACGGTTAAAGATATCACATCGCGGTTTTCACCAGTGGATTTAGCACCTCATTTTACATAAAATAGGTCCTATAAGTCTACTCTCAAGAGTTGATAAAGGTAAAAACGAATAAAATGTTTATATATCACATTTTCAAATATCTATTAATCTCCATTTTACTCGATCTCCTAAACGGTTAAAGATATCACATCGCGGTTTTTACCAGTGGATTTAGCACTTCATTTTACATAAAATAGGTCCTATAAGTCTACTCTCAAGAGTTGATAAAGGTACAAATGAATAAAATGTTTATATATCACATTTACAAATATCTATTATTCTCCATTTTACTCGATCTCCTAAACGGTTCAAGATAGGACATCGCGGTTTTCATTTGTGGATTTAGCACCTCATTTTACATAAAATAGGTCCTATAAGTCTACTCTCAAGAGTTGATATAGGTACAAACGAATAAAATGTTTATATATCACATTTTCAAATATCTATTATTCTCCATTTTACTCGATCTCCTAAACGGTTAAAGATAGGACGTCGCGGTTTTTATCAGTGGATTAAACACCCCATTTTACATAAAAAAAGTCTTATAAGTCAACTCTCAAGAGTTGATAAAGGTAAAAACGAATAAAATGTTTATATATCACATTTTCAAATATCTATTATTCTCCATTTTACTCGATCTCCTAAACAGTTAAAGATAGGACATCGCGGTTTTCACCAGTGGATTTAGCACCTTATTTTACATAAAATAAGTCCTATAAGTCTACTATCAAGAGTTGATAAAGGTACAAACGAATAAAATGTTTATATATCACATTTTCAAATATCTATTATTCTCCACTTTACTCCATCTCCTAAACGGTTAAAGATAAGACATTGCGGATTTCACCAGTGGATTAAGAACCTCATTTTATATAAAATTTTTCCTATAAGTCTACTCTCATGAGTTGATAAAGGTAAAAACGAATAAAATGTTTATATATCACATTTTCAAATATCTATTATTCTCCATTTTACTCGATCTCCTAAACGGTTAAAGATCTCACATCGCGGATTTCCCCAGTGGATTTAGCACCTCATTTTACATAAAATAGGTCCTATAAGTCTACTCTCAAGAGTTGATAAAGGTACAAACGAATAAAATGTTTATATATCACATTTTCAAATATCTATTATTTTCCAATTTACTTGATCTCCTAAACGGTTAAAGATATCACATCGCGGTTTTCACCAGTGGATTTAGCACCTCATTTTACATAAAATAAGTCCTATAAGTCTACTCTCAAGAGTTGATAAAGGTACAAACGAATAAAATGTTTATATATCACATTTTCAAATATCTATTATTCTCCATTTCACTCGATCTCCGAAACGGTTAAAGATAGGACATCGCGGTTTTCATCAGTGGATTAAGCACCCCATTTTACATAAAATAAGTCCTATAAGTCTACTCTCAAGAGTTGATAAAGTACAATCGAATAAAATGTTTATATATCACATTTTCAAATATCTATTATTTTCCATTTTACTCGATCTCCTAAACGGTTAAAGATATCACATCGCGGTTTCCACCAGTGGATTTAGCACCTCATTTTACATAAAATAGGTCCTATAAGTCTACTCTCAAGAGTTGATAAAGGTACAAACGAATAAAATGTTTATATATCACATTATCAAATATCTATTATTCTCCATTTTACCCGATCTCCTAAACTGTTAAAGATATCACATCGCGGTTTTCACCAGTGAATTTAGCACCTCATTTTACATAAAATAGGTCCTATAAGTCTACTCTCAAGAGTTGATAAAGGTACAAACGAATAAAATGTTTATATATCACATTATCAAATATCTATTATTCTCCATTTTACCCGATCTCCTAAACTGTTAAAGATATCTCATCGCGGTTTTCACCAGTGGATTTAGCACCTCATTTTACATAAAATAGGTCCTATAAGTCTACTCTCAAGAGTTGATAAAGGTACAAACGAATAAAATCTTTATATATCACATTATCAAATATCTATTATTCTCCATTTTACTCGATCTCCTAAACTGTTAAAGATAGGACATCGCGGTTTTCACCAGTAAATTTAGCACCTCATTTTACATAAAATAATTCCTATAAGTCTACCCTCATGAGTTGATCAAGGTACAAACGAATAAAATGTTAATATATCACATTTTCAAATATCTATTATTCTCCATTTTACTCGATCTCCTAAACGGTAAAAGATAGGACATCGCGGTTTTCATCAGTGGATTAAGCACCCCATTTTACATAAAATAAGTCCTATAAGTCTACTCTCAAGAGTTGATAAAGGTACAAACGAATAAAATGTTTATATATCACATTTTCAAATATCTATTATTCTCCATTTTACTCGATCTCCTAAACGGTTAAAGATATCACATCGCGGTTTTTACCAGTGGATTTAGCACCTCATTTTACATAAAATAGGTCCTATAAGTCCACTCTCAAGAGTTAATAAAGGTAAAAACGAATAAAATGTTTATATGTCACATTTTCAAATTTCTATTATTCTCCATTTTACTCGATCTCCTAAACGGTTAAAGATATCACATCGCGGTTTTTACCATTGGATTTAGCACCTTATTTTACTTAAAATAGGTCCTATAAGTCCACTCTCAAGAGTTGATAAAGGTAAAAACGAATAAAATGTTTATATGTCACATTTTCAAATTTCTATTATTCTCCATTTTACTCGATCTCCTAAACGGTTAAAGATAGGACATCGCGCTTTTCACCAGTGGATTTAGCACCTCATTTTACATAAAATAGGTCCTATAAGTCTACCCTCAAGAGTTGATCAAGGTACAATCGAATAAAATGTTTATATATCACATTTTCAAATATCTATTATTCTCCTTTTTACTCGATCTCCTAAACGGTTCAAGATAGGACATCACGGTTTTTACCAGTGGATTTAGCACGTCATTTTACATAAAATAGGTCCTATAAGTCTACCCTCAAGAGTTGATCAAGGTACAATCGAATAAAATGTTTATATATCACATTTTCAAATATCTATTATTCTCCTTTTTACTCGATCTCCTAAACGGTTCAAGATAGGACATCACGGTTTTTACCAGTGGATTTAGCACCTCATTTTACATAAAATAGGTCCTATAAGTCTACACTCAAGAGTTGATAAAGGTACAAACGAATAAAATGTTTATATATCACATTTTCAAATATCTATTTTTCTCCATTTTACTCGATATCCTAAACGGTTCAAGATAGGACATCGCGGATTTCACCAGTGGATTTAGCACCTCATTTTACATAAAATAAGTCCTATAAGTCTTTTCTTAAAAGTTGATAAAGGTACAAACGAATAAAATGTTTATATATCACATTTTCAAATATCTATTATTCTCCATTTTACTCAATCTCCTAAACGATTAAAAATAGGACATCGCGGTTTTCACCAGTGGATTTCGCACCTCATTTTACATAAAATAAGTCCTATGAGTCTACTCTTAAGAGTTGATAAAGGTACAAACGAATAAAATGTTTATATATCACATTTTCAAATATCTATTATTTTCCAATTTACTTGATCTCCTAAACGGTTAAAGATATCACATCGCGGTTTTCATCAGTGGATTAAGCACCCCATTTTACATAAAATAAGTCCTATAAGTCTACTCTCAAGAGTTGATAAAGGTACAATCGAATAAAATGTTTATATTTCACATTTTCAAATATCTATTATTCTCCATTTTACTCGATCTCCTAAACGGTTAAAGATATCACATCGCGGTTTTTACCAGTGGATTTAGCACCTTATTTTACATAAAATAGGTCCTATAAGTCCACTCTCAAGAGTTGATAAAGGTAAAAACGAATAAAACGTTTATATATCACATTATCAAATATCTATTATTCTCCATTTTACTCGATCTCCTAAACTGTTAAAGATAGGACATCGCGGTTTTCACCAGTAAATTTAGCACCTCATTTTACATAAAGTAAGTCCTATAAGTCTTCTCTTAAAAGTTGATAAAGGTACAAACGAATAAAATGTTTATATATCACATTTTCAAATATCTATTATTCTCCATTTTACTCAATCTCCTAAACGATTAAAAATAGGACATCGCGGTTTTCACCAGTGGATTTCGCACCTCATTTTACATAAAATAAGTCCTATGAGTCTACTCTTAAGAGTTGATAAAGGTACAAACGAATAAAATGTTTATATATCACATTTTCAAATATCTATTATTTTCCAATTTACTTGATCTCCTAAACGGTTAAAGATATCACATCGCGGTTTTCTTCAGTGGATTAAGCACCCCATTTTACATAAAATAAGTCCTATAAGTCTACTCTCAAGAGTTGATAAAGGTACAATCGAATAAAATGTTTATATATCACATTTTCAAATATCTATTATTCTCCATTTTACTCGATCTCCTAAACGGTTAAAGATATCACATCGCGGTTTTCACCAGTGGATTTAGCACCTCATTTTACATAAAATAGGTCCTATAAGTCTACTCTCAAGAGTTGATAAAGGTACAAACGAATAAAATGTTTATATATCACATTATCAAATATCTATTATTCTCCATTTTACTCGATCTCCTAAACTGTTAAAGATAGGACATCGCGGTTTTCACCAGTAAATTTAGCCCCTCATTTTACATAAAATAATTCCTATAAGTCTACCCTCATGAGTTGATCAAGGTACAAACGAATAAAATGTTAATATATCACATTTTCAAATATCTATTATTTTCCATTTTACTCGATCTCCTAAACGGTAAAAGATAGGACATCGCGGTTTTCATCAGTGGATTAAGCACCCCATTTTACATAAAATAAGTCCTATTAGTCTACTCTCAAGAGTTGATAAAGGTACAAACGAATAAAATGTTTATATATCACATTTTCAAATACCTATTATTCTCCATTTTACTCGATCTCCTAAACGGTTAAAGATATCACATCGCGGTTTTTACCAGTGGATTTAGCACCTCATTTTACATAAAATAGGTCCTATAAGTCCACTCTCAAGAGTTGATAAAGGTAAAAACGAATAAAATGTTTATATGTCACATTTTCAAATTTCTATTATTCTCCATTTTACTCGATCTCCTAAACGGTTAAAGATATCACATCGCGGTTTTTACCAGTGGATTTAGCACCTTATTTTACATAAAATAGGTCCTATAAGTCCACTCTCAAGAGTTGATAAAGGTAAAAACGAATAAAATGTTTATATGTCACATTTTCAAATTTCTATTATTCTCCATTTTACTCGATCTCCTAAACGGTTAAAGATAGGACATCGCGCTTTTCACCAGTGGATTTAGCACCTCATTTTACATAAAATAGGTCCTATAAGTCTACCCTCAAGAGTTGATCAAGGTACAATCGAATAAAATGTTTATATATCACATTTTCGAATATCTATTATTCTCCATTTTACTCGATCTCCTAAACGGTTAAAGATAGGACATCGCGGATTTCACCGGTGGATTTAGCACCTCATTTTACATAAAATAAGTCATATAAGTCTTTTCTTAAAAGTTGATAAAGGTACAAACGAATAAAATGTTTATATATCACATTTTCAAATATCTATTATTCTCCATTTTACTCAATCTCCTAAACGATTAAAAATAGGACATCGCGGTTTTCACCAGTGGATTTCGCACCTCATTTTACATAAAATAAGTCCTATGAGTCTACTCTTAAGAGTTGATAAAGGTACAAACGAATAAAATGTTTATATATCACATTTTCAAATATCTATTATTCTCCATTTTACTCGATCTCCTAAACGGTTAAAGATATCACATCTCGGTTTTCACCAGTGGATTTAACACCTTATTTTACATAAAATAGGTCCTATAAGTCTACCCTCAAGAGTTGATCAAGGTACAATCAAATAAAATGTTTATATATCACATTTTCAAATATCTATTATTCTCCATTTTACTCGATCTCCTAAACGGTTAAAGATATCAAATCGCGGTTTTCACCAGTGGATTTAGCACCTCATTTTACATAAAATAGGTCCTATAAGTCTACCCTCAAGAGTTGATAAAGGTACCAGGTACAAACGAATAAAATGTTTATATATCACATTTTCAAATATATTTTTTTCTCCATTTTACTCGATCTCCTAAACGGTTCAAGATAGGACATCGCGGTCTTCACCAGTGGATTTAGCACTTCATTTTACATAAAATAGGTCCTATAAGTCAACTCTCAAGAGTTGATAAAGGTACAAATGAATAAAATGTTTATATATCACATTTACAAATATCTATTATTTTCCATTTTACTCGATCTCCTAAACTGTTAAAGATAGGACATCGCGGTTTTCACCAGTAAATTTAGCACCTCATTTTACATAAAATAGGTCCTATAAGTCTACTCTCAAGAGTTGATAAAGGTACAAACGAATAAAATGTTTATATATCACATTATCAAATATCTATTATTCTCCATTTTACTCGATCTCCTAAACTGTTAAAGATAGGACATCGCGGTTTTCACCAGTAAATGTAGCACCTCATTTTACATAAAATAATTCCTATAAGTCTACCCTCATGAGTTGATCAAGGTACAAACGAATAAAATGTTTATATATCACATTTTCAAATATCTATTATTTTCCAATTTACTTGATCTCCTAAACGGTTAAAGATATCACATCGCGGTTTTCATCAGTGGATTAAGCACCCCATTTTACATAAAATAAGTCCTATAAGTCTACTCTCAAGAGTTGATAAAGGTACAATCGAATAAAATGTTTATATATCACATTTTCAAATATCTATTATTCTCCATTTTACTCGATCTCCTAAACGGTTAAAGATATCACATCGCGGTTTTCACCAGTGGATTTAGCACCTCATTTTACATAAAATAGGTCCTATAAGTCTACTCTCAAGAGTTGATAAAGGTACAAACGAATAAAATGTTTATATATCACATTATCAAATATCTATTATTCTCCATTTTACTCGATCTCCTAAACTGTTAAAGATAGGACATCGCGGTTTTCACCAGTAAATTTAGCACCTCATTTTACATAAAATAATTCCTATAAGTCTACCCTCATGAGTTGATCAAGGTACAAACGAATAAAATGTTAATATATCACATTTTCAAATATCTATTTTTCTCCATTTTACTCGATCTCCTAAACGGTAAAAGATAGGACATCGCGGTTTTCATCAGTGGATTAAGCACCCCATTTTACATAAAATAAGTCCTATAAGTCTACTCTCAAGAGTTGATAAAGGTACAAACGAATAAAATGTTTATACATCACATTTTCAAATACCTATTATTCTCCATTTTACTCGATCTCCTAAACGGTTAAATATATCACATCGCGGTTTTCACCAGTGGATTTAGCACCTCATTTTACATAAAATAGGTCCTATAAGTCCACTCTCAAGAGTTGATAAAGGTAAAAACGAATAAATTGTTTATATGTCACATTTTCAAATTTCTATTATTCTCCATTTTACTCGATCTCCTAAACGGTTAAAGATATCACATCGCGGTTTTTACCAGTGGATTTAGCACCTTATTTTACATAAAATAGGTCCTATAAGTCCACTCTCAAGAGTTGATAAAGGAAAAAACGAATAAAATGTTTATATGTCACATTTTCAAATTTCTATTATTCTCCATTTTACTCGATCTCCTAAACGGTTAAAGATAGGACATCGCGCTTTTCACCAGTGGATTTAGCACCTCATTTTACATATAATAGGTCCTATAAGTCTACCCTCAAGAGTTGATCAAGGTACAATCGAATAAAATGTTTATATATCACATTTTCAAATATCTATTATTTTCCATTTTACTCGATCTCCTAAACGGTTCAAGATAGGACATCGCGGATTTCACCAGTGGATTTAGCACCCCATTTTACATAAAATAGGTCCTATAAGTCTACTCTCAAGAGTTGATAAAGGTACAAACGAATAAAATGTTTATATATCACATTTTCAAATATCTATTTTTCTCCATTTTACTCGATATCCTAAACGGTTCAAGATAGGACATCGCGGAATTTACCAGTGGATTTAGCACTTTATTTTACATAAAATAAGTCTTATAAGTCTTTTCTTAAAAGTTGATAAAGGTACAAACGAATAAAATGTTTATATATCACATTTTCAAATATCTATTATTCTCCATTTTACTCAATCTCCTAAACGATTAAAAATAGGACATCGCGGTTTTCACCAGTGGATTTCGCACCTCATTTTACATAAAATAAGTCCTATGAGTCTACTCTTAAGAGTTGATAAAGGTACAAACGAATAAAATGTTTATATATCACATTTTCAAATATCTATTATTCTCCATTTTACTCGATCTCCTAAACATTTAAAGATATCACATCGCGGTTTTCACCAGTGGATTTAACACCTTATTTTACATAAAATAGGTCCTATAAGTCTACCCTCAAGAGTTGATCAAGGTACAATCGAATAAAATGTTTATATATCACATTTTCAAATATCTATTATTCTCCATTTTACTCGATCTCCTAAACGGTTAAAGATAGGACATCGCGCTTTTCTCCAGTGGATTTAGCACCTCATTTTACATAAAATAGGTCCTATAAGTCTACCCTCAAGAGTTGATAAAGGTACAAATGAATAAAATGTTTATATATCACATTTACAAATATCTATTATTCTCTATTTTACTCGATCTCCTAAAAGGTTCAAGATAGAACATCGCGGTTTTCACCAGTGGATTTAGCACTTCATTTTACATAAAATAGGTCCTATAAGTCTACTCTCAAGAGTTGTTAAAGGTACAAATGAATAAAATGTTTATATATCACATTTACAAATATCTATTATTCTCCATTTTACTCGATCTCCTAAAAGGTTCAAGATAGAACATCGCGGTTTTCACCTGTGGATTTAGCACCTCATTTTACATAAAATAAGTCCTATGAGTCTACTCTTAAGAGTTGATAAAGGTACAAACGAATAAAATGTTTATATATCACATTTTCAAATATCTATTTTTCTCCATTTTACTCGATCTCCTAAACGGTTAAAGATATCACATCGCGGTTTTCACTAGTGGATTTAGCACCTCATTTTACATAAAATAAGTCCTATAAGTCTACTCTCAAAAGTTGATATAGATACAAACGAATAAAATGTTTATATATCACGTTTTCAAATATCTATTATTCTCCATTTTACTCGATCTCCTAAACGGTTCAAGATAGGACATCGCGGTTTTCACCTGTGGATTTAGCACCTCATTTTACATAAAATAAGTCCTATGAGTCTACTCTTAAGAGTTGATAAAGGTACAAACGAATAAAATGTTTATATATCACATTTTCAAATATCTATTATTCTCCATTTTACTCAATCTCCTAAACGATTAAAAATAGGACATCGCGGTTTTCACCAGTGGATTTCGCACCTCATTTTACATAAAATAAGTCCTATGAGTCTACTCTTAAGAGTTGATAAAGGTACAAACGAATAAAATGTTTATATATCACATTTTCAAATATCCATTATTCTCCATTTTACTCGATCTCCTAAACGGTTAAAGATATCACATCTCGGTTTTCACCAGTGGATTTAGCACCTCATTTTACATAAAATAGGTCCTATAAGTCTACTCTCAAGAGTTGATAAAGGTACAAACGAATAAAATGTTTATATATCACATTTTCAAAAATCTATTATTCTCCATTTTACTCGATCTCCTAAACGGTTAAAGATATCACATCGCGGTTTTCACCAGTGGATTTAGCACCTCATTTTACATAAAATAGGTCCTATAAGTCTACTCTCAAGAGTTGATAAAGGTAAAAACGAATAAAATGTTTATATGTCACATTTTCAAAAATTTATTATTCTCCATTTTACTCGATCTCCTAAACGGTTAAAGATAGGACATCGCGGTTTTCACCAGTGGATATAGCACCTCATTTTTCATAAAATAGGTCCTATAAGTCTACCCTCAAGAGTTGATCAAGGTACAATCGAATAAAATGTTTATATATCACATTTTCAAATATCTATTATTTTCCATTTTACTCGATCTCCTAAACGGTTAAAGATATCAAATCGCGGTTTTCACCAGTGGATTTAGCACCTCATTTTACATAAAATAGGTCCTATAAGGCTATCCTCAAGAGTTGATAAAGGTACAAACGAATAAAATGTTTATATATCACATTTTCAAATATAATTTTTTCTCCATTTTACTCGATCTCCTAAACGGTTCAAGATAGGACATCGCGGTTTTCACCAGTGGATTTAGCACTTCATTTTACATTAAATAGGTTCTATAAGTCTACTCTCAAGAGCTGATAAAGGTACAAATGAATAAAATATTTATATATCACATTTACAAATATCTATTAATCTCCATTTTACTCGATCTCCTAAAAGGTTCAAGATAGGACATCGCGGTTTTCACCTGTGGATTTAGCACCTCATTTTACATAAAATAAGTCCTATGAGTCTACTCTTAAGAGTTGATAAATGTACAAACGAATAAAATGTTTATATATCACATTTTCAAATTTCTATTATTCTCCATTTTACTCGATCTCCTAAACGGTTAAAGATAGGACATCGCGGTTTTTACCAGTGGATTTAGCACCTCATTTTACATAAAACAGGTCCTATAAGTCTACCCTCATGAGTTGATCAAGGTACAAACGAATAAAATGTTAATATATCACATTTTCAAATTTCTATTATTCTCCATTTTACTCGATCTCCTAAACGGTTAAAGATAGGACATCGCGGTTTTTACCAGTGGATTTAGCACCTCATTTTACATAAAACAGGTCCTATAAGTCTACCCTCATGAGTTGATCAAGGTACAAACGAATAAAATGTTAATATATCACATTTTCACATATTTATTATTCTCCATTTTACTCGATCTCCTAAACGGTAAAAGATAGGACATCGCGGTTTTCATCAGTGGATTAAGCACCCCATTTTACATAAAATAAGTCTTATAAGTCAACTCTCAAGTGTTGATAAAGGTAAAAACGAATAAAATGTTTATATATCACATTTTCAAATATCTATTATTCTCCATTTTACTCGACCTCCTAAACGGTTAAAGATAGGACATCGCGGTTTTCATCAGTGGATTAAGCACCCCATTTTACATAAAATAAGTCCTATAAGTCAACTCTCAAGAGTTGATAAAGATAAAAACGGATAAAATGTTTATATATCACATTTACAAATATCTATTATTCTCCATTTTACCCGATCTCCTAAACGGTTAAAGATAGGACATCGAGGTTTTTATTAGTGGATTTAGCACCTCATTTTACATAAAATAGGTCCCATAAGTCTACTCTCAAGAGTTGATAAAGGTAAAAACGAATAAAATGTTTATATATCACATTTTCAAATAACTATTTTTCTCCATTTTACGCGATCTCCTAAACGGTTCAAGATAGGACATCGCGGTTTTCACCAGTGGATTTAGCACCTCATTTTACATAAAATAGGTCCTATAAGTCTACTCTCAAGAGTTGATAAAGGTACAAACGAATAAAATGTTTATATATCACATTTTCAAATATCTATTTTTCTCCATTTTACTCGATATCCTAAACGGTTCTAGATAGGACATCGCGGATTTCACCAGTGGATTTAGCACCTCATTTTACATAAAATAAGTCCTATAAGCCAACTTTCAAGAGTTGATAAAGGTACAAACGAATAAAATGTTTATATATCACATTTTCAAATTTCTATTATTCTCCAATTTACTCGATCTCCTAAACGGTTAAAGATAGGACATCGCGGTTTTCACCAGTGGATTTAGAACCTCATTTTACATAAAATAGGTCCTATAAGTCTACTCTCAAGAGTTGATAAAGGTAAAAACGAATAAAATCTTTATATATCACATTTTCAAATATCTATTAATCTCCATTTTACTCGATCTCCTAAACGGTTAAAGATATCACATCGCGGTTTTCACCAGTGGATTTAGCACTTCATTTTACATAAAATAGGTCCTATAAGTCTACTCTCAAGAGTTGATAAAGGTACAAATGAATAAAATGTTTATATATCACATTTACAAATATCTATTATTCTCCATTTTACTCGATCTCCTAAACGGTTCAAGATAGGACATCGCGGTTTTCACCTGTGGATTTAGCACCTCATTTTACATAAAATAGGTCCTATAAGTCTACTCTCAAGAGTTGATATAGGTACATACGAATAAAATGTTTATATATCACATTTTCAAATATCTATTATTCTCCATTTTACTCGATCTCCTAAACGGTTAAAGATAGGACATCGCGGTTTTTATCAGTGGATTTAGCACCCCATTTTACATAAAATAAGTCCTATAAGTCTACTCTCAAGAGTTGATAAAGGTACAAACGAATAAAATGTTTATATATCACATTATCAAATATCTATTATTCCCCATTTTACTCGATCTCCTAAACGGTTAAAGATAGGACATCGCGGTTTTCACCAGTGGATTTAGCACCTCATTTTACATAAAATAAGTCCTATGGGTCTACTCTTAAGAGTTGATAAAGGTACAAACGAATAAAATGTTTATATATCACATTATCAAATATCTATTATTCCCCATTTTACTCGATCTCCTAAACGGTTAAAGATAGGACATCGCGGTTTTCACCAGTGGATTTAGCACCTCATTTTACATAAAATAAGTCCTATAAGTCTACTCTTAAGAGTTGATAAAGGTACAAACGAATAAAATGTTTATATATCACATTTTCAAATTTCTATTATTCTCCATTTTACTCGATCTCCTAAACGGTTAAAGATAGGACATCGCGGTTTTTACCAGTGGATTTAGCACCTCATTTTACATAAAACAGGTCCTATAAGTCTACCCTCATGAGTTGATCAAGGTACAAACGATTAAAATGTTAATATATCTCATTTTCACATATTTATTATTCTCCATTTTACTCGATCTCCTAAACGGTAAAAGATAGGACATCGCGGTTTTCATCAGTGGATTAAGCACCCCATTTTACATAAAATAAGTCCTATAAGTCAACTCTCAAGAGTTGATAAAGGTAAAAACGAATAAAATGTTTAAATATCACATTTACAAATATCTTTTATTCTCCATTTTACCCGATCTCCTAAACGGTTAAAGATAGGACATCGAGGTTTTTATTAGTAGATTTAGCACCTCATTTTTCATAAAATAGGTCCCATAAGTCTACTCTCAAGAGTTGATAAAGGTAAAAACGAATAAAATATTTATATATCACATTTTCAAATATCTATTTTTCTCCATTTTACGCGATCTCCTAAACGGTTCAAGATAGGACATCGCGGTTTTCTCCAGTGGATTTAGCACCTCATTTTACATAAAATAGGTCCTATAAGTCTACTCTCAAGAGTTGATAAAGGTACAAACGAATAAAATGTTTATATATCACATTTTCAAATATCTATTTTTCTCCACTTTACTCGATATCCTAAACGGTTCAAGATAGGACATCGCGGATTTCACCAGTGGATTTAGCACCTCATTTTACATAAAATAAGTCCCATAAGTCTACTCTCAAGAGTTGATAAAGGTACAAACAATAAAATGTTTATATATCACATTTTCAAATATCTATTATTCTCCATTTTACTCAATCTCCTAAACGGTTAAAAATAGGACATCGCGGTTTCCACCAGTGGATTTAGCACCTCATTTTACATAAAATATGTCCTATAAGTCTACTCCTAAGAGTTGATAAAGGTACAAACAATAAAATGTTTATATATCACATTTTCAAATATCTATTATTCTCCATTTTACTCAATCTCCTAAACGGTTAAAAATAGGACATCGCGGTTTCCACCAGTGGATTTAGCACCTCATTTTACATAAAATATGTCCTATAAGTCTACTCCTAAGAGTTGATAAAGGTACAAACAATAAAATGTTTATATATCACATTTTCAAATATCTATTATTCTCCATTTTACTCAATCTCCTAAACGGTTAAAAATAGGACATCGCGGTTTTCATCAGTGGATTTAGAACTTCATTTTACATATAATAGGTCCTATAAGTCTACTCTCAAGAGTTGATAAAGGTAAAAACGAATAAAATGTTTATATATCACATTTTCAAATATCTATTATCCTCCATTTTACTCGATCTCCTAAACGGTTAAAGATATCACATCGCGGTTTTCACCAGTGGATTTAGCACCTTATTTTACATAAAATAGGTCCTATAAGTCTACTCTTAAGAGTTAATAAAGGTACAAACAAATAAAATGTTTATATATCACATTTTCAAATATCTATTATTCTCCATTTTATTTGATCTCCTAAACGGTTAAAGATTGGACATCGCGGTTTTTACCAGTGGATTTAGCACCTCATTTTACATTAAATAGGTCCTATAAGTCTACTCTCAAGAGTTGATAAAGGGAAAAACGAATAAAATGTTTATATATCACATTTTCAAATATCTATTATTTTCCATTTTACTCGATCTCCTAAACGGTAAAAGATAGGACATCGCGGTTCTTACCAGTGGATTTAGCACCTCATTTTACATAAAATAAGTCCTATAAGTCTACTCTCAAGAGTTGATAAAGATACAAACGAATAAAATGTTTATATATCACATTATCAAATATCTACTATTGTCCATTTCACTCGATCTCCTAAACTGTAAAAGATAGGACATCGCGGTTCTTACCAGTGGATTTAGCACCTCATTTTACATAAAATAAGTCCTATAAGTCTACTCTCAAGAGTTGATAAAGATACAAACGAATAAAATGTTTATATATCACATTATCAAATATCTATTATTCCCCATTTTACTCGATCTCCTAAACGGTTAAAGATAGGACATCGCGGTTTTCACCAGTGGATTTAGCACCTCATTTTACATAAAATAAGTCCTATGAGTCTACTCTTAAGAGTTGATAAAGGTACAAACGAATAAAATGTTTATATATCACATTTTCAAATATCTATTATTCTCCATTTTACTCGATCTCCTAAACGGTTAAAGATATCACATCGCGGTTTTCACCAGTGGATTTAGCACCTCATTTTACATAAAATAGGTCCTATAAGTCTACTCTCAAGAGTTGATAAAGGTACAAACGAATAAAATGTTTATATATCACATTTTCAAATATCTATTATTCTCCATTTTACTCGATCTCCTAAACGGTTCAAGATAGGACATCGCGGTTTTCACCTGTGGATTTAGCACCTCATTTTACATAAAATAGGTCCTATAAGTCTACCCTCAAGAGTTGATAAAGGTACAAACGAATAAAATGTTTATATATCACATTTTCAAATATCTATTATTCTCCATTTTACTCGATCTCCTAAACGGTTCAAGATAGGACATCGCGGTTTTCACCAGTGGATTTAGCACTTCATTTTACATAGAGTAGGTCCTATAAGTCTACTCTCAAGAGTTGATAAAGGTACAAATGAATAAAATGTTTATATATCACATTTACAAATATCTATTATTCTCCATTTTACTCGATCTCCTAAAAGGTTCAAGATAGGACATCGCGGTTTTCACCTGTGGATTTAGCACCTCATTTTACATAAAATAGGTCCTATAAGTCTACTCTCAAGAGTTGATATAGGTACAAACGAATAAAATGTTTATATATCACGTTTTCAAATATCTATTATTCTCCATTTTACTCGATCTCCTAAACGGTTCAAGATAGGACATCGCGGTTTTCACCTGTGGATTTAGCACCTTATTTTACATAAAATAAGTCCTATGAGTCTACTCTTAAGAGTTGATAAAGGTACAAACGAATAAAATGTTTATATATCACATTTTCAAATATCTATTATTCTCCATTTTACTCGATCTCCTAAACGGTTAAAGATATCACATCGCGGTTTTCACCAGTGGATTTAGCACCTCATTTTACATAAAATAGGTCCTATAAGTCTACTCTCAAGAGTTGATATAGGTACAAACGAATAAAATGTTTATATATCACGTTTTCAAATATCAATTTTTCTCCATTTTACTCGATCTCCTAAACGGTTCAAGATAGGACATCGCGGTTTTCACTAGTGGATTTAGCACCTCATTTTACATAAAATAAGTCCTATAAGTCTACTCTTAAGAGTTGATAAAGGTACAAACGAATAAAATGTTTATATATCACATTTTCAAATTTCTATTATTCTCCATTTTACTCGATCTCCTAAACGGTTAAAGATAGGACATCGCGGTTTTTACCAGTGGATTTAGCACCTCATTTTACATAAAACAGGTCCTATAAGTCTACCCTCATGAGTTGATCAAGGTACAAACGATTAAAATGTTAATATATCTCATTTTCACATATTTATTATTCTCCATTTTACTCGATCTCCTAAACGGTAAAAGATAGGACATCGCGGTTTTCATCAGTGGATTAAGCACCCCATTTTACATAAAATAAGTCCTATAAGTCAACTCTCAAGAGTTGATAAAGGTAAAAACGAATAAAATGTTTATATATCACATTTTCAAATATCTATTATTCTCCATTTTACTCGACCTCCTAAACGGTTAAAGATAGGACATCGCGGTTTTCATCAGTGGATTAAGCACCCCATTTTACATAAAATAAGTCCTATAAGTCAACTCTCAAGAGTTGATAAAGATAAAAACGAATAAAATGTTTAAATATCACATTTACAAATATCTTTTATTCTCCATTTTACCCGATCTCCTAAACGGTTAAAGATAGGACATCGAGGTTTTTATTAGTAGATTTAGCACCTCATTTTTCATAAAATAGGTCCCATAAGTCTACTCTCAAGAGTTGATAAAGGTAAAAACAAATAAAATATTTATATATCACATTTTCAAATATCTATTTTTCTCCATTTTACGCGATCTCCTAAACGGTTCAAGATTGGACATCGCGGTTTTCTCCAGTGGATTTAGCACCTCATTTTACATAAAATAGGTCCTATAAGTCTACTCTCAAGAGTTGATAAAGGTACAAACGAATAAAATGTTTATATATCACATTTTCAAATATCTATTTTTCTCCACTTTACTCGATATCCTAAACGGTTCAAGATAGGACATCGCGGATTTCACCAGTGGATTTAGCACCTCATTTTACATAAAATATGTCCTATAAGTCTACTCTCAAGAGTTGATAAAGGTACAAACAATAAAATGTTTATATATCACATTTTCAAATATCTATTATTCTCCATTTTACTCAATCTCCTAAACGGTTAAAAATAGGACATCGCGGTTTCCACCAGTGGATTTAGCACCTCATTTTACTTAAAATATGTCCTATTAGTCTACTCCTAAGAGTTGATAAAGGTACAAACAATAAAATGTTTATATATCACATTTTCAAATATCTATTATTCTCCATTTTACTCAATCTCCTAAACGGTTAAAAATAGGACATCGCGGTTTTCACCAGTGGATTTAGAACTTCATTTTACATATAATAGGTCCTATAAGTCTACTCTCAAGAGTTGATAAAGGTAAAAACGAATAAAATGTTTATATATCACATTTTCAAATATCTATTATTCTCCATTTTACTCGATCTCCTAAACGGTTAAAGATATCACATCGCGGTTTTCACCAGTGGATTTAGCACCTTATTTTACATAAAATAGGTCCTATAAGTCTACTCTCAAGAGTTAATAAAGGTACAAACAAATAAAATGTTTATATATCACATTTTCAAATATCTATTATTCTCCATTTTATTTGATCTCCTAAACGGTTAAAGATTGGACATCGCGGTTTTTACCAGTGGATTTAGCACCTCATTTTACATTAAATAGGTCCTATAAGTCTACTCTCAAGAGTTGATAAAGGGAAAAACGAATAAAATGTTTATATATCACATTTTCAAATATCTATTATTTTCCATTTTACTCGATCTCCTAAACGGTAAAAGATAGGACATCGCGGTTCTTACCAGTGGATTTAGCACCTCATTTTACATAAAATAAGTCCTATAAGTCTACTCTCAAGAGTTGATAAAGATACAAACAATAAAATGTTTATATATCACATTATCAAATATCTACTATTGTCCATTTCACTCGATCTCCTAAACGGTAAAAGATAGGACATCGCGGTTCTTACCAGTGGAATTAGCACCTCATTTTACATAAAATAGGTCCTATAAGTCTACTCTTAAGAGTTGATAATGGTACAAACGAATAAAATGTTTATATATCACATTATCAAATATCTATTATTGTCCATTTTACTCGATCTCCTAAACGGTTAAAGATAGGACATCGCGGTTTTCATCAGTGGATTAAGCACCCCATTTTACATAAAATAAGTCCTATAAGTCAACTCTCAAGAGTTGATAAAGGTACAAACAATAAAATGTTTATATATCACATTTTCAAATATCTATTATTCTCCAATTTACTCAATCTCCTAAACGGTTAAAAATAGGACATCGCGGTTTTCACCAGTGGATTTAGCAAATCATTTTACATAAAATAAGTCCTATAAGTCTACTCCTAAGAGTTGATAAAGGTACAAACAATAAAATGTTTATATATCACATTTTCAAATATCTATTATTTTCCATTTTACTCAATCTCCTAAACGGTTAAAAATAGGACATCGCGGTTTTCACCAGTGGATTTAGCACCTCATTTTACATAAAATAAGTCCTATAAGTCTACTCTTAAGAGTTTATAAAGGTACAAACGAATAAAATGTTTATATATCTCATTTTCAAATATCTATTATTCTCCATTTTACTCGATCTATTAAACGGTTAAAGATGTCACATCGCGGTTTTCACCAGTGGATTTAGCACCTCATTTTACATAAAATAGGTCCTATAAGTCTACTCTTAAGAGTTTATAAAGGTACAAACGAATAAAATGTTTATATATCACATTTTCAAATATCTATTATTCTCCATTTTACTCGATCTCCTAAACGGTTCAAGATAGGACATCGCGGTTTTCACCAGTGGATTTAGCACTTAATTTTACATAAAGTAGGTCCTATAAGTCTACTCTCAAGAGTTGATAAAGGTACAAATGAATAAAATGTTTATATATCACATTTACAAATATCTATTATTCTCCATTTTACTCGATCTATTAAAAGGTTCAAGATAGGACATCGCGGTTTTCACCTGTGGATTTAGCACCTCATTTTACATAAAATAGGTCCTATAAGTCTACTCTCAAGAGTTGATATAGGTACAAACGAATAAAATGTTTATATATCACGTTTTCAAATATCTATTATTCTCCATTTTACTCGATCTCCTAAACGGTTCAAGATAGGACATCGCGGTTTTCACCTGTGGATTTAGCACCTCATTTTACATAAAATAAGTCCTATGAGTCTACTCTTAAGAGTTGATAAAGGTACAAACGAATAAAATGTTTATATATCACATTTTCAAATATCTATTATTCTCCATTTTACTCGATCTCCTAAACGGTTAAAGATATCACATCGCGGTTTTCACCAGTGGATTTAGCACCTCATTTTACATAAAATAGGTCCTATAAGTCTACTCTCAAGAGTTGATATAGGTACAAACGAATAAAATGTTTATATATCACGTTTTCAAATATCAATTTTTCTCCATTTTACTCGATCTCCTAAACGGTTCAAGATAGGACATCGCGGTTTTCACTAGTGGATTTAGCACCTCATTTTACATAAAATAAGTCCTATAAGTCTACTCTTAAGAGTTGATAAAGGTACAAACGAATAAAATGTTTATATATCACATTTTCAAATTTCTATTATTCTCCATTTTACTCGATCTCCTAAACGGTTAAAGATAGGACATCGCGGTTTTTACCAGTGGATTTAGCACCTCATTTTACATAAAACAGGTCCTATAAGTCTACCCTCATGAGTTGATCAAGGTACAAACGATTAAAATGTTAATATATCTCATTTTCACATATTTATTATTCTCCATTTTACTCGATCTCCTAAACGGTAAAAGATAGGACTTCGCGGTTTTCATCAGTGGATTAAGCACCCCATTTTACATAAAATAAGTCCTATAAGTCAACTCTCAAGAGTTGATAAAGGTAAAAACGAATAAAATGTTTATATATCACATTTTCAAATATCTATTATTCTCCATTTTACTCGACCTCCTAAACGGTTAAAGATAGGACATCGCGGTTTTCATCAGTGGATTAAGCACCCCATTTTACATAAAATAAGTCCTATAAGTCAACTCTCAAGAGTTGATAAAGATAAAAACGAATAAAATGTTTAAATATCACATTTACAAATATCTTTTATTCTCCATTTTACCCGATCTCCTAAACGGTTAAAGATAGGACATCGAGGTTTTTATTAGTAGATTTAGCACCTCATTTTACATAAAATAGGTCCCATAAGTCTACTCTCAAGAGTTGATAAAGGTAAAAACGAATAAAATATTTATATATCATATTTTCAAATATCTATTTTTCTCCATTTTACGCGATCTCCTAAACGGTTTAAGATAGGACATCGCGGTTTTCTCCAGTGGATTTAGCACCTCATTTTACATAAAATAGGTCCTATAAGTCTACTCTCAAGAGTTGATAAAGGTACAAACGAATAAAATGTTTATATATCACATTTTCAAATATCTATTTTTCTCCACTTTACTCGATATCCTAAACGGTTCAAGATAGGACATCGCGGATTTCACCAGTGGATTTAGCACCTCATTTTACATAAAATAAGTCCTATAAGTCTACTCTCAAGAGTTGATAAAGGTACACACAATAAAATGTTTATATATCACATTTTCAAATATCTATTATTCTCCATTTTACTCAATCTCCTAAACGGTTAAAAATAGGACATCGCGGTTTCCACCAGTATATTTAGCACCTCATTTTACATAAAATATGTCCTATAAGTCTACTCCTAAGAGTTGATAAAGGTACAAACAATAAAATGTTTATATATCACATTTTCAAATATCTATTATTCTCCATTTTACTCAATCTCCTAAACGGTTAAAAATAGGACATCGCGATTTTCACCAGTGGATTTAGCACCTCATTTTACATAAAATAAGTCCTATAAGTCTACTCCTAAGAGTTGATAAAGGTACAAACAATAAAATGTTTATATATCACATTTTCAAATATCTATTATTCTCCATTTTACTCAATCTCCTAAACGGTTAAAAATAGGACATCGCGGTTTTCACCAGTGGATTTAGAACTTCATTTTACATAAAATAGGTCCTATAAGTCTACTCTCAAGAGTTGATAAAGGTAAAAACGAATAAAATGTTTATATATCACATTTTCAAATATCTATTATTCTCCATTTTACTCGATCTCCTAAACGGTTAAAGATATCACATCGCGGTTTTCACCAGTGGATTTAGCACCTTATTTTACATAAAATAGGTCCTATAAGTCTACTCTCAAGAGTTAATAAAGGTACAAACAAATAAAATGTTTATATATCACATTTTCAAATATCTATTATTCTCCATTTTATTTGATCTCCTAAACGGTTAAAGATTGGACATCGCGGTTTTTACCAGTGGATTTAGCACCTCATTTTACATTAAATAGGTCCTATAAGTCTACTCTCAAGAGTTGATAAAGGGAAAAACGAATAAAATGTTTATATATCACATTTTCAAATATCTATTATTTTCCATTTTACTCGATCTCCTAAACGGTAAAAGATAGGACATCGCGGTTCTTACCAGTGGATTTAGCACCTCATTTTACATAAAATAAGTCCTATAAGTCTACTCTCAAGAGTTGATAAAGATACAAACGAATAAAATGTTTATATATCACATTATCAAATATCTACTATTGTCCATTTCACTCGATCTCCTAAACGGTAAAAGATAGGACATCGCGGTTCTTACCAGTGGAATTAGCACCTCATTTTACATAAAATAGGTCCTATAAGTCTACTCTTAAGAGTTGATAATGGTACAAACGAATAAAATGTTTATATATCACATTATCAAATATCTATTATTGTCCATTTTACTCGATCTCCTAAACGGTTAAAGATAGGACATCGCGGTTTTCATCAGTGGATTAAGCACCCCATTTTACATAAAATAAGTCCTATAAGTCAACTCTCAAGAGTTGATAAAGGTACAAACAATAAAATGTTTATATATCACATTTTCAAATATCTATTATTCTCCAATTTACTCAATCTCCTAAACGGTTAAAAATAGGACATCGCGGTTTTCACCAGTGGATTTAGCAAATCATTTTACATAAAATAAGTCCTATAAGTCTACTCCTAAGAGTTGATAAAGGTACAAACAATAAAATGTTTATATATCACATTTTCAAATATCTATTATTCTCCATTTTACTCAATCTCCTAAACGGTTAAAAATAGGACATCGCGATTTTCACCAGTGGATTTAGCACCTCATTTTACATAAAATAAGTCCTATAAGTCTACTCCTAAGAGTTGATAAAGGTACAAACAATAAAATGTTTATATATCACATTTTCAAATATCTATTATTTTCCATTTTACTCAATCTCCTAAACGGTTAAAAATAGGACATCGCGGTTTTCACCAGTGGATTTAGCACCTCATTTTACATAAAATAAGTCCTATAAGTCTACTCTTAAGAGTTTATAAAGGTACAAACGAATAAAATGTTTATATATCTCATTTTCAAATATCTATTATTCTCCATTTTACTCGATCTCCTAAACGGTTAAAGATGTCACATCGCGGTTTTCACCAGTGGATTTAGCACCTCATTTTACATAAAATAGGTCCTATAAGTCTACTCTTAAGAGTTTATAAAGGTACAAACGAATAAAATGTTTATATATCTCATTTTCAAATATCTATTATTCTCCATTTTACTCAATCTCCTAAACGGTTAAAAATAGGACATCGCGATTTTCACCAGTGGATTTAGCACCTCATTTTACATAAAATAAGTCCTATAAGTCTACTCCTAAGAGTTGATAAAGGTACAAACAATAAAATGTTTATATATCACATTTTCAAATATCTATTATTCTCCATTTTACTCAATCTCCTAAACGGTTAAAAATAGGACATCGCGATTTTCACCAGTGGATTTAGCACCTCATTTTACATAAAATAAGTCCTATAAGTCTACTCCTAAGAGTTGATAAAGGTACAAACAATAAAATGTTTATATATCACATTTTCAAATATCTATTATTCTCCATTTTACTCAATCTCCTAAACGGTTAAAAATAGGACATCGCGGTTTTCACCAGTGGATTTAGCACCTCATTTTACATAAAATAGGACCTATAAGTCTACTCTCAAGAGTTGATAAAGGTACAAACGAATAAAATGTTTATATATCACATTTTCAAATATCCATTATTCTCCATTTTTCTCGATCTCCTAAACGGTTAAAGATATCACATCGCGGTTTTCACCAGTGGATTTAGCACCTCATTTTACATAAAATAGGTCCTATAAGTCTACTCTCAAGAGTTGATAAAGGTCAAAACGAATAAAATGTTTATATATCACATTTTCAAATATCTTTTATTCTCCATTTTACTCGATCTCCTAAACGGTTAAAGATATCACATCGCGGTTTTCACCAGTGGATTTAGCACCTCATTTTACCTAAAATAGGTCCTATAAGTCTACCCTCAAGAGTTGATAAAGGTACAAACGAATAAAATGTTTATATATCACATTTTCAAATATCTATTATTCTCCATTTTACTCGATCTCCTAAACGGTTAAAGATAGGACATCGAGGTTTTCACCAGTGGATTTAGCACCTCATTTTACATAAAATAGGTCCTATAAGTCTACTCTTAAGAGTTGATAAAGGTACAAACGAATAAAATGTTTATATATCACATTTTCAAATATCTATTATTCTCCATTTTACTCAATCTACTAAACGGTTAAAAATAGGACATCGCGGTTTTCACCAGTGGATTTAGCACCTCATTTTACATAAAATAGGTCTTATAAGTCTACTCTCAAGAGTTGATAAAGGTAAAAACGATTAAAATGTTTATATATCACATTTTCAAATATCTATTATTTTCTATTTTACTCGATCTCCTAAACGGTAAAAGATAGGACATCGCGGTTTTTACCAGTGGATTTAGCACCTCATTTTACATAAAATAAGTCCTATAAGTCTACTCTCAAGAGTTGATAAAGGTACAAACGAATAAAATGTTTGTATATCACATTTTCAAATATCTATTATTCTCCATTTTACTCGATCTCCTAAACGGTTAAAGATAGGACAACGCGGATTTCACCAGTGGATTTAGCACCTTATTTTACATAAAATAAGTCCTATAAGTCTGCTCTCAAGAGTTGATAAAGGTAAAAACGAATAAAATGTTTATATATCACATTTTCAAATATCTATTATTCTCCATTTTACTCGATCTCCTAAACGGTTAAAGATAGAACATCGAGGTTTTTACCAGTGGAATTAGCACCTCATTTTACATAAAATAGGTCCTATAAGTCTACTCTTAAGAGTTGATAATGGTACAAACGAATAAAATGTTTATATATCACATTTTCAAATATCTATTATTCTCCATTTTACTCAATCTACTAAACGGTTAAAAATTGGACATCGCGGTTTTCACCAGTGAATTTAGCACCTCATTTTACATAAAATAGGTCCTATAAGTCTACTCTCAAGAGTTGATAAAGGTACAAACGAATAAAATGTTTATATATCACATTTTCAAATATCTATTATTTTCTATTTTACTCGATCTCCTAAACGGTTAAAGATAAGACATCGCGGATTTCACCAGTGGATTTAGCACCTTATTTTACATAAAATAGGTCCTATAAGTCTACTCTCAAGAGTTGATAAAGGTACAAACGAATAAAATGTTTATATATCACATTTTCAAATATCTATTATTTTCCATTTTACTCGATCTCCTAAACGGTAAAAGATAGGACATCGCGGTTTTTACCAGTGAATTTAGCACCTCATTTTACATTAAATAAGTTCTATAAGTCTACTCTCAAGAGTTGATAAAGATACAAACGAATAAAATGTTTATATATCACATTTTCAAATATCTATTATTCTCCATTTTACTCGATCTCCAAAACGGTTAAAGATAGGACATCGCGGTTTTCACCAGTGGATTTAGCACCTCATTTTACATAAAATAGGTTTTATAAGTCTACCCACAAGAGTTGATCAAGGTACAAACGAATAAAATGTTTATATATCACATTTTCAAATATTCATTATTCTCCATTTTACTCGATCTCCTAAACGGTTGAAGATAGGACATCGCGGTTTTCACCAGTGGATTTAGCACCTCATTTTACATATAATAAGTCCTATAAGTCTACTCTTAAGAGTTGATAAAGGTACAAACGAATAAAATGTTTATATATCGCATTTTCAAATATCTATTATTTTCCATTTTACTCGATCTCCTAAACGGTTAAAGATAGGACATCGCGGATTTCACCAGTGGATTAAGCACCTTATTTTACATAAAATAAGTCCTATAAGTCTACTCTCAAGAGTTGATAAAGGTAAAAACAAATAAAATGTTTATATATCACATTTTCAAATATCTATTTTTCTCCATTTTACTCGATCTCCTAAACGGTTCAAGATAGAACATCGCGGTTTTCACCAGTGGATTTAGCACCTCATTTTACATAAAATAGGTCCTATAAGTCTACTCTCAAGAGTTGATAAAGGTACAAACGAATAAAATATTTATATATCACATTTTCAAATATCTATTTTTCTCCATTTTACTCGATCTCCTAAACGGTTCAAGATCGCGGTTTTCACCAGTGCATTTAGAACTTCATTTTACATGAAATAGGTCCTATAAGTCTACTCTCAAGAGTTAATAAAGGTACAAACAAATAAAATGTTTATGTATCACATTTTCAAATATCTATTATTCTCCATTTTATTTGATCTCCTAAACGGTTAAAGATTGGACATCGCGGTTTTTACCAGTGGATTTAGCACCTCATTTTACATTAAATAGGTCCTATAAGTCTACTCTCAAGAGTTGATAAAGGGAAAAACGAATAAAATGTTTATATATCACATTTTCAAATATTCATTATTCTCCATTTTACTCGATCTCCTAAACGGTTAAAGATAGGACATCGCGGTTTTTACCAGTGGATTTAGCACCTCATTTTACATAAAATAAGTCCTATAAGTCTACTCTCAAGAGTTGATAAAGGAACAAACGAATAAAATGTTTATATATCATATTATCAAATTTCTATTATTGTCCATTTTACTCGATCTCCAAAACGGTTAAAGATAGGACATCGCGGTTTTCACCAGTGGATTTAGCACCTCATTTTACATAAAATAGGTCCTATAAGTCTACCCTCAAGAGTTGATCAAGGTACAAACGAATAAAATGTTTATATATCACATTTTCAAATATTCATTATTCTCCGTTTTACTCGATCTCCTAAACGGTTAAAGATAGGACATCGCGGTTTTTACCAGTGGATTTAGCACCTCATTTTACATAAAATAAGTCCTATAAGTCTACTCTCAAGAGTTGATAAAGGAACAAACGAATAAAATGTTTATATATCATATTATCAAATTTCTATTATTCTATATTATACTCGATCTCCTAAACGGTTAAAGATAGGACATCGCGGATTTCACCAGTGGATTTAGCACCTCATTTTACATAAAATAAGTCCTATAAGTCTACTCTCAAGAGTTGATAAAGATACAAACGAATAAAATGTTTATATATCACATTATCAAATATCTATTATTGTCCATTTTACTCGATCTCCAAAACGGTTAAAGATAGGACATCGCGGTTTTCACCAGTGGATTTAGCACCTCATTTTACATAAAATAAGTCCTATAAGTCTACTCTCAATAGCTGATAAAGGTACAAACGAATAAAATGTTTATATATCACATTTTCAAATATCTATTATTTTCTATTTTACTCGATCTCCTAAACGGTTAAAGATAAGACATCGCGGATTTCACCAGTGGATTTAGCACCTTATTTTACATAAAAAAGGTCCTATAAGTCTACTCTCAAGAGTTGATAAAGATACAAACGAATAAAATGTTTATATATCACATTTTCAAATATCTATTATTCTCCATTTTACTCGATCTCCAAAACGGTTAAAGATAGGACATCGCGGTTTTCACCAGTGGATTTAGCACCTCATTTTACATAAAATAGGTTTTATAAGTCTACCCACAAGAGTTGATCAAGGTACAAACGAATAAAATGTTTATATATCACATTTTCAAATATTCATTATTCTCCATTTTACTCGATCTCCTAAACGGTTGAAGATAGGACATCGCGGTTTTCACCAGTGGATTTAGCACCTCATTTTACATATAATAAGTCCTATAAGTCTACTCTTAAGAGTTGATAAAGGTACAAACGAATAAAATGTTTATATATCGCATTTTCAAATATCTATTATTCTCCATTTTACTCGATCTCCTAAACGGTTAAAGATAGGACATCGCGGATTTCACCAGTGGATTAAGCACCTTATTTTACATAAAATAAGTCCTATAAGTCTACTCTCAAGAGTTGATAAAGGTAAAAACGAATAAAATGTTTATATATCACATTTTCAAATATCTATTTTTCTCCATTTTACTCGATCTCCTAAACGGTTCAAGATAGAACATCGCGGTTTTCACCAGTGGATTTAGCACCTCATTTTACATAAAATAGGTCCTATAAGTCTACTCTCAAGAGTTGATAAAGGTACAAACGAATAAAATATTTATATATCACATTTTCAAATATCTATTTTTCTCCATTTTACTCGATCTCCTAAACGGTTCAAGATCGCGGTTTTCACCAGTGCATTTAGAACTTCATTTTACATGAAATAGGTCCTATAAGTCTACTCTCAAGAGTTAATAAAGGTACAAACAAATAAAATGTTTATGTATCACATTTTCAAATATCTATTATTCTCCATTTTATTTGATCTCCTAAACGGTTAAAGATTGGACATCGCGGTTTTCACCAGTGGATTTAGCACCTCATTTTACATTAAATAGGTCCTATAAGTCTACTCTCAAGAGTTGATAAAGGGAAAAACGAATAAAATGTTTATATATCACATTTTCAAATATTCATTATTCTCCATTTTACTCGATCTCCTAAACGGTTAAAGATAGGACATCGCGGTTTTTACCAGTGGATTTAGCACCTCATTTTACATAAAATAAGTCCTATAAGTCTACTCTCAAGAGTTGATAAAGGAACAAACGAATAAAATGTTTATATATCATATTATCAAATTTCTATTATTGTCCATTTTACTCGATCTCCAAAACGGTTAAAGATAGGACATCGCGGTTTTCACCAGTGGATTTAGCACCTCATTTTACATAAAATAGGTCCTATAAGTCTACCCTCAAGAGTTGATCAAGGTACAAACGAATAAAATGTTTATATATCACATTTTCAAATATTCATTATTCTCCGTTTTACTCGATCTCCTAAACGGTTAAAGATAGGACATCGCGGTTTTTACCAGTGGATTTAGCACCTCATTTTACATAAAATAAGTCCTATAAGTCTACTCTCAAGAGTTGATAAAGGAACAAACGAATAAAATGTTTATATATCATATTATCAAATTTCTATTATTCTATATTATACTCGATCTCCTAAACGGTTAAAGATAGGACATCGCGGATTTCACCAGTGGATTTAGCACCTCATTTTACATAAAATAAGTCCTATAAGTCTACTCTCAAGAGTTGATAAAGATACAAACGAATAAAATGTTTATATATCACATTATCAAATATCTATTATTGTCCATTTTACTCGATCTCCAAAACGGTTAAAGATAGGACATCGCGGTTTTCACCAGTGGATTTAGCACCTCATTTTACATAAAATAAGTCCTATAAGTCTACTCTCAAAAGCTGATAAAGGTACAAACGAATAAAATGTTTTTATTTCTCATTTTCAAATATCTATTATTTTCTATTTTACTCGATCTCCTAAACGGTTAAAAATAGGACATCGCGGTTTTCACCAGTGGATTTAGCACCTCATTTTACATAAAATAAGTCCTATAAGTCTACTCTTAAGAGTTTATAAAGGTACAAACGAATAAAATGTTTATATATCTCATTTTCAAATATCTATTATTCTCCATTTTACTCGATCTCCTAAACGGTTAAAGATGTCACATCGTGGTTTTCACCAGTGGATTTAGCACCTCATTTTACATAAAATAGGTCCTATAATTCTACTCTCAAGAGTTGATAAAGGTACAAACGAATAAAATGTTTATATATCACATTTTGAAATATCTATTATTCTCCATTTTTCTCGATCTCCTAAACGGTTAAAGATATCACATCGCGGTTTTCACCAGTGGATTTAGCACCTCATTTTACATAAAATAGGTCCTATAAGTCTACTCTCAAGAGTTGATAAAGGTAAAAACGAATAAAATGTTTATATATCACATTTTCAAATATCTTTTATTCTCCATTTTACTCGATCTCCTAAACGGTTAAAGATATCACATCGCGGTTTTCACCAGTGGATTTAGCACCTCATTTTACATAAAATAGGTCCTAAAAGTCTACTCTCAAGAGTTGATAAAGGTAAAAACGAATAAAATGTTTATATGTCACATTTTCAAATATCTATTATTCTCCATTTTACTCGATCTCCTAAACGGTTAAAGATAGGACATCGCTGTTTTCACCAGTGGATTAAGCACCTCATTTTACATAAAATAGGTCCTATAAGTCTACCCTCAAGAGTTGATCAAGGTACAAACGAATAAAATGTTTATATATACATTTTCAAATATCTATTATTTTCCATTTTACTCGATCTCCTAAACGGTTCAAGATAGGACATCGCGGTTTTCACCAGTGGATTTAGCACCTCATTTTACATAAAATAGGTCCTATAAGTCTACCCTCAAGAGTTGATAAAGGTAAAAAAGAATAAAATGTTTATATATCACATTTTCAAATATCTATTATTCTCCATTTTACTCGATCTCCTAAACGGTTAAAGATAGAACATCGAGGTTTTTACCAGTGGAATTAGCACCTCATTTTACATAAAATAGGTCCTATAAGTCTACTCTTAAGAGTTGATAATGGTACAAACGAATAAAATGTTTATATATCACATTTTCAAATATCTATTATTCTCCATTTTACTCAATCTACTAAACGGTTAAAAATAGGACATCGCGGTTTTCACCAGTGGATTTAGCACCTCATTTTACATAAAATAGGTCCTATAAGTCTACTCTCAAGAGTTGATAAAGGTACAAACGAATAAAATGTTTATATATCACATTTTCAAATATCTATTATTTTCTATTTTACTCGATCTCCTAAACGGTTAAAGATAAGACATCGCGGATTTCACCAGTGGATTTAGCACCTTATTTTACATAAAATAGGTCCTATAAGTCTACTCTCAAGAGTTGATAAAGGTACAAACGAATAAAATGTTTATATATCACATTTTCAAATATCTATTATTCTCCATTTTACTCGATCTCCAAAACGGTTAAAGATAGGACATCGCGGTTTTCACCAGTGGATTTAGCACCTCATTTTACATAAAATAGGTTTTATAAGTCTACCCTCAAGAGTTGATCAAGGTACAAACGAATAAAATGTTTATATATCACATTTTCAAATATTCATTATTCTCCATTTTACTCGATCTCCTAAACGGTTGAAGATAGGACATCGCGGTTTTCACCAGTGGATTTAGCACCTCATTTTACATATAATAAGTCCTATAAGTCTACTCTTAAGAGTTGATAAAGGTACAAACGAATAAAATGTTTATATATCACATTTTCAAATATCTATTTTTCTCCATTTTACTCGATCTCCTAAACGGTTCAAGATAGGACATCGCGGTTTTCACCAGTGGATTTAGCACCTCATTTTACATAAAATAGGTCCTTTAAGTCTACTCTCAAGAGTTGATAAAGGTACAAACGAATAAAATATTTATATATCACATTTTCAAATATCTATTTTTCTCCATTTTACTCGATCTCCTAAACGGTTCAAGATAGGACATCGCGGTTTTCACCAGTGGATTTAGAACTTCATTTTACATAAAATAGGTCCTATAAGTCTACTCTCAAGAGTTAATAAAGGTACAAACAAATAAAATGTTTATATATCACATTTTGAAATATCTATTATTCTCCATTTTATTTGATCTCCTAAACGGTTAAAGATTGGACATCGCGGTTTTTACCAGTGGATTTAGCACCTCATTTTACATTAAATAGGTCCTATAAGTCTACTCTCAAGAGTTGATAAAGGGAAAAACGAATAAAATGTTTATATATCACATTTTCAAATATCTATTATTTTCCATTTTACTCGATCTCCTAAACGGTAAAAGATAGGACATCGCGGTTCTTACCAGTGGATTTAGCACCTCATTTTACATAAAATAAGTCCTAAAAGTCTACTCTCAAGAGTTGATAAAGATACAAACGAATAAAATGTTTATATATCACATTATCAAATATCTATTATTGTCCATTTTACTCGATCTCCAAAACGGTTAAAGATAGGACATCGCGGTTTTCACCAGTGGATTTAGCACCTCATTTTACATAAAATAGGTCCTATAAGTCTACCCTCAAGAGTTGATCAAGGTACAAACGAATAAAATGTTTATATATCTCATTTTCAAATATTCATTATTCTCCATTTTACTCGATCTCCTAAACGGTTAAAGATAGGACATCGCGGTTTTTACCAGTGGATTTAGCACCTCATTTTACATAAAATAAGTCCTATAAGTCTACTCTCAAGAGTTGATAAAGGAACAAACGAATAAAATGTTTATATATCATATTATCAAATTTCTATTATTCTATATTATACTCGATCTCCTAAACGGTTAAAGATAGGACATCGCGGATTTCACCAGTGGATTTAGCACCTCATTTTACATAAAATAAGTCCTATAAGTCTACTCTCAAGAGTTGATAAAGATACAAACGAATAAAATGTTTATATATCACATTATCAAATATCTATTATTGTCCATTTTACTTGATCTCCTAAACGGTTAAAGATAGGACATCGCGGTTTTTACCAGTGGATTTAGCACCTCAATTTACATAAAATAAGACCTATAGGTCTACCCTCAAGAGTTAATCAAGGTACAAACAAATAAAATGTTTAAATATCACATTTTCAAATATCTATTAATCTTCATTTTACTCGATCTCCTAAACGGTTAAAGATAGGACATCGCGGTTTTCACAAGTGGATTTAGCATCTCATTTTACATAAAATATGTCCAAAAGTCTACTCTCAAGGGTAGATAAAGGTACAAACGAATAAAATGTTTATATATCACATTTTCAAATATCCATTATTCTCCATTTTACTCGATCTCCTAAACGGATAAAGATTGGACATCGCCGTTTTTACCAGTGGATTTAGCACATCATTTTACATAAAATAAGTCCTATAAGTCTACTCTCAAGAGTTGATAAAGGTACAAACGAATAAAATGTTTATATATCACATTATCAAATATCTATTATTCTCCATTTTACTCGATCTCCTAAACGGTTAAAGATATCACATCGCGGTTTTCACCAGTGGATTTAGCACCTCATTTTACATAAAATAGGTCCTATAAGTCTACCCTCATGAGTTGATCAAGGTACAAACGAATAAAATGTTAATATATCACATTTTCAAATATCTATAATTCTCCATTTTACTCGATCTCCTAAACGGTTAAAGATAGGACATCGCGGTTTTCACCAGTGGATTTAGCACCTTATTTTACATAAAATAGGTCCTATAAGTCTACTCTCAAGAGTTAATAAAGGTACAAACAAATAAAATGTTTATATATCACATTTTCAAATATCTATTATTCTCTATTTTATTTGAGCTCCTAAACGGTTAAAGATAGGACATCGCGGTTTTTACCAGTGGATTTAGCACCTCATTTTACATGAAATAAGTCCTAAAAGTCTACTCTCAAGAGTTGATAAAGATACAAACGAATAAAATGTTTATATATCACATTATCAAATATCTATTATTGTCCATTTTACTCGATCTCCAAAACGGTTAAAGATAGGACATCGCGGTTTTCACCAGTGGATTTAGCACCTCATTTTACATAAAATAGGTCCTATAAGTCTACCCTCAAGAGTTGATCAAGGTACAAACGAATAAAATGTTTATATATCTCATTTTCAAATATTCATTATTCTCCATTTTACTCGATCTCCTAAACGGTTAAAGATAGGACATCGCGGTTTTTACCAGTGGATTTAGCACCTCATTTTACATAAAATAAGTCCTATAAGTCTACTCTCAAGAGTTGATAAAGGAACAAACGAATAAAATGTTTATATATCATATTATCAAATTTCTATTATTCTATATTATACTCGATCTCCTAAACGGTTAAAGATAGGACATCGCGGATTTCACCAGTGGATTTAGCACCTCATTTTACATAAAATAAGTCCTATAAGTCTACTCTCAAGAGTTGATAAAGGTACAAACGAATAAAATGTTTATATATCACATTTTCAAATATCTATTATTTTCTATTTTACTCGATCTCCTAAACGGTTAAAGATAAGACATCGCGGATTTCACCAGTGGATTTAGCACCTTATTTTACATAAAATAGGTCCTATAAGTCTACTCTCAAGAGTTGATAAAGGTACAAACGAATAAAATGTTTATATATCACATTTTCAAATATCTATTATTCTCCATTTTACTCGATCTCCAAAACGGTTAAAGATAGGACATCGCGGTTTTCACCAGTGGATTTAGCACCTCATTTTACATAAAATAGGTTTTATAAGTCTACCCTCAAGAGTTGATCAAGGTACAAACGAATAAAATGTTTATATATCACATTTTCAAATATTCATTATTCTCCATTTTACTCGATCTCCTAAACGGTTGAAGATAGGACATCGCGGTTTTCACCAGTGGATTTAGCACCTCATTTTACATATAATAAGTCCTATAAGTCTACTCTTAAGAGTTGATAAAGGTACAAACGAATAAAATGTTTATATATCACATTTTCAAATATCTATTTTTCTCCATTTTACTCGATCTCCTAAACGGTTCAAGATAGGACATCGCGGTTTTCACCAGTGGATTTAGCACCTCATTTTACATAAAATAGGTCCTTTAAGTCTACTCTCAAGAGTTGATAAAGGTACAAACGAATAAAATATTTATATATCACATTTTCAAATATCTATTTTTCTCCATTTTACTCGATCTCCTAAACGGTTCAAGATAGGACATCGCGGTTTTCACCAGTGGATTTAGAACTTCATTTTACATAAAATAGGTCCTATAAGTCTACTCTCAAGAGTTAATAAAGGTACAAACAAATAAAATGTTTATATATCACATTTTGAAATATCTATTATTCTCCATTTTATTTGATCTCTTAAACGGTTAAAGATTGGACATCGCGGTTTTTACCAGTGGATTTAGCACCTCATTTTACATTAAATAGGTCCTATAAGTCTACTCTCAAGAGTTGATAAAGGGAAAAACGAATAAAATGTTTATATATCACATTTTCAAATATCTATTATTTTCCATTTTACTCGATCTCCTAAACGGTTAAAGATAGGACATCGCGGATTTCACCAGTGGATTTAGCACCTCATTTTACATAAAATATGTCCTATAAGTCTACTCTCAAGAGTTGATAAAGGTACAAACGAATAAAGTGTTTATATATCACATTTTCAAATATCTCTTCTCCATTTTACTCGATCTCCTAAAAGGTTAAAGATAGGACATCGCGGTTATCAGTCAATTTAGCATACCATTTTATATAAAATTAGTTATATAACAACTGTCATTTTTAGACATCTGTCATTCTTGACATCTATGATTTTTTGACAGCTGTCATTTTTGACATCTGTCATTTTTTGACAGTTGTCAATCTTGACATTTCTCATTTTTTGACTTCTTTTATTCTTGACATCTGTCACTCTTGACATCTGTCATTCTTGACATCTGTCACTCTTGACATCTGTCAATTTTTGACAGTTGTCAATCTTGACATTTCTCATTTTTTGACTTCTTTTATTCTTGACATCTGTCACTCTTGACATCTGTCATTCTTGACATCTGTCACTCTTGACATCTGTCATTCTTGACATCTGTCATTTTTGACATTTGTCATTCTTGACATTTGTCATTTTTTGACATCTGTCATTTTTTGACAGCTGACATTTTTGACAGCCGTCATTCTGTGACAACTGAATAAAATGTTTATGTATCCTTTTTTAAATATCTATTATTCTCCTTTTTACTCAATCTCCTAAACGGTTAAAGATAGGACATCGCGGTTTTTACCAGTGGATTTAGCACCTCATTTTACATAAAATAAGTCCTATAAGTCTACTCTCAAGAGTTGATAAAGGAACAAACGAATAAAATGTTTATATATCATATTATCAAATTTCTATTATTCTATATTATACTCGATCTCCTAAACGGTTAAAGATAGGACATCGCGGATTTCACCAGTGGATTTAGCACCTCATTTTACATAAAATAAGTCCTATAAGTCTACTCTCAAGAGTTGATAAAGATACAAACGAATAAAATGTTTATATATCACATTATCAAATATCTATTATTGTCCATTTTACTTGATCTCCTAAACGGTTAAAGATAGGACATCGCGGTTTTTACCAGTGGATTTAGCACCTCAATTTACATAAAATAAGACCTATAGGTCTACCCTCAAGAGTTAATCAAGGTACAAACAAATAAAATGTTTAAATATCACATTTTCAAATATCTATTAATCTTCATTTTACTCGATCTCCTAAACGGTTAAAGATAGGACATCGCGGTTTTCACAAGTGGATTTAGCATCTCATTTTACATAAAATATGTCCAAAAGTCTACTCTCAAGGGTAGATAAAGGTACAAACGAATAAAATGTTTATATATCACATTTTCAAATATCCATTATTCTCCATTTTACTCGATCTCCTAAACGGATAAAGATTGGACATCGCCGTTTTTACCAGTGGATTTAGCACATCATTTTACATAAAATATGTCCTATAAGTCTACTCTCAAGAGTTGATAAAGGTACAAACGAATAAAATGTTTATATATCACATTATCAAATATCTATTATTCTCCATTTTACTCGATCTCCTAAACGGTTAAAGATATCACATCGCGGTTTTCACCAGTGGATTTAGCACCTCATTTTACATAAAATAGGTCCTATAAGTCTACCCTCATGAGTTGATCAAGGTACAAACGAATAAAATGTTAATATATCACATTTTCAAATATCTATAATTCTCCATTTTACTCGATCTCCTAAACGGTTAAAGATAGGACATCGCGGTTTTCACCAGTGGATTTAGCACCTTATTTTACATAAAATAGGTCCTATAAGTCTACTCTCAAGAGTTAATAAAGGTACAAACAAATAAAATGTTTATATATCACATTTTCAAATATCTATTATTCTCTATTTTATTTGAGCTCCTAAACGGTTAAAGATAGGACATCGCGGTTTTTACCAGTGGATTTAGCACCTCATTTTACATAAAATAAGTCCTAAAAGTCTACTCTCAAGAGTTGATAAAGATACAAACGAATAAAATGTTTATATATCACATTATCAAATATCTATTATTGTCCATTTTACTCGATCTCCAAAACGGTTAAAGATAGGACATCGCGGTTTTCACCAGTGGATTTAGCACCTCATTTTACATAAAATAGGTCCTATAAGTCTACCCTCAAGAGTTGATCAAGGTACAAACGAATAAAATGTTTATATATCTCATTTTCAAATATTCATTATTCTCCATTTTACTCGATCTCCTAAACGGTTAAAGATAGGACATCGCGGTTTTTACCAGTGGATTTAGCACCTCATTTTACATAAAATAAGTCCTATAAGTCTACTCTCAAGAGTTGATAAAGGAACAAACGAATAAAATGTTTATATATCATATTATCAAATTTCTATTATTCTATATTATACTCGATCTCCTAAACGGTTAAAGATAGGACATCGCGGATTTCACCAGTGGATTTAGCACCTCATTTTACATAAAATAAGTCCTATAAGTCTACTCTCAAGAGTTGATAAAGATACAAACGAATAAAATGTTTATATATCACATTTTCAAATATCCATTATTCTTCATTTTACTCGATCTCCTAAACGGATAAAGATAGGACATCGCGGTTTTCACCAGTGGATTTAGCACCTCATTTTACATAAAATAAGTCCTATAAGTCTACTCTCAAGAGTTGATAAAGGTACAAACGAATAAAACTTTTATATATCACATTTTCAAATATCTATTATTCTCAATTTTACTTGATCTCCTAAACGGTTAAAGATAGGACATCGCGGTTTTTACCAGTGGATTTAGCACCTCAATTTACATAAAATAAGACCTATAGGTCTACCCTCAAGAGTTAATCAAGGTACAAACGAATAAAATGTTTAAATATCACATTTTCAAATATCTATTAATCTTCATTTTACTCGATCTCCTAAACGGTTAAAGATAGGACATCGCGGTTTTCACAAGTGGATTTAGCATCTCATTTTACATAAAATATGTCCAAAAGTCTACTCTCAAGGGTAGATAAAGGTACAAACGAATAAAATGTTTATATATCACATTTTCAAATATCCATTATTCTCCATTTTACTCGATCTCCTAAACGGATAAAGATTGGACATCGCCGTTTTTACCAGTGGATTTAGCACATCATTTTACATAAAATAAGTCCTATAAGTCTACTCTCAAGAGTTGATAAAGGTACAAACGAATAAAATGTTTATATATCACATTATCAAATATCTATTATTCTCCATTTTACTCGATCTCCTAAACGGTTAAAGATATCACATCGCGGTTTTCACCAGTGGATTTAGCACCTCATTTTACATAAAATAGGTCCTATAAGTCTACCCTCATGAGTTGATCAAGGTACAAACGAATAAAATGTTAATATATCACATTTTCAAATATCTATAATTCTCCATTTTACTCGATCTCCTAAACGGTTAAAGATAGGACATCGCGGTTTTCACCAGTGGATTTAGCACCTTATTTTACATAAAATAGGTCCTATAAGTCTACTCTCAAGAGTTAATAAAGGTACAAACAAATAAAAAATTTATATATCACATTTTCAAATATCTATTATTCTCTATTTTATTTGAGCTCCTAAACGGTTAAAGATAGGACATCGCGGTTTTTACCAGTGGATTTAGCACCTCATTTTACATAAAATAAGTCTTATAAGTCTACTATCAAGAGTTGATAAAGGTACAAACGAATAAAATGTTTATATATCACATTTTCAAATATCTATTATTCTCCATTTTACTCGATCTCCTAAACGGTTAAAGATATCAGATCGCGGTTTTCACCAGTGGATTTAGCATCTCATTTTACATAAAATAGGTCCTATAAGTCTACTCTCAAGAGTTGATAAAGGTAAAAACGATTAAAATGTTTAAATACCACATTTTCAAATATCTTTTATTTTCCATTTTACTCGATCTCCTAAACGGTAAAAGATAGGACATCGCGGTTTTTACCAGTGGATTTAGCACCTCATTTTACATAAAATAAGTCCTTTAAGTCTACTCTCAAGAGTTGATAAAGATACAAACGAATAAAATGTTTATATATCACATTATCAAATATCTATTATTCTCCATTTTACTCGATCTCCAAAACGGTTAAAGATAGGACATCGCGGTTTTCACCAGTGGATTTAGCACCTCATTTTACATAAAATAGGTCCTATAAGTCTACCCTCAAGAGTTGATCAAGGTACAAACGAATAAAATGTTTATATATCACATTTTCAAATATTCATTATTCTCCATTTTACTCGATCTCTTAAACGGTTAAAGATAGGACATCGCGGTTTTCACCAGTGGATTTAGCACCTCATTTTACATAAAATAAGTCCTATAAGTCTACCCTCAAGAGTTGATCAAGGTACAAACGAATTAAATGTTTATATATCACATTATCAAATATCTATTATTGTCCATTTTACTCGATCTCCAAAACGGTTAAAGATAGGACATCGCGGTTTTCACCAGTGGATTTAGCACCTCATTTTACATAAAATAGGTCTTATAAGTCTACCCTCAAGAGTTGATCAAGGTACAAACGAATTAAATGTTTATATATCACATTTTCAAATATTCATTATTCTCCATTTTACTCGATCTCCTAAACGGTTAAAGATAGGACATCGCGGTTTTCACCAGTGGATTTAGCACCTCATTTTACATAAAATAAGTCCTATAAGTCTACTCTTAAGAGTTGATAAAGGTACAAACGAATAAAATGTTTATATATCACATTTTCAAATATCTATTTTCCTCCATTTTACTCGATCTCCTAAACGGTTCAAGATATCACATCGCGGTTTTCACCAGTGGATTTAGCACCTCATTTAACATAAAATAAGTCCTATAAGTCTACTCTCAAAAGCTGATAAAGGTACAAACGAATAAAATGTTTTTATTTCACATTTTCAAATATCTATTATTCTCCATTTTACACGATCTCCTAAACGGTTAAAGATATCACATCGCGGTTTTCACCAGTGGATTTAGCACCTCATTTTACATAAAATAGGTCTTATAAGTCTACCCTCATGAGTTGATCAAGGTACAAACGAATAAAATGTTAATATATCACATTTTCAAATATCTATAATTCTCCATTTTACTCGATCTCCTAAACGGTTAAAGATAGGACATCGCGGTTTTCACCAGTGGATTTAGCACCTTATTTTACATAAAATAGGTCCTATAAGTCTACTCTAAAGAGTTAATAAAGGTACAAACAAATAAAATGTTTATATATCACATTTTCAAATATCTATTATTCTCTATTTTATTTGAGCTCCTAAACGGTTAAAGATAGGACATCGCGGTTTTTACCAGTGGAATTAGCACCTCATTTTACATAAAATAAGTCCTATAAGTCTACTATCAAGAGTTGATAAAGGTACAAACGAATAAAATGTTTATATATCACATTTTCAAATATCTATTATTCTCCATTTTACTCGATCTCCTAAACGGTTAAAGATTGGACATCGCGGTTTTCACAAGTGGATTTAGCACCTTATTTTACATAAAATAAGTCCTATAGGTCTACTCTTAAGAGTTGATAAAGGTACAAACGAATAAAATGTTTATATATCACATTTTCAAATATCTATTATTCTCCATTTTACTCGATCTCCTAAAAGGTTAAAGATATCAGATCGCGGTTTTCACCAGTGGATTTAGCACCTCATTTTACATAAAATAGGTCCTATAAGTCTACTCTCAAGAGTTGATAAAGGTAAAAACGATTAAAATGTTTATATATCACATTTTCAAATATCAATTATTCTCCATTTTACTCGATCTCCTAAACGGTTGAAGATAGGACATCGCGGTTTTCACCAGTGGATTTAACACCTCATTTTACATAAAATAGGTCCTATAATCTACTCTCAAATGTTGATAAAGGTACAAACGAATAAAATGTTTATATATCACATTTTCAAATATCTATTATTTTCCATTTTACTCGATCTCCTAAACGGTTAAAGATAGGACATCGCGGATTTCACCAGTGGATTTAGCACCTCATTTTACATAAAATATGTCCTATAAGTCTACTCTCAAGAGTTGATAAAGGTACAAACGAATAAAGTGTTTATATATCACATTTTCAAATATCTCTTCTCCATTTTACTCGATCTCCTAAAAGGTTAAAGATAGGACATCGCGGTTATCAGTCAATTTAGCATACCATTTTATATAAAATTAGTTATATAACAACTGTCATTTTTAGACATCTGTCATTCTTGACATCTATGATTTTTTGACAGCTGTCATTTTTGACATCTGTCATTTTTTGACAGTTGTCAATCTTGACATTTCTCATTTTTTGACTTCTTTTATTCTTGACATCTGTCACTCTTGACATCTGTCATTCTTGACATCTGTCACTCTTGACATCTGTCATTCTTGACATCTGTCATTTTTGACATTTGTCATTCTTGACATTTGTCATTTTTTGACATCTGTCATTTTTTGACAGCTGACATTTTTGACAGCCGTCATTCTGTGACAACTGAATAAAATGTTTATGTATCCTTTTTTAAATATCTATTATTCTCCTTTTTACTCAATCTCCTAAACGGTTAAAGATAGGACATCGCGGTTTTCACCAGAGGATTTAGCACCTTATTTTACATAAAATAAGTCTTATAAGTCTACTCTCAAGAGTTGATAAAGGTACAAACGAATAAAATGTTTATATATCACATTTTCAAATATCTATTATCTTCCATTTTACTCGATCTCCTAAACGGTAAAAGATAGGACATCGCGGTTTTCATCAGTGGATTAAGCACCCCATTTTACATAAAATAAGACCTATAAGTCTACTCTCAAGAGTTGATAAAGGTACAAACGAATAAAATGTTTATATATCACATTTTCAAATATCTATTTTTCTCCATTTTACTCGATCTCCTAAACGGTTCAAGATAGGACATCGCGGTTTTCACCAGTGGATTTAGAACCTCATTTTACATAAAATAGGTCCTATAAGTCTACTCTCAAGAGTTGATAAAGGTAAAAACGAATAAAATGTTTATATATCACATTTTCAAATATTCATTATTCCCCATTTTACTCGATCTCCTAAACGGTTAAAGATAGGACATCGCGGTTCTCACCAGTGGATTTAGCAACTCATTTTACATAAAATAAGTCCTATAAGTCTACTCTCAAGAGTTGATAAAGGTAAAAACGAATAAAATGCTTATATATCACATTTTCATCTATTCTTTATCCCCCATTTTACTCGATCTCCTAATCGGTTAAAGATAGGACATGGCGGTTTTCACCAGTGGATTTAGCACCTCATTTTACATAAAATAGGTCCTATAAGTCTATCCTCAAGAGTTGATCAAGGTACAAACGAATAAAATGTTTATATATCACATTTTTAAATATCTATTATTTTCCATTTTACTCGATCTCCTAAACGGTAAAAGATAGGACATCGCGGTTATCAGTCAATTTAGCATACCATTTTATATAAAATTAGTTATATAACAACTGTCATTTTTAGACATCTGTCATTCTTGACATCTATGATTTTTTGACAGCTGTCATTTTTGACATCTGTTATTTTTTGACAGTTGTCAATCTTGACATTTCTCATTTTTTGACATCTTTTATTCTTGACATCTGTCATTTTTGACATTTGTCATTCTTGACATTTGTCATTTTTTGACATCTGTCATTCTTGACATCTGTCATTTTTTGACAGCTGACATTTTTGACAGCCGTCATTCTGTGACAACTGAATAAAATGTTTATGTATCCTTTTTTAAATATCTATTATTCTCCTTTTTACTCAATCTCCTAAACGGTTAAAGATAGGACATCGCGGTTTTCACCAGAGGATTTAGCACCTTATTTTACATAAAATAAGTCCTATAAGTCTACTCTCAAGAGTTGATAAAGGTACAAACGAATAAAATGTTTATATATCACATTTTCAAATATCTATTATCTTCCATTTTACTCGATCTCCAAAACGGTTAAAGATAGGACATCGCGGTTTTCACCAGTGGATTTAGCACCTCATTTTACATAAAATAGGTCCTATAAGTCTACCCTCAAGAGTTGATCAAGGTACAAACGAATTAAATGTTTATATATCACATTTTCAAATATCCATTATTCTTCATTTTACTCGATCTCCTAAACGGATAAAGATAGGACATCGCGGTTTTCACCAGTGGATTTAGCACCTCATTTTACATAAAATAAGTTCTATAAGTCTATTCTTAAGAGTTGATAAAGGTACAAACGAATAAAATATTTATATATCACATTTTCAAATATCTATTTTCCTCCATTTTACTCGATCTCCTAAACGGTTAAAGATAGGACATCGCGGTTTTCACCAGTGGATTTAGCACCTCATTTTACATAAAATAAGTCCTATAAGTCTACTCTCAAAAGCTGATAAAGGTACAAACGAATAAAATGTTTTTATTTCACATTTTCAAATATCTATTATTCTTTATTTTACTCGATCTCCTAAACGGTAAAAGATAGGACATCGCGGTTTTTACCAGTGGATTTAGCACCTCATTTTACATAAAATAAGTCCTATAAGTCTACTCTCAAGAGTTGATAAAGGTACAAACGAATAAAACTTTTATATATCACATTTTCAAATATCTATTATTCTCAATTTTACTTGATCTCCTAAACGGTTAAAGATAGGACATCGCGGTTTTTACCAGTGGATTTAGCACCTCAATTTACATAAAATGAGACCTATAGGTCTACCCTCAAGAGTTAATCAAGGTACAAACGAATAAAATGTTTAAATATCACATTTTCAAATATCTATTAATCTTCATTTTACTCGATCTCCTAAACGGTTAAAGATAGGACATCGCGGTTTTCACAAGTGGATTAAGCATCTCATTTTACATAAAATATGTCCAAAAGTCTACTCTCAAGGGTAGATAAAGGTACAAACGAATAAAATGTTTATATATCACATTTTCAAATATCCATTATTCTCCATTTTACTCGATCTCCTAAACGGATAAAGATTGGACATCGCCGTTTTTACCAGTGGATTTAGCACATCATTTTACATAAAATAAGTCCTATAAGTCTACTCTCAAGAGTTGATAAAGGTACAAACGAATAAAATGTTTATATATCACATTATCAAATATCTATTATTCTCCATTTTACTCGATCTCCTAAACGGTTAAAGATATCACATCGCGGTTTTCACCAGTGGATTTAGCACCTCATTTTACATAAAATAGGTCCTATAAGTCTACCCTCATGAGTTGATCAAGGTACAAACGAATAAAATGTTAATATATCACATTTTCAAATATCTATAATTCTCCATTTTACTCGATCTCCTAAACGGTTAAAGATAGGACATCGCGGTTTTCACCAGTGGATTTAGCACCTTATTTTACATAAAATAGGTCCTATAAGTCTACTCTCAAGAGTTAATAAAGGTACAAACAAATAAAAAATTTATATATCACATTTTCAAATATCTATTATTCTCTATTTTATTTGAGCTCCTAAACGGTTAAAGATAGGACATCGCGGTTTTTACCAGTGGATTAAGCACCTCATTTTACATAAAATAAGTCTTATAAGTCTACTATCAAGAGTTGATAAAGGTACAAACGAATAAAATGTTTATATATCACATTTTCAAATATCTATTATTCTCCATTTTACTCGATCTCCTAAACGGTTAAAGATATCAGATCGCGGTTTTCACCAGTGGATTTAGCATCTCATTTTACATAAAATAGGGCCTATAAGTCTACTCTCAAGAGTTGATAAAGGTAAAAACGATTAAAATGTTTAAATATCACATTTTCAAATATCTTTTATTTTCCATTTTACTCGATCTCCTAAACGGTAAAAGATAGGTCATCGCGGTTTTTACCAGTGGATTTAGCACCTCATTTTACATAAAATAAGTCCTTTAAGTCTACTCTCAAGAGTTGATAAAGATACAAACGAATAAAATGTTTATATATCACATTATCAAATATCTATTATTCTCCATTTTACTCGATCTCCAAAACGGTTAAAGATAGGACATCGCGGTTTTCACCAGTGGATTTAGCACCTCATTTTACATAAAATAGGTCCTATAAGTCTACCCTCAAGAGTTGATCAAGGTACAAACGAATAAAATGTTTATATATCACATTTTCAAATATTCATTATTCTCCATTTTACTCGATCTCTTAAACGGTTAAAGATAGGACATCGCGGTTTTCACCAGTGGATTTAGCACCTCATTTTACATAAAATAAGTCCTATAAGTCTACCCTCAAAAGTTGATCAAGGTACAAACGAATTAAATGTTTATATATCACATTTTCAAATATCTATTATTCTCCATTTTACTCGATCTCCTAAACGGTTAAAGATATCACATCGCGGATTTCACCAGTGGATTTAGCACCTCATTTTACATAAAATAAGTCCTATAAGTCTACTCTCAAGAGTTGATAAAGATACAAACGAATAAAATGTTTATATATCACATTATCAAATATCTATTATTGTCCATTTTACTCGATCTCCAAAACGGTTAAAGATAGGACATCGCGGTTTTCACCAGTGGATTTAGCACCTCATTTTACATAAAATAGGTCTTATAAGTCTACCCTCAAGAGTTGATCAAGGTACAAACGAATTAAATGTTTATATATCACATTTTCAAATATTCATTATTCTCCATTTTACTCGATCTCCTAAACGGTTAAAGATAGGACATCGCGGTTTTCACCAGTGGATTTAGCACCTCATTTTACATAAAATAAGTCCTATAAGTCTACTCTTAAGAGTTGATAAAGGTACAAACGAATAAAATGTTTATATATCACATTTTCAAATATCTATTTTCCTCCATTTTACTCGATCTCCTAAACGGTTCAAGATATCACATCGCGGTTTTCACCAGTGGATTTAGCACCTCATTTAACATAAAATAAGTCCTATAAGTCTACTCTCAAAAGCTGATAAAGGTACAAACGAATAAAATGTTTTTATTTCACATTTTCAAATATCTATTATTCTCCATTTTACACGATCTCCTAAACGGTTAAAGATATCACATCGCGGTTTTCACCAGTGGATTTAGCACCTCATTTTACATAAAATAGGTCTTATAAGTCAACCCTCATGAGTTGATCAAGGTACAAACGAATAAAATGTTAATATATCACATTTTCAAATATCTATAATTCTCCATTTTACTCGATCTCCTAAACGGTTAAAGATAGGACATCGCGGTTTTCACCAGTGGATTTAGCACCTTATTTTACATAAAATAGGTCCTATAAGTCTACTCTAAAGAGTTAATAAAGGTACAAACAAATAAAATGTTTATATATCACATTTTCAAATATCTATTATTCTCTATTTTATTTGAGCTCCTAAACGGTTAAAGATAGGACATCGCGGTTTTTACCAGTGGAATTAGCACCTCATTTTACATAAAATAAGTCCTATAAGTCTACTATCAAGAGTTGATAAAGGTACAAACGAATAAAATGTTTATATATCACATTTTCAAATATCTATTATTCTCCATTTTACTCGATCTCCTAAACGGTTAAAGATAGGACATCGCGGTTTTCACAAGTGGATTTAGCACCTTATTTTACATAAAATAAGTCCTATAGGTCTACTCTTAAGAGTTGATAAAGGTACAAACGAATAAAATGTTTATATATCACATTTTCAAATATCTATTATTCTCCATTTTACTCGATCTCCTAAAAGGTTAAAGATATCAGATCGCGGTTTTCACCAGTGGATTTAGCACCTCATTTTACATAAAATAGGTCCTATAAGTCTACTCTCAAGAGTTGATAAAGGTAAAAGCGATTAAAATGTTTATATATCACATTTTCAAATATCTATTATTTTCCATTTTACTCGATCTCCTAAACGGTAAAAGATAGGACATCGCGGTTTTTACCAGTGGATTTAGCACCTCATTTTACATAAAATAAGTCCTATAAGTCTACTCTCAAGAGTTGATAAAGATACAAACGAATAAAATGATTATATATCACATTTTCAAATATCTATTATTTTCCATTTTACTCGATCTCCTAAACGGTAAAAGATAGGACATCGCGGTTTTCACCAGTGGATTTAGCACCTCATTTTACATAAAACAAGTCCTATAAGTCTACCCTCAAGAGTTGATCAAGGTACAAACGAATAAAATGTTTATATATCACATTTTCAAATATTCATTATTCTCCATTTTACTTGCTTTCCTAAACGGTTAAAGATAGGACATCGCGGTTCTCACCAGTGGATTTAGCTCCTCATTTTACATAAAATAAGTCCTATAAGTCTTCTCTCAAGAGTTGATCAAGGTACAAACGAATAAAACGTTTATATATCACATTTTCAAATATTCATTATTCCCCATTTTACTCGATCTCCTAAACGGTTAAAGATAGGACGTCGCGGTTTTCACCAGTGGATTTAGCACCTCATTTTACATAAAATAAGTCCTATAAGTCTACTCTCAAGAGTTGATAAAGGTGAAAACAAATAAAATGTTTACATATCACATTATCAAATATCTATTATTCTCCATTTTACTCGATCTCCTAAACGGTTAAAGATAGGACATCGCGGTTTTCACCAGTGGATTTAGAACCTCATTTTACATAAAATAGGTCCTATAAGTCTACTCTCAAGAGTTGATAAAGGTAAAAACGAATAAAATGTTTATATATCACATTTTCAAATATTCATTATTCCCCATTTTACTTGATCTCCTAAACGGTTAAAGATAGGACATCGCGGTTCTCACCAGTGGATTTAGCAACTCATTTTACATAAAATAAGTCCTATAAGTCTACTCTCAAGAGTTGATAAAGGTAAAAACGAATAAAATGCTTATATATCACATTTTCATCTATTCTTTATCCCCCATTTTACTCGATCTCCTAATCGGTTAAAGATAGGACATGGCGGTTTTCACCAGTGGATTTAGCACCTTATTTTACATAAAATAGGTCCTATAAGTCTACCCTCAAGAGTGGATCAAGGTACAAACGAATAAAATGTTTATATATCACATTTTTAAATATCTATTATTTTCCATTTTACTCGATCTCCTAAACGGTAAAAGATAGGACATCGCGGTTTTCATCAGTGGATTAAGCACCCCATTTTACATAAAATAAGTCCTATAAGTCTACTCTCAAGAGTTGATAAAGGTACAAACGAATAAAATGTTTATATATCACATTATCAAATATCTATTATTCTCCATTTTACTCGATCTCCAAAACGGTTAAAGATAGGACATCGCGGTTTTCACCAGTGGATTTAGCACCTCATTTTACATAAAATAGGTCCTATAAATCTACCCTCAAGAGTTGATCAAGGTACAAACGAATAAAATGTTTATATATCACATTTTCAAATATCAATTATTCTCCATTTTACTCGATCTCCTAAACGGTTGAAGATAGGACATCGCGGTTTTCACCAGTGGATTTAACACCTCATTTTACATAAAATAGGTCCTATAATCTACTCTCAAATGTTGATAAAGGTACAAACGAATAAAATGTTTATATATCACATTTTCAAATATCTATTATTTTCCATTTTACTCGATCTCCTAAACGGTTAAAGATAGGACATCGCGGATTTCACCAGTGGATTTAGCACCTCATTTTACATAAAATATGTCCTATAAGTCTACTCTCAAGAGTTGATAAAGGTACAAACGAATAAAGTGTTTATATATCACATTTTCAAATATCTCTTCTCCATTTTACTCGATCTCCTAAAAGGTTAAAGATAGGACATCGCGGTTATCAGTCAATTTAGCATACCATTTTATATAAAATTAGTTATATAACAACTGTCATTTTTAGACATCTGTCATTCTTGACATCTATGATTTTTTGACAGCTGTCATTTTTGACATCTGTCATTTTTTGACAGTTGTCAATCTTGACATTTCTCATTTTTTGACTTCTTTTATTCTTGACATCTGTCACTCTTGACATCTGTCATTCTTGACATCTGTCACTCTTGACATCTGTCATTTTTGACATTTGTCATTCTTGACATTTGTCATTTTTTGACATCTGTCATTCTTGACATCTGTCATTTTTTGACAGCTGACATTTTTGACAGCCGTCATTCTGTGACAACTGAATAAAATGTTTATGTATCCTTTTTTAAATATCTATTATTCTCCTTTTTACTCAATCTCCTAAACGGTTAAAGATAGGACATCGCGGTTTTCACCAGAGGATTTAGCACCTTATTTTACATAAAATAAGTCCTATAAGTCTACTCTCAAGAGTTGATAAAGGTACAAACGAATAAAGTGTTTATATATCACATTTTCAAATATCTCTTCTCCATTTTTCTCGATCTCCTAAAAGGTTAAAGATAGGACATCGCGGTTATCAGTCAATTTAGCATACCATTTTATATAAAATTAGTTATATAACAACTGTCATTTTTAGACATCTGTCATTCTTGACATCTATGATTTTTTGACAGCTGTCATTTTTGACATCTGTCATTTTTTGACAGTTGTCAATCTTGACATTTCTCATTTTTTGACATCTTTTATTCTTGACATCTGTCACTCTTGACATCTGTCATTCTTGACATTTTTCATTTTTGACATCTGTCATTTTTTGACATCTGTCAATTTTGACATCTGTCATTTTTGACATTTGTCATTCTTGACATTTGTCATTTTTTGACATCTGTCATTCTTGACATCTGTCATTTTTTGACAGCTGACATTTTTGACAGCCGTCATTCTGTGACAACTGAATAAAATGTTTATATATCACATTTTTAAATATCTATTATTCTCCATTTTACTCAATCTCCTAAACGGTTAAAGATAGGACATCGCGGTTTTCACCAGTGGATTTAGAACCTCATTTTACATAAAATAGGTTCTATAAGTCTACTCTCAAGAGTTGATAAAGGTAAAAACGAATAAAATGTTTATATATCACATTATCAAATATCTATTGTTCTCCATTTTACTCGATCTCCAAAACGGTTAAAGATAGGACATCGCGGATTTCACCAGTGGATTTAGAACCTCATTTTACATAAAATAGGTCCAATAAGTCTACTCTCAAAAGTTGATAAAGGTATAAACGAATAAAATGTTTATATGTCACATTTTCAAATATCTATTATTCTCCATTTTACTCGATCTCCTAAACGGTTAAAGATATCACATCGCGGTTTTCACCAGTGGATTTAGCACCTCATTTTACATAAAATAGGTACTATAAGTCTACTCTCTAGAGTTGATAAAGGTAAAAACGAATAAAATGTTTATATATCACATATTCAAATTTCTAATATTCTCCATTTTACTCGATCTCCTAAACGGTTAAAGATAGGACATCGCGGTTTTCACCAGTGGATTTAGCACCTCATTTTACATAAAATATGTCCTATAAGTCTACTCTCAAGGGTTGATAAAGGTACAAACGAATAAAATGTTTATATATCACATATTCAAATTTCTAATATTCTCCATTTTACTCGATCTCCTAAACGGTTAAAGATAGGACATCGCGGTTTTCACCAGTGGATTTAGCACATCATTTTACATAAAATAAGTCCTATAAGTCAACTCTCAAGAGTTGATTAAGGTACAAACGAATAAAATGTTTATATATCACATTATCAAATATCTATTATTCTCCATTTTACTCGATCTCCAAAACGGTTAAAGATAGGATATCGCAGTTTTCACCAGTAGATTTAGCACCTCATTTTAAATAAATTAAGTCCAATAAGTCTACTCTCAAGAGTTGATAAAATTACAAACAAATAAAATGTTCATATATCACATTTTCAAATATCTATTATTCTCCATTTTACTCCATCTCCTAAACGGTTAAAGATTGGACATCGCGGTTTTCACCAGTGGATTTAAAACCTCATTTTACATAAAATAGGTCCTATAAGTCTACTCTCAAGAGTTGATAAAGGTAAAAACGAATAAAATGTTTATATACCACATTATCAAATATCTATTATTTTCCATTTTACTCGATCTCCTAAACGGTTAAAGATAGGACATCGCGGTTTTCACCAGTGGATTTAGCACCTCATTTTACATAAAATAAGTCTTATAAGTCTACTCTCAAGAGTTGATAAAGGTACAAACGAAAAAAATGTTTATATATCACATATCAAATATCTATTATTCTCCATTTTACTCGATCTCCTAAACGGTTAAAGATAGGACATCGCGGTTTTCACCAGTGGATTTAGCACCTCATTTTACATAAAATAAGTCTTATAAGTCTACTCTCAAGAGTTGATAAAGGTACAAACGAATAAAATGTTTATATATCACATTATCAAATATCTATTATTCTCCATTTTACTCGATCTCCTAAGTGGTTAAAGATATCACATCGCGGTTTTCACCAGTGGATTTAGCACCTCATTTTACATAAAATAGGTACTATAAGTCTACTCTCAAGAGTTGATAAAAGTAAAAACGAATAAAATGTTTATATATCACATATTCAAATTTCTAATATTCTCCATTTTACTCGATCTCCTAAACGGTTAAAGATAGGACATCGCGGTTTTTACCAGTGGATTAAGCACCTCATTTTACATAAAATAAGTTCTATAAGTCTACTCTCAAGAGTTGATAAAGGTACAAACGAATAAAATGTTTATATATCACATTTTCAAATATCTATTATTCTCCATTTTACTCGATCTCCAAAACGGTTAAAGATAGGACATCGCGGTTTTCACCAGTGGATTTAGCACCTCATTTTACATAAAATAGGTCTTATAAATCTACCCTCAAGAGTTGATCAAGGTACAAACGAATAAAATGTTTATATATCACATTTTCAAATATCAATTATTCTCCATTTTACTCGATCTCCTAAACGGTTGAAGATAGGACATCGCGGTTTTCACCAGTGGATTTAACACCTCATTTTACATAAAATAGGTCCTATAATCTACTCTCAAATGTTGATAAAGGTACAAACGAATAAAATGTTTATATATCACATTTTCAAATATCAATTATTCTCCATTTTACTCGATCTCCAAAACGGTTAAAGATAGGACATCGCGGTTTTCACCAGTGGATTTAGCACCTCATTTTACATAAAATAGGTCCTATAAATCTACCCTCAAGAGTTGATCAAGGTACAAACGAATAAAATGTTTATATATCACATTTTCAAATATCAATTATTCTCCATTTTACTCGATCTCCTAAACGGTTGAAGATAGGACATCGCGGTTTTCACCAGTGGATTTAACACCTCATTTTACATAAAATAGGTCCTATAATCTACTCTCAAATGTTGATAAAGGTACAAACGAATAAAATGTTTATATATCACATTTTCAAATATCTATTATTTTCCATTTTACTCGATCTCCTAAACGGTTAAAGATAGGACATCGCGGATTTCACCAGTGGATTTAGCACCTCATTTTACATAAAATATGTCCTATAAGTCTACTCTCAAGAGTTGATAAAGGTACAAACGAATAAAGTGTTTATATATCACATTTTCAAATATCTCTTCTCCATTTTACTCGATCTCCTAAAAGGTTAAAGATAGGACATCGCGGTTATCAGTCAATTTAGCATACCATTTTATATAAAATTAGTTATATAACAACTGTCATTTTTAGACATCTGTCATTCTTGACATCTATGATTTTTTGAAAGCTGTCATTTTTGACATCTGTCATTTTTTGACAGTTGTCAATCTTGACATTTCTCATTTTTTGACTTCTTTTATTCTTGACATCTGTCACTCTTGACATCTGTCATTCTTGACATCTGTCACTCTTGACATCTGTCATTCTTGACATCTGTCATTTTTGACATTTGTCATTCTTGACATTTGTCATTTTTTGACATCTGTCATTCTTGACATCTGTCATTTTTTGACAGCTGACATTTTTGACAGCCGTCATTCTGTGACAACTGAATAAAATGTTTATGTATCCTTTTTTAAATATCTATTATTCTCCTTTTTACTCAATCTCCTAAACGGTTAAAGATAGGACATCGCGGTTTTCACCAGAGGATTTAGCACCTTATTTTACATAAAATAAGTCCTATAAGTCTACTCTCAAGAGTTGATAAAGGTACAAACGAATAAAGTGTTTATATATCACATTTTCAAATATCTCTTCTCCATTTTTCTCGATCTCCTAAAAGGTTAAAGATAGGACATCGCGGTTATCAGTCAATTTAGCATACCATTTTATATAAAATTAGTTATATAACAACTGTCATTTTTAGACATCTGTCATTCTTGACATCTATGATTTTTTGACAGCTGTCATTTTTGACATCTGTCATTTTTTGACAGTTGTCAATCTTGACATTTCTCATTTTTTGACATCTTTTATTCTTGACATCTGTCACTCTTGACATCTGTCATTCTTGACATTTTTCATTTTTGACATCTGTCATTTTTTGACATCTGTCAATTTTGACATCTGTCATTTTTGACATTTGTCATTCTTGACATTTGTCATTTTTTGACATCTGTCATTCTTGACATCTGTCATTTTTTGACAGCTGACATTTTTGACAGCCGTCATTCTGTGACAACTGAATAAAATGTTTATATATCACATTTTTAAATATCTATTATTCTCCATTTTACTCAATCTCCTAAACGGTTAAAGATAGGACATCGCGGTTTTCACCAGTGGATTTAGAACCTCATTTTACATAAAATAGGTCCTATAAGTCTACTCTCAAGAGTTGATAAAGGTAAAAACGAATAAAATGTTTATATATCACATTATCAAATATCTATTGTTCTCCATTTTACTCGATCTCCAAAACGGTTAAAGATAGGACATCGCGGATTTCACCAGTGGATTTAGAACCTCATTTTACATAAAATAGGTCCAATAAGTCTACTCTCAAAAGTTGATAAAGGTATAAACGAATAAAATGTTTATATGTCACATTTTCAAATATCTATTATTCTCCATTTTACTCGATCTCCTAAACGGTTAAAGATATCACATCGCGGTTTTCACCAGTGGATTTAGCACCTCATTTTACATAAAATAGGTACTATAAGTCTACTCTCAAGAGTTGATAAAGGTAAAAACGAATAAAATGTTTATATATCACATATTCAAATTTCTAATATTCTCCATTTTACTCGATCTCCTAAACGGTTAAAGATAGGACATCGCGGTTTTCACCAGTGGATTTAGCACCTCATTTTACATAAAATATGTCCTATAAGTCTACTCTCAAGGGTTGATAAAGGTACAAACGAATAAAATGTTTATATATCACATATTCAAATTTCTAATATTCTCCATTTTACTCGATCTCCTAAACGGTTAAAGATAGGACATCGCGGTTTTCACCAGTGGATTTAGCACATCATTTTACATAAAATAAGTCCTATAAGTCAACTCTCAAGAGTTGATTAAGGTACAAACGAATAAAATGTTTATATATCACATTATCAAATATCTATTATTCTCCATTTTACTCGATCTCCAAAACGGTTAAAGATAGGATATCGCAGTTTTCACCAATAGATTTAGCACCTCATTTTAAATAAATTAAGTCCAATAAGTCTACTCTCAAGAGTTGATAAAATTACAAACAAATAAAATGTTCATATATCACATTTTCAAATATCTATTATTCTCCATTTTACTCGATCTCCAAAACGGTTAAAGATAGGACATCGCGGTTTTCACCAGTGGATTTAGCACCTCATTTTACATAAAATAGGTCTTATAAATCTACCCTCAAGAGTTGATCAAGGTACAAACGAATAAAATGTTTATATATCACATTTTCAAATATCTATTATTCTCCATTTTACTCGATCTCCTAAACGGTTAAAGATATCACATCGCGGTTTTCACCAGTGGATTTAACACCTCATTTTACATAAAATAAGTCCTATAAGTCTACTTTCAAGAGTTGAAAAGGGTACAAACGAATAAAATGTTTATATACCACATTATCAAATATCTATTATTCTCCATTTTACTCGATCTCCTAAACGGTTAAAGATAGGACATCCCGGTTTTTACCAGCGGATTTAGCACCTCTGTTTACATAAAATAAGTCCTATAAGTCTACTCTCAAGAGTTGATAAGGGTACAAACGAATAAAATGTTTATATACCACATTATCAAATATCTATTATTCTCCATTTTACTCGATCTCCTAAACGGTTAAAGATAGGACATCGCGGTTTTCACCAGTGGATTTAGCACATCATTTTACATAAAATAAGTCCTATAAGTCAACTCTCAAGAGTTGATTAAGGTACAAACGAATAAAATGTTTATATATCACATTATCAAATATCTATTATTCTCCATTTTACTCGATCTCCAAAACGGTTAAAGATAGGATATCGCAGTTTTCACCAATAGATTTAGCACCTCATTTTAAATAAATTAAGTCCAATAAGTCTACTCTCAAGAGTTGATAAAATTACAAACAAATAAAATGTTCATATATCACATTTTCAAATATCTATTATTCTCCATTTTACTCCATCTCCTAAACGGTTAAAGATTGGACATCGCGGTTTTCACCAGTGGATTTAAAACCTCATTTTACATAAAATAGGTCCTATAAGTCTACTCTCAAGAGTTGATAAAGGTAAAAACGAATAAAATGTTTATATACCACATTATCAAATATCTATTATTTTCCATTTTACTCGATCTCCTAAACGGTTAAAGATAGGACATCGCGGTTTTCACCAGTGGATTTAGCACCTCATTTTACATAAAATAAGTCTTATAAGTCTACTCTCAAGAGTTGATAAAGGTACAAACGAAAAAAATGTTTATATATCACATATCAAATATCTATTATTCTCCATTTTACTCGATCTCCTAAACGGTTAAAGATAGGACATCGCGGTTTTCACCAGTGGATTTAGCACCTCATTTTACATAAAATAAGTCTTATAAGTCTACTCTCAAGAGTTGATAAAGGTACAAACGAATAAAATGTTTATATATCACATTATCAAATATCTATTATTCTCCATTTTACTCGATCTCCTAAACAATTAAAGATAGGACATCGCGGTTTTTACCAGTGGATTAAGCACCTCATTTTACATAAAATAAGTTCTATAAGTCTACTCTCAAGAGTTGATAAAGGTACAAACGAATAAAATTTTTATATATCACATTTTCAAATATCTATTATTCTCCATTTTACTCGATCTCCTAAGTGGTTAAAGATATCACATCGCGGTTTTCACCAGTGGATTTAGCACCTCATTTTACATAAAATAGGTACTATAAGTCTACTCTCAAGAGTTGATAAAAGTAAAAACGAATAAAATGTTTATATATCACATATTCAAATTTCTAATATTCTCCATTTTACTCGATCTCCTAAACGGTTAAAGATAGGACATCGCGGTTTTTACCAGTGGATTAAGCACCTCATTTTACATAAAATAAGTTCTATAAGTCTACTCTCAAGAGTTGATAAAGGTACAAACGAATAAAATGTTTATATATCACATTTTCAAATATCTATTATTCTCCATTTTACTCGATCTCCAAAACGGTTAAAGATAGGACATCGCGGTTTTCACCAGTGGATTTAGCACCTCATTTTACATAAAATAGGTCTTATAAATCTACCCTCAAGAGTTGATCAAGGTACAAACGAATAAAATGTTTATATATCACATTTTCAAATATCTATTATTCTCCATTTTACTCGATCTCCTAAACGGTTAAAGATATCACATCGCGGTTTTCACCAGTGGATTTAACACCTCATTTTACATAAAATAAGTCCTATAAGTCTACTTTCAAGAGTTGAAAAGGGTACAAACGAATAAAATGTTTATATACCACATTATCAAATATCTATTATTCTCCATTTTACTCGATCTCCTAAACGGTTAAAGATAGGACATCCCGGTTTTTACCAGCGGATTTAGCACCTCTGTTTACATAAAATAAGTCCTATAAGTCTACTCTCAAGAGTTGATAAGGGTACAAACGAATAAAATGTTTATATACCACATTATCAAATATCTATTATTCTCCATTTTACTCGATCTCCTAAACGGTTAAAGATAGGACATCCCGGTTTTTACCAGCGGATTTAGCACCTCTGTTTACATAAAATAAGTCCTATAAGTCTACTCTCAAGAGTTGATAAGGGTACAAACGAATAAAATGTTTATATACCACATTATCAAATATCTATTATTCTCCATTTTACTCGATCTCCTAAACGGTTAAAGATAGGACATCGCGGTTTTCACCAGTGGATTTAGAACCTCATTTTACATAAAATAGGTCCAATAAGACTACTCTCAAAAGTTGATAAAGGTATAAACGAATAAAATGTTTATATGTCACATTTTCAAATATCTATTATTCTCCATTTTACTCGATCTCCTAAACGGTTAAAGATAGGGCATCGCGGATTTCACCAGTGGATTTAGCACCTCATTTTACATAAAATAGGTCCTATAATCTACTCTCAAATGTTGATAAAGGTACAAACGAATAAAATGTTTATATATCACATTTTCAAATATCTATTATTCTCCATTTTACTCGATCTCCTAAACGGTTAAAGATAGGACATCGCGGATTTCACCAGTGGATTTAGCACCTCATTTTACATAAAATAAGTCCTATAAATCTACTATTTAGAGTTGATAAGGGTACAAACGAATAAAATGTTTATATACCACATTATCAAATAACTATTATTCTCCATTTTACTCGATCTCCTAAACGGTTAAAGATAGGACATCGCGGTTTCCACCAGTGGATTTAGCACCTCATTTTACAGAAAATAAGTCCTATAAGTCTACTCTTAAGAGTTGATAAAGGTACAAACGAATAAAATGTTTATATATCACATTTTCAAATATCTATTATTCTCCATTTTACTCGATCTCCTAAACGGTTAAAGATAGGACATCGCGGTTTTCACCAGTGGATTTAGCACCTTATTTTACATAAAATAAGTCCTATAAGTCTACTCTTATGAGTTGATAAAGGTACAAACGAATAAAATGTTTATATATCACATTTTCAAATATCTGTTATTATTAATTTTACTCGATCTCCTAAACGGTTAAAGATAGGACATCGCGGTTTTCACCAGTGGATTTAGCACAACATTTTACATAAAATAAGTCCTATAAGTCAACTCTCAAGAGTTGATTAAGGTACAAACGAATAAAATGTTTATATAGCACATTATCAAATATCTATTATTCTCCATTTTACTCGATCTCCTAAACGGTTAAAGATATCACATCGCGGTTTTCACCAGTGGATTTAGCACCTCATTTTACATAAAATAGGACCTATAATCTACTCTCAAATGTTGATAAAGGTACAAACGAATAAAATGTTTTTATATCACATTTTCAAATATCTATTATTCTCCATTTTACTCGATCTCCTAAACGGTTAAAGATAGGACATCGCGGATTTCACCAGTGGATTTAGCTCCTCATTTTACATAAAATAAGTTCTATAAGTCTACTCTCAAGAGTTGATAAAGGTACAAACGAATAAAATGTTTATATATCACATTTTCAAATATCTGTTATTATTAATTTTACTCGATCTCTTAAACGGTTAGAGATAGGACATCGCGGTTTTTACCAGTGGATTTAGCACCTTATTTTACATAAAATAAGTCCTATAAGTCTACTCTCAAGAGTTGATAAAGGTACAAACGAATAAAATGTTTATATATCACATTTTCAAATATCTATTATTCTTCATTTTACTCGATCTCCTAAACGGTTAAAGATAGGACATCGCGGCTTTCACCAGTAAATTTAGCACAACATTTTACATAAAATAAGTCCTATAAGTCAACTCTCAAGAGTTGATTAAGGTACAAACGAATAAAATGTTTATATATCACATTATCAAATATCTATTATTCTCCATTTTACTCGATCTCCTAAACGGTTAAAGATAGGACATCGCGGATTTCACCAGTGGATTTAGCACCTCATTTTACATAAAATATGTCCTATAAGTCTACTCTCAAGAGTTGATAAAGGTACAAACGAATAAAGTGTTTATATATCACATTTTCGAATATCTCTTCTCCATTTTACTCGATCTCCTAAAAGGTTAAAGATAGGACATCGCGGTTATCAGTCAATTTAGCATACCATTTTATATAAAATTAGTTATATAACAACTGTCATTTTTAGACATCTGTCATTCTTGACATCTATGATTTTTTGACAGCTGTCATTTTTGACATCTGTCATTTTTTGACAGTTGTCAATCTTGACATTTCTCATTTTTTGACTTCTTTTATTCTTGACATCTGTCACTCTTGACATCTGTCATTCTTGACATCTGTCACTCTTGACATCTGTCATTCTTGACATCTGTCATTTTTGACATTTGTCATTCTTGACATTTGTCATTTTTTGACATCTGTCATTCTTGACATCTGTCATTTTTTGACAGCTGACATTTTTGACAGCCGTCATTCTGTGACAACTGAATAAAATGTTTATGTATCCTTTTTTAAATATCTATTATTCTCCTTTTTACTCAATCTCCTAAACGGTTAAAGATAGGACATCGCGGTTTTCACCAGAGGATTTAGCACCTTATTTTACATAAAATAAGTCCTATAAGTCTACTCTCAAGAGTTGATAAAGGTACAAACGAATAAAGTGTTTATATATCACATTTTCAAATATCTCTTCTCCATTTTTCTCGATCTCCTAAAAGGTTAAAGATAGGACATCGCGGTTATCAGTCAATTTAGCATACCATTTTATATAAAATTAGTTATATAACAACTGTCATTTTTAGACATCTGTCATTCTTGACATCTATGATTTTTTGACAGCTGTCATTTTTGACATCTGTCATTTTTTGACAGTTGTCAATCTTGACATTTCTCATTTTTTGACATCTTTTATTCTTGACATCTGTCACTCTTGACATCTGTCATTCTTGACATTTTTCATTTTTGACATCTGTCATTTTTTGACATCTGTCAATTTTGACATCTGTCATTTTTGACATTTGTCATTCTTGACATTTGTCATTTTTTGACATCTGTCATTCTTGACATCTGTCATTTTTTGACAGCTGACATTTTTGACAGCCGTCATTCTGTGACAACTGAATAAAATGTTTATATATCACATTTTTAAATATCTATTATTCTCCATTTTACTCAATCTCCTAAACGGTTAAAGATAGGACATCGCGGTTTTCACCAGTGGATTTAGAACCTCATTTTACATAAAATAGGTCCTATAAGTCTACTCTCAAGAGTTGATAAAGGTAAAAACGAATAAAATGTTTATATATCACATTATCAAATATCTATTGTTCTCCATTTTACTCGATCTCCAAAACGGTTAAAGATAGGACATCGCGGATTTCACCAGTGGATTTAGAACCTCATTTTACATAAAATAGGTCCAATAAGTCTACTCTCAAAAGTTGATAAAGGTATAAACGAATAAAATGTTTATATGTCACATTTTCAAATATCTATTATTCTCCATTTTACTCGAACTCCTAAACGGTTAAAGATATCACATCGCGGTTTTCACCAGTGGATTTAGCACCTCATTTTACATAAAATAGGTACTATAAGTCTACTCTCAAGAGTTGATAAAGGTAAAAACGAATAAAATGTTTATATATCACATATTCAAATTTCTAATATTCTCCATTTTACTCGATCTCCTAAACGGTTAAAGATAGGACATCGCGGTTTTCACCAGTGGATTTAGCACCTCATTTTACATAAAATATGTCCTATAAGTCTACTCTCAAGGGTTGATAAAGGTACAAACGAATAATATGTTTATATATCACATATTCAAATTTCTAATATTCTCCATTTTACTCGATCTCCTAAACGGTTAAAGATAGGACATCGCGGTTTTCACCAGTGGATTTAGCACATCATTTTACATAAAATAAGTCCTATAAGTCAACTCTCAAGAGTTGATTAAGGTACAAACGAATAAAATGTTTATATATCACATTATCAAATATCTATTATTCTCCATTTTACTCGATCTCCAAAACGGTTAAAGATAGGATATCGCAGTTTTCACCAGTAGATTTAGCACCTCATTTTAAATAAATTAAGTCCAATAAGTCTACTCTCAAGAGTTGATAAAATTACAAACAAATAAAATGTTCATATATCACATTTTCAAATATCTATTATTCTCCATTTTACTCCATCTCCTAAACGGTTAAAGATTGGACATCGCGGTTTTCACCAGTGGATTTAAAACCTCATTTTACATAAAATAGGTCCTATAAGTCTACTCTCAAGAGTTGATAAAGGTAAAAACGAATAAAATGTTTATATACCACATTATCAAATATCTATTATTTTCCATTTTACTCGATCTCCTAAACGGTTAAAGATAGGACATCGCGGTTTTCACCAATGGATTTAGCACCTCATTTTACATAAAATAAGTCTTATGAGTCTACTCTCAAGAGTTGATAAAGGTACAAACGAAAAAAATTTTTATATATCACATATCAAATATCTATTATTCTCCATTTTACTCGATCTCCTAAACGGTTAAAGATAGGACATCGCGGTTTTCACCAGTGGATTTAGCACCTCATTTTACATAAAATAAGTCTTATAAGTCTACTCTCAAGAGTTGATAAAGGTACAAACGAATAAAATCACATTATCAAATATCTATTATTCTCCATTTTACTCGATCTCCTAAACAATTAAAGATAGGACATCGCGGTTTTTACCAGTGGATTAAGCACCTCATTTTACATAAAATAATTTCTATAAGTCTACTCTCAAGAGTTGATAAAGGTACAAACGAATAAAATTTTTATATATCACATTTTCAAATATCTATTATTCTCCATTTTACTCGATCTCCTAAGTGGTTAAAGATATCACATCGCGGTTTTCACCAGTGGATTTAGCACCTCATTTTACATAAAATAGGTACTATAAGTCTACTCTCAAGAGTTGATAAAAGTAAAAACGAATAAAATGTTTATATATCACATATTCAAATTTCTAATATTCTCCATTTTACTCGATCTCCTAAACGGTTAAAGATAGGACATCGCGGTTTTTACCAGTGGATTAAGCACCTCATTTTACATAAAATAAGTTCTATAAGTCTACTCTCAAGAGTTGATAAAGGTACAAACGAATAAAATGTTTATATATCACATTTTCAAATATCTATTATTCTCCATTTTACTCGATCTCCAAAACGGTTAAAGATAGGACATCGCGGTTTTCACCAGTGGATTTAGCACCTCATTTTACATAAAATAGGTCTTATAAATCTACCCTCAAGAGTTGATCAAGGTACAAACGAATAAAATGTTTATATATCACATTTTCAAATATCTATTATTCTCCATTTTACTCGATCTCCTAAACGGTTAAAGATATCACATCGCGGTTTTCACCAGTGGATTTAACACCTCATTTTACATAAAATAAGTCCTATAAGTCTACTTTCAAGAGTTGAAAAGGGTACAAACGAATAAAATGTTTATATACCACATTATCAAATATCTATTATTCTCCATTTTACTCGATCTCCTAAACGGTTAAAGATAGGACATCGCGGTTTTCACCAGTGGATTTAGCACAACATTTTACATAAAATAAGTCCTATAAGTCTACTCTCAAGAGTTGATAAGGGTACAAACGAATAAAATGTTTATATACCACATTATCAAATATCTATTATTCTCCATTTTACTCGATCTCCTAAACGGTTAAAGATAGGACATCGCGGTTTTCACCAGTGGATTTAGAACCTCATTTTACATAAAATAGGTCCAATAAGACTACTCTCAAAAGTTGATAAAGGTATAAACGAATAAAATGTTTATATGTCACATTTTCAAATATCTATTATTCTCCATTTTACTCGATCTCCTAAACGGTTAAAGATAGGGCATCGCGGATTTCACCAGTGGATTTAGCACCTCATTTTACATAAAATAGGTCCTATAATCTACTCTCAAATGTTGATAAAGGTACAAACGAATAAAATGTTTATATATCACATTTTCAAATATCTATTATTCTCCATTTTACTCGATCTCCTAAACGGTTAAAGATAGGACATCGCGGATTTCACCAGTGGATTTAGCACCTCATTTTACATAAAATAAGTCCTATAAATCTACTATTTAGAGTTGATAAGGGTACAAACGAATAAAATGTTTATATACCACATTATCAAATAACTATTATTCTCCATTTTACTCGATCTCCTAAACGGTTAAAGATAGGACATCGCGGTTTCCACCAGTGGATTTAGCACCTCATTTTACAGAAAATAAGTCCTATAAGTCTACTCTTAAGAGTTGATAAAGGTACAAACGAATAAAATGTTTATATATCACATTTTCAAATATCTATTATTCTCCATTTTACTCGATCTCCTAAACGGTTAAAGATAGGACATCGCGGTTTTCACCAGTGGATTTAGCACCTTATTTTACATAAAATAAGTCCTATAAGTCTACTCTTATGAGTTGATAAAGGTACAAACGAATAAAATGTTTATATATCACATTTTCAAATATCTGTTATTATTAATTTTACTCGATCTCCTAAACGGTTAAAGATAGGACATCGCGGTTTTCACCAGTGGATTTAGCACAACATTTTACATAAAATAAGTCCTATAAGTCAACTCTCAAGAGTTGATTAAGGTACAAACGAATAAAATGTTTATATATCACATTATCAAATATCTATTATTCTCCATTTTACTCGATCTCCTAAACGGTTAAAGATATCACATCGCGGTTTTCACCAGTGGATTTAGCACCTCATTTTACATAAAATAGGACCTATAATCTACTCTCAAGAGTTGATAAAGGTACAAACGAATAAAATGTTTATATATCACATTTTCAAATATCTGTTATTATTAATTTTACTCGATCTCTTAAACGGTTAGAGATAGGACATCGCGGTTTTCACCAGTGGATTTAGCACCTCATTTTACATAAAAAAGGTCCTATAATCTACTCTCAAATGTTGATAAAGGTACAAACGAATAAAATGTTTATATATCACATTTTCAAATATCTATTATTCTCCATTTTTCTCGATCTCCTAAACGGTTAAAGATAGGATATCGCAATTTTCACTAGTGGATTTAGCACCTCATTTGACATAAAATAGGTCCTATAAGTCTACCCTCATGAGTTGATCAAGGTACAAACGAATAAAATGTTAATATATCACATTTTCAAATTTCTAATATTCTCCATTTTACTCAATCTCCTAAACGGTTAAAGATAGGACATCGCGGTTTTCACCAGTGGATTAAGCACCTCATTTTACATAAAATAAGTCTTATAAGTCTACTCTTAAAAGTTGATAAAGGTACAAACGAATAAAATGTTTTTATATCACATTTTAAAATATCTATTATTCTCCATTTCACTCGATCTCCTAAACGGTTAAAGATAGGACATCGCGGATTTCACCAGTGGATTTAGCACCTCATTTTACATAAAATAAGTCCTATAAGTCTAATCTCAAGAGTTGATAAAGGAACAAACGAATAAAATGTTTATATATCATATTTTCAAATATCTATTATTCTCCATTAAACTCGATCTCCTAAACGGTTAAAGATAGGACATCGCGGATTTCACCAGAGGATTTAGCACCTCATTTTACATAAAATAAGTCCTATAAGTCTACTCTCAAGAGTTGATAGAAGTACAAACAAATAAAATGTTTATATATCACATATTCAAATTTCTAATATTCTCCATTTTACTCGATCTCCTAAACGGTTAATGATAGGACATCGCGGTTTTCACCAGTGGATTTAGCACCTCATTTGACATATAATAAGTCCTATAAGTCTACCCTCATGAGTTGATCAAGGTACAAACGAATAAAATGTTAATATATCACATTTTCAAATATCTATTATTCTCCATTTTACTCGATCTCCTAAACGGTAAAAGATAGGACATCAAGGTTTTCATCAGTGGATTAAGCACCCCATTTTACAAAAAATAAGTCCTATAAGTCTACTCTCAAGAGTTGATAAAGTTAAAAACGAATAAAATGTTTAAATATCACATTTTCAAATATCTATTATTCTCCATTTTACTCGATCTCCTAAACGGTTAAAGATAGGACATCGCGTTTTTCACCAGTGGATTTAGCACCTCATTTTACATAAAAGAGGTCCTATTATCTACTCTCAAATGTTGATAAAGGTACAAACGAATAAAATGTTTATATATCACATTTTAAAATATCTATTATTCTCCATTTTACTCGATCTCCTATACGGTTAAAGATAGGACATCGCGGATTTCACCAGAGGATTTAGCACCTCATTTTACATAAAATAAGTCCTATAAGTCTACTCTCAGGAGTTGATAAAGGAACAAACGAATAAAATGTTTATATATCATATTTTCAAATATCTATTATTCTCCATTAAACTCGATCTCCTAAACGGTTAAAGATAGGACATCGCGGATTTCACCAGTGGATTTAGCACCTCATTTTACATAAAATAAGTCCTATAAGTCTACTCTCAAGAGTTGATAGAAGTACAAACAAATAAAATGTTTATATATCACATATTCAAATTTCTAATATTCTCCATTTGACTCGATCTCCTAAACGGTTAATGATAGGACATCGCGGTTTTCACCAGTGGATTTAGCACCTCATTTGACATATAATAAGTAATATAAGTCTACCCTCATGAGTTGATCAAGGTACAAACGAATAAAATGTTAATATATCACATTTTCAAATATCTATTATTCTCCATTTTACTCGATCTCTTAAACGGTAAAAGATAGGACATCAAGGTTTTCATCAGTGGATTAAGCACCCCATTTTACAAAAAATAAGTCCTATAAGTCTACTCTCAAGAGTTGATAAAGTTAAAAACGAATAAAATGTTTAAATATCACATTTTCAAATATCTATTATTCTCCATTTTACTCGATCTCCTAAACGGTTAAAGATAGGACATCGCGTTTTTCACCAGTGGATTTAGCACCTCATTTTACATAAAAGATTTCCTATTATCTACTCTCAAATGTTGATAAAGGTACAAACGAATAAAATGTTTATATATCACATTTTAAAATATCTATTATTCTCCATTTTACTCGATCTCCTAAACGGTTAAAGATAGGACATCGCGGATTTCACCAGAGGATTTAGCACCTCATTTTACATAAAATAAGTCCTATAAGTCTACTCTCAGGAGTTGATAAACGTACAAACGAATAAAGTGTTTATATATCACATTTTCAAATATCTCTTCTCCATTTTACTCGATCTCCTAAAAGGTTAAAGATAGGACATCGCGGTTATCAGTCAATTTAGCATACCATTTTATATAAAATTAGTTATATAACAACTGTCATTTTTAGACATATGTCATTCTTGACATCTATGATTTTTTGACAGCTGTCATTTTTGTCATCTGTCATTTTTTGACAGTTGTCAATCTTGACATTTGTCATTTTTTGACATCTGTTATTCTTGACATCTGTCACTCTTGACATCTGTCACTCTTGACATCTGTCATTCTTGACATCTGTCACTCTTGACCTCTGTCATTCTTGACATTTGTCATTTTTGACATTTGTCATTTTTTGACAGCTGACATTTTTGACAGCCGTCATTCTTTGACAACTGAATAAAATGTTTATATATCACATTTTTAAATATCTATTATTCTCCATTTTACTCAATCTCCTAAACGGTTAAAGATAGGACATCGCGGTTTTCACCAGTGGATTAAGCACCTTATTTTACATAAAATAAGTCCTATAAGTCTACTCTTAAGAGTTGATAAAGGTACAAACGAATAAAATGTTTATATATCACATATTCAAATATCTATTATTCTCCATTTTACTCGATCTCCTAAACGGTTAAAAATAGGACATCGCGGTTTTCACCAGTGGATTTAGCACCTCATTTTACATAAAATAAGTCCTATAAGTTTACTCTTAACAGTTGATAAAGGTACAAAAGAATAAAATGTTTATATATCACATCTTCAAATATCTATTATTCTCCATTTTACTCGATCTCCTAAACGGTTAAAGATAGGAAATCGCGGTTTTCACCAGTCGATTTAGCACCTCATTTTACATAAAATAACTCCTATAAGTCTACTCTCATGAGTTGATAAAGGTACAAACGAATAAAATGTTTATATATCACATTTTCAAATATCTGTTATTATTAATTTTACTCGATCTTTTAAACGGTTAGAGATAGGACATCGCGGTTTTTACCAGTGGATTTAGCACCTCATTTTACATAAAATAAGTCCTATAAGTCTACTCTCAAGAGTTGATAAAGGTACAAACGAATAAAGTGTTTATATATCACATTTTCAAATATCTATTATTCTCCATTTTACTCGATCTCCTAAACGGTTAAAGATAGGACATCGCGGTTTTCACCAGTGGATTTAGCACCTCATTTTACTTAAAATAAGTCCTATAAGTCTACTCTCAAGAGTTGATAAAGGAACAAACGAATAAAATGTTTATATATCATATTATCAAATATCTATTATTCTCCATTATACTCGATCTCCTAAACGGTTAAAGATTGGACATCGCGGATTTCACCAGTGGATTTAGCACCTCATTTTACATAAAATAAGTCCTATAAGTCTACTCGCAAGAGTTGATAGAAGTACAAACAAATAAAATGTTTATATATCACATTTTCAAATATCTATTATTCTCCATTTTACTCCATCTCCTAAACGGTTAAAGATTGGACATCGCGGTTTTTACCAGTGGATTTAGAACCTCATTTTACATAAAATAAGTCCTATAAGTCTACTCTCAAGAGTTGATAAAGGTACAAACGAATAAAATGTTTATATATCACATTTTCAAATATCTATTTTTCTCCATTTTACTCGATCTCCTAAACGATCCAAGATAGGACATCGCGGTTTTCACCAGTGGATTTAGCACCTCATTTTACAGAAAATAAGTCCTATAAGTCTACTCTTAAGAGTTGATAAAGGTACAAACGAATAAAATGTTTATATATCACATTTTCAAATATCTGTTATTATTAATTTTACTCGATCTCTTAAACGGTTAGAGATAGGACATCGCGGTTTTCACCAGTGGATTTAGCACCTCATTTTACAGAAAATAAGTCCTATAAGTCTACTCTCAAGAGTTGATAAAGACACAAACGAATAAAATGTTTATATATCACATTATAAAATATCTATTATTCTCCATTTTACTCGATCTCCTAAACGGTTAAAGATAGGACATCGCGGATTTCACTAGTGGATTTAGCTCCTCATTTTACATAAAATAAGTCCTATAAGTCTACTCTCAAGAGTTGATAAAGGTACAAACGAATAAAATGTTTATATATCACATTTTCAAATATCTATTATTTTCTATTTTACTCGATCTCTTAAACGGTTAAAGATAGGACATCGCGGATTTCACTAGTGGATTTAGCTCCTCATTTTACATAAAATAAGTCCTATAAGTTTACTCTCAAGAGTTGATAAAGATACAAACGAATAAAATGTTTATATATCACATTATCAAATATCTATTATTCTCCATTTTACTCGATCTCCTAAACGGTTAAAGATAGGACATCGCGGATTTCACCAGTGGATTTAGCACCTCATTTTACATAAAATAAGTCCTATAAGTCTACTCTCAAAAGTTGATAAAGGTACAAACGAATATAATGTTTATATATCACAATTTAAAATATCTATTATTCTCCATTTCACTCGATCTCCTAAACGGTTAAAAATAGGACATCGCGGTTTTCACCAGAGGATTTAGCACCTCATTTTACATAAAATAAGTAATATAAGTCTACTCTCAAGAGTTGATAAAGGTACAAACGAATAAAATGTTTATATATCACATTTTCAAATATCTATTACTTTCCATTTTACTCGATCTCCTTAACTGTTAAAGATAGGACATCGCGGTTTTCACCAGTGGATTTAGCACCTCATTTTTCATAAAATAAGTCCTTTAAGTCTCCTCTCAAGAGTTGATAAAGGTACAAACGAATAAAATGTTTATATATCACATTTTCAAATATCTATTATTCTCCATTTTACTCGATCTCCTAAACGGTTAAAGATAGGACATCGCGGTTTTCACCAGTGGATTTAGCACCTTATTTTACATAAAATAAGTCCTATAAGTCTACTCTCAAGAGTTGATAAAGGTACAAACGAATAAAATGTTTATATATCACATTTTCAAATATCTGTTATTATTAATTTTACTCGATCTTTTAAACGGTTAGAGATAGGACATCGCGGTTTTTACCAGTGGATTTAGCACCTCATTTTACATAAAATAAGTTCTATAAGTTTACTCTTAACAGTTGATAAAGGTACAAAAGAATAAAATGTTTATATATCACATTTTCAAATATCTATTATTCTCCATTTTACTCGATCTCCTAAACGGTTAAAGATAGGAAATCGCGGTTTTCACCAGTGGATTTAGCACCTCATTTTACATAAAATAGGTCCTATAAGTCTACTCTCAAGAGTTGATAAAGGTAAAAACGAATAAAATGTTTATATATCACATTTTCAAATATCTATTATTCTCCATTTTACTCGATCTCCTAAACGGTTAAAGATAGGACATCGCGGTTTTCACCAGTGGATTTAGCACCTCATTTTACATATAATAAGTCCTATAAGTCTACTCTCAAGAGTTGATAAAGGTACAAACGAATAAAATGTTTATATATCACATATTCAAATATCTATTATTCTCCATTTTACTCGATCTCCTAAACGGTTAAAAATAGGACATCGCGGTTTTCACCAGTGGATTTAGCACCTCATTTTACATAAAATAAGTAATATAAGTCTACTCTCAAGAGTTGATAAAGGTACAAACGAATAAAATGTTTATATATCACATTTTCAAATATCTATTACTCTCCATTTTACTCGATCTCCTAAACGGTTCAAGATAGGACATCGCGGTTTTCACCAGTGGATTTAGCACCTCATTTTACAGAAAATACGTCCTATAAGTCTACTCTTAAGAGTTGATAAAGGTACAAACGAATAAAACGTTTATATATCACATATTCAAATATCTATTATTCTCCATTTTACTCTAACTCCTAAACGGTTAAAAATAGGACATCGCGTTTTTCACCAGTGGATTTAGCACCTCATTTTACATAAAATAAGTCCTTTAAGTCTCCTCTCAAGAGTTGATAAAGGTACAAACTAATAAAATGTTTATATATCACATTTTCAAATATCTATTATTCTCCATTTTACTCGATCTCCTAAACGGTTAAAGATAGGACATCGCGGCTTTCAACAGTGAATTTAGCACCTTATTTTACATAAAATAAGTCCTATAAGTCTACTCTCAAGAGTTGATAAAGGTACAAACGAATAAAATGTTTATATATCACATTATCAAATATCTATTATTCTCCATTTTACTCGATCTCCTAAACGGTTAAAGATAGGACATCGCGGTTTTCACCAGTGGATTTAGCACCTCATTTTACATATAATAAGTCCTATAAGTCTACTCTCAAGAGTTGATAAAGGTACAAACGAATAAAATGTTTATATATCACATATTCAAATATCTATTATTCTCCATTTTACTCGATCTCCTAAACGGTTAAAAATAGGACATCGCGGTTTTCACCAGTGGATTTAGCACCTCATTTTACATAAAATAAGTAATATAAGTCTACTCTCAAGAGTTGATAAAGGTACAAACGAATAAAATGTTTATATATCACATTTTCAAATATCTATTACTCTCCATTTTACTCGATCTCCTAAACGGTTCAAGATAGGACATCGCGGTTTTCACCAGTGGATTTAGCACCTCATTTTACAGAAAATAAGTCCTATAAGTCTACTCTTAAGAGTTGATAAAGGTACAAACGAATAAAACGTTTATATATCACATATTCAAATATCTATTATTCTCCATTTTACTCTAACTCCTAAACGGTTAAAAATAGGACATCGCGTTTTTCACCAGTGGATTTAGCACCTCATTTTACATAAAATAAGTCCTTTAAGTCTCCTCTCAAGAGTTGATAAAGGTACAAACGAATAAAATGTTTATATATCACATTTTCAAATATCTATTATTCTCCATTTTACTCGATCTCCTAAACGGTTAAAGATAGGACATCGCGGCTTTCAACAGTGAATTTAGCACCTTATTTTACATAAAATAAGTCCTATAAGTCTACTCTCAAGAGTTGATAAAGGTACAAACGAATAAAATGTTTATATATCACATTATCAAATATCTATTATTCTCCATTTTACTCGATCTCCTAAACGGTTAAAGATAGGACATCGCGGTTTTCACCAGTGGATTTAGAACCTCATTTTACATAAAATAGGTCCTATAAGTCTACTCTCAAGAGTTGATAAAGGTACAATCGAATAAAATGTTTATATATCACATTTTCAAATATCTATTATTCTCCATTTTACTCGATCTCCTAAACGGTTAAAGATATCACATCGCGGTGTTCACCAGTGGATTTAGCACCTCATTTTACATAAAATAGGTCCTATAAGTCTACCCTCAAGAGTTGATCAAGGTACAATCGAATAAAATGTTTATATATCACATTTTCAAATATCTATTATTCTCCATTTTACTCGATCTCCTAAACGGTTCAAGATAGGACATCGCGGTTTTCACCAGTGGATTTAGCACCTCATTTTACATAAAATAGGTCCTATAAGTCTACCCTCAAGAGTTGATCAAGGTACAAACGAATAAATTGTTTATATATCACATTTTCAAATATCTATTATTCTCCATTTTACTCGATCTCCTAAACTGTTAAAGATAGGACATCGAGGTTTTCACCAGTGGATTTAGCACCTCATTTTACATAAAATAGGTTCTATAAGTCTACTCTCAAGAGTTGATAAAGGTAAAAACGAATAAAATGTTTATATATCACATTTTCAAATATCTATTTTTCTCCATTTTACTCGATCTCCTAAACGGTTCAAGATAGGACATCGCGGATTTCACCAGTGGATTTAGCACCTCATTTTACTTAAAATAAGTCCTATAAGTCTACTCTTAAGAGTTGATAAAGGTACAAACAATAAAATGTTTATATATCACATTTTCAAATATCTATTATTCTCCATTTTACTCAATCTCCTAAACGGTTAAAAATAGGACATCGCGGTTTTCACTAGTGGATTTAGCACCTCATTTTACATAAAATAAGTCCTATAAGTCTACTCTTAAGAGTTGATAAAGGTACAAACGAATAAAATGTTAATATATCACATTTTCAAATATCTATTATTCTCCATTTTACTCGATCTCCTAAACGGTTAAAGATATCACATCGCGGTTTTCACCAGTGGATTTAGCACCTTATTTTACATAAAATTGGTCCTATAAGTCTACTCTCAAGAGTTGATAAAGGTACAAACGAATAAAATGTTTATATATCACATTTTCAAATATCTATTATTTTCCAATTTACTTGATCTCCTAAACGGTTCAAGATAGGACATCGCGGTTTTCACCAGTGGATTTAGCACCTCATTTTACATAAAATAAATCCTATAAGTCTACTCTCAAGAGTTGATAAAAGTACAAACGAATAAAATGTTTATATATCACATTTTCAAATATCTATTATTCTCCATTTCACTCGATCTCCGAAACGGTTAAAAATAGGACATCGCGGTTTTCATCAGTGGATTAAGCACCCCATTTTACATAAAATAAGTCCTATAAGTCTACTCTCAAGAGTTGATAAAGGTACAATCGAACAAAATGTTTATATATCACATTTTCAAATATCTATTATTCTCCATTTTACTCGATCTCCTAAACGGTTAAAGATATCACATCGCGGTTTTCACCAGTGGATTTAGCACCTAATTTTACATAAAATAGGTCCTATAAGTCTACTATCAAGAGTTGATAAAAGTACAAACGAATAAAATGTTTATATATCACATTATCAAATATCTATTATTCTCCATTTTACTCGATCTCCTAAACTGTTAAAGATAGGACATCGCGGTTTTCACCAGTAAATTTAGCACCTCATTTTACATAAAATAATTCCTATTAGTCTACCCTCATGAGTTGATCAAGGTACAAACGAATAAAATGTTAATATATCACATTTTCAAATATCTATTATTCTCCATTTTACTCGATCTCCTAAACGGTAAAAGATAGGACATCGCGGTTTTTATCAGTGGATTAAGCACCCCATTTTACATAAAATAATTCCTATAAGTCTACCCTCATGAGTTGATCAAGGTACAAACGAATAAAATGTTAATATATCACATTTTCAAATATCTATTATTCTCCATTTTACTCGATCTCCTAAACGGTAAAAGATAGGACATCGCGGTTTTCATCAGTGGATTAAGCACCCCATTTTACATAAAATAGGTCCTATAAGTCTACTCTCAAGAGTTGATAAAGGTAAAAACGAATAAAATGTTTATATGTCACATTTTCAAATTTCTATTATTCTCCATTTTACTCGATCTCCTAAACGGTTAAAGATAGGACATCGCGGTTTTCACCAGTGGATTTAGAACCTCATTTTACATGAAATAGGTCCTATAAGTCTACTCTCAAGAGTTGATAAAGGTAAAAACGAATAAAATGTTTATATATCACATTTTCAAATATCTATTAATCTCCATTTTACTCGATCTCCTAAACGGTTAAAGATATCACATCGCGGTTTTCACCAGTGGATTTAGCACTTCATTTTACATAAAATAGGTTCTATAAGTCTACTCTCAAGAGTTGATAAAGGAACAAATGAATAAAATGTTTATATATCACATTTACAAATATCTATTATTCTCCATTTTACTCGATCTCCTAAACGGTTCAAGATAGGACATCGCGGTTTTCACCTGTGGATTCAGCACCTCATTTTACATAAAATAGGTCCTATAAGTCTACTCTCAAGAGTTGATATAGGTACAAACGAATAAAATGTTTATATATCACATTTTCAAATATCTATTATTCTCCATTTTACTCGATCTCCTAGACGGTTAAAGATATCACATCGCGGTTTTCACCAGTGGATTAAGCACCTCATTTTACATAAAATAGGTCTTATAAGTCTACTCTCAAGAGTTGATAAAGGTAAAAACGAATAAAATGTTTATATATCACATTTTCAAATATCTATTATTCTCCATTTTACTCGATCTCCTAAACGGTTAAAGATCTCACATCGCGGATTTCCCCAGTGGATTTAGCATCTTATTTTACATAAAATAGGTCCTATAAGTCTACTCTCAAGAGTTGATAAAGGTACAAACGAGTAAAATGTTTATATATCACATTTTCAAATATCTATTATTTTCCAATTTACTTGATCTCCTAAACGGTTAAAGATATCACATCGCGGTTTTCACCAGTGGATTTAGCACCTCATTTTACATAAAATAAGTCCTATAAGTCTACTCTCAAGAGTTGATAAAGGTACAATCGAATAAAATGTTTATATATCACATTTTCAAATATCTATTATTTTCCATTTTACTCGATCTCCTAAACGGTTAAAGATATCACAACGCAGTTTTCACCAGTGGATTTAGCACCTCATTTTACATAAAATAGGTCCTATAAGTCTACTCTCAAGAGTTGATAAAGGTAAAAACGAATAAAATGTTTATATATCACATTTTCAAATATCTATTAATCTCCATTTTACTCGATCTCCTAAACGGTTAAAGATATCACATCGCGGTTTTTACCAGTGGATTTAGCACTTCATTTTACATAAAATAGGTCCTATAAGTCTACTCTCAAGAGTTGATAAAGGTACAAATGAATAAAATGTTTATATATCACATTTACAAATATCTATTATTCTCCATTTTACTCGATCTCCTAAACGGTTCAAGATAGGACATCGCGGTTTTCACCTGTGGATTTAGCACCTCATTTTACATAAAATAGGTCCTATAAGTCTACTCTCAAGAGTTGATATAGGTACAAACGAATAAAATGTTTATATATCACATTTTCAAATATCTATTATTCTCCATTTTACTCGATCTCCTAAACGGTTAAAGATAGGACGTCGCGGTTTTTATCAGTGGATTAAGCACCCCATTTTACATAAAATAAGTCTTATAAGTCAACTCTCAAGGGTTGATAAAGGTAAAAACGAATAAAATGTTTATATATCACATTTTCAAATATCTATTATTCTCCATTTTACTCGATCTCCTAAACGGTTAAAGATAGGACATCGCGGTTTTCACCAGTGGATTTAGCACCTTATTTTACATAAAATAAGTCCTATAAGTCTACTCTCAAGAGTTGATAAAGGTACAAACGAATAAAATGTTTATATATCACATTTTCAAATATCTATTATTCTCCACTTTACTCCATCTCCTAAACGGTTAAAGATAAGACATTGCGGATTTCACCAGTGGATTTAGAACCTCATTTTATATAAAATATTTCCTATAAGTCTACTCTCATGAGTTGATAAAGGTAAAAACGAATAAAATGTTTATATATCACATTTTCAAATATCTATTATTCTCCATTTTACTCGATCTCCTAAACGGTTAAAGATCTCACATCGCGGATTTCCCCAGTGGATTTAGCACCTCATTTTACATAAAATAGGTCCTATAAGTCTACTCTCAAGAGTTGATAAAGGTACAAACGAATAAAATGTTTATATATCACATTTTCAAATATCTATTATTTTCCAATTTACTTGATCTCCTAAACGGTTAAAGATATCATATCGCGGTTTTCACCAGTGGATTTAGCACCTCATTTTACATAAAATAAGTCCTATAAGTCTACTCTCAAGAGTTGATAAAGGTACAAACGAATAAAATGTTTATATATCACATTTTCAAATATCTATTATTCTCCATTTCACTCGATCTCCGAAACGGTTAAAGATAGGACATCGCGGTTTTCATCAGTGGATTAAGCACCCCATTTTACATAAAATAAGTCCTATAAGTCTACTCTCAAGAGTTGATAAAGTACAATCGAATAAAATGTTTATATATCACATTTTCAAATATCTATTATTTTCCATTTTACTCGATCTCTTAAACGGTTAAAGATATCACATCGCGGTTTTCACCAGTGGATTTAGCACCTCATTTTACATAAAATAGGTCCTATAAGTCTACTCTCAAGAGTTGATAAAGGTACAAACGAATAAAATGTTTATATATCACATTATCAAATATCTATTATTCTCCATTTTACCCGATCTCCTAAACTGTTAAAGATATCACATCGCGGTTTTCACCAGTGGATTTAGCACCTCATTTTACATAAAATAGGTCCTATAAGTCTACTCTCAAGAGTTGATAAAGGTACAAACGAATAAAATGTTTATATATCACATTTTCAAATATCTATTACTCTCCATTTTACTCGATCTCCTAAACGGTTAAAGATCTCACATCGCGGATTTCCCCAGTGGATTTAGCACCTCATTTTACATAAAATAGGTCCTATAAGTCTACTCTCAAGAGTTGATAAAGGTACAAACGAATAAAATGTTTATATATCACATTTTCAAATATCTATTATTTTCCAATTTACTTGATCTCCTAAACGGTTAAAGATATCACATCGCGGTTTCCACCAGTGGATTTAGCACCTCATTTTACATAAAATAAGTCCTATAAGTCTACTCTCAAGAGTTGATAAAGGTACAAACGAATAAAATGTTTATATATCACATTTTCAAATATCTATTATTCTCCATTTCACTCGATCTCCGAAACGGTTAAAGATAGGACATCGCGGTTTTCATCAGTGGATTAAGCACCCCATTTTACATAAAATAAGTCCTATAAGTCTACTCTCAAGAGTTGATAAAGTACAATCGAATAAAATGTTTATATATCACATTTTCAAATATCTATTATTTTCCATTTTACTCGATCTCCTAAACGGTTAAAGATATCACATCGCGGTTTTCACCAGTGGATTTAGCACCTCATTTTACATAAAATAGGTCCTATAAGTCTACTCTCAAGAGTTGATAAAGGTACAAACGAATAAAATGTTTATATATCACATTATCAAATATCTATTATTCTCCATTTTACCCGATCTCCTAAACTGTTAAAGATATCTCATCGCGGTTTTCACCAGTGGATTTAGCACCTCATTTTACATAAAATAGGTCCTATAAGTCTACTCTCAAGAGTTGATAATGGTACAAACGAATAAAATGTTTATTTATCACATTTTCAAATATCTATTATTCTCCATTTTACACGATCTCCTAAACGGTTAAATATATCACATCGCGGTTTTCACCAGTGGATTTAGCAACTCATTTTACATAAAAATAGGTCCTATAAGTCTACTCTCAAGAGTTGATAAAGGTACAAACGAATAAAATCTTTATATATCACATTATCAAATATCTATTATTCTCCATTTTACTCGATCTCCTAAACTGTTAAAGATAGGACATCGCGGTTTTCACCAGTAAATTTAGCACCTCATTTTACATAAAATAATTCCTATAAGTCTACCCTCATGAGTTGATCAAGGTACAAACGAATAAAATGTTAATATATCACATTTTCAAATATCTATTATTCTCCAATTTACTCGATCTCCTAAACTGTTAAAGATAGGACATCGCGGTTTTCACCAGTAAATTTAGCACCTCATTTTACATAAAATAATTCCTATAAGTCTACCCTCATGAGTTGATCAAGGTACAAACGAATAAAATGTTAATATATCACATTTTCAAATATCTATTATTCTCCAATTTACTCGATCTCCTAAACGGTAAAAGATAGGACATCGCGGTTTTCATCAGTGGATTAAGCACCCCATTTTACATAAAATAAGTCCTATAAGTCTACTCTCAAGAGTTGATAAAGGTACAAACGAATAAAATGTTTATATATCACATTTTCAAATATCTATTATTCTCCATTTTACTCGATCTCCTAAACGGTTAAAGATATCACATCGCGGTTTTTACCAGTGGATTTAGCACCTCATTTTACATAAAATAGGTCCTATAAGTCCACTCTCAAGAGTTGATAAAGGTAAAAACGAATAAAATGTTTATATGTCACATTTTCAAATTTCTATTATTCTCCATTTTACTCGATCTCCTAAACGGTTAAAGATATCACATCGCGGTTTTTACCATTGGATTTAGCACCTCATTTTACATAAAATAGGTCCTATAAGTCCACTCTCAAGAGTTGATAAAGGTAAAAACGAATAAAATGTTTATATGTCACATTTTCAAATTTCTATTATTCTCCATTTTACTCGATCTCCTAAACGGTTAAAGATAGGACATCGCGCTTTTCACCAGTGGATTTAGCACCTCATTTTACATAAAATAGGTCCTATAAGTCTACCCTCAAGAGTTGATCAAGGTACAATCGAATAAAATGTTTATATATCACATTTTCAAATATCTATTATTCTCCTTTTTACTCGATCTCCTAAACGGTTCAAGATAGGACATCACGGTTTTTACCAGTGGATTTAGCACGTCATTTTACATAAAATAGGTCCTATAAGTCTACCCTCAAGAGTTGATCAAGGTACAATCGAATAAAATGTTTATATATCACATTTTCAAATATCTATTATTCTCCTTTTTACTCGATCTCCTAAACGGTTCAAGATAGGACATCACGGTTTTTACCAGTGGATTTAGCACCTCATTTTACATAAAATAGGTCCTATAAGTCTACTCTCAAGAGTTGATAAAGGTACAAACGAATAAAATGTTTATATATCACATTTTTAAATATCTATTTTTCTCCATTTTACTCGATATCCTAAACGGTTCAAGATAGGACATCGCGGATTTCACCAGTGGATTTAGCACCTCATTTTACATAAAATAAGTCCTATAAGTCTTTTCTTAAAAGTTGATAAAGGTACAAACGAATAAAATGTTTATATATCACATTTTCAAATATCTATTATTTTCCAATTTACTTGATCTCCTAAACGGTTAAAGATATCACATCGCGGTTTTCATCAGTGGATTAAGCACCCCATTTTACATAAAATAAGTCCTATAAGTCTACTCTCAAGAGTTGATAAAGGTACAATCGAATAAAATGTTTATATTTCACATTTTCAAATATCTATTATTCTCCATTTTACTCGATCTCCTAAACTGTTAAAGATAGGACATCGCGGTTTTCACCAGTAAATTTAGCACCTCATTTTACATAAAATAAGTCCTATAAGTCTTTTCTTAAAAGTTGATAAAGGTACAAACGAATAAAATGTTTATATATCACATTTTCAAATATCTATTATTTTCCAATTTACTTGATCTCCTAAACGGTTAAAGATATCACATCGCGGTTTTCATCAGTGGATTAAGCACCCCATTTTACATAAAATAAGTCCTATAAGTCTACTCTCAAGAGTTGATAAAGGTACAATCGAATAAAATGTTTATATTTCACATTTTCAAATATCTATTATTCTCCATTTTACTCGATCTCCTAAACGGTTAAAGATATCACATCGCGGTTTTTACCAGTGGATTTAGCACCTTATTTTACATAAAATAGGTCCTATAAGTCCACTCTCAAGAGTTGATAAAGGTAAAAACGAATAAAACGTTTATATATCACATTATCAAATATCTATTATTCTCCATTTTACTCGATCTCCTAAACTGTTAAAGATAGGACATCGCGGTTTTCACCAGTAAATTTAGCACCTCATTTTACATAAAATAAGTCCTATAAGTCTTTTCTTAAAAGTTGATAAAGGTACAAACGAATAAAATGTTTATATATCACATTTTCAAATATCTATTATTCTCCATTTTACTCAATCTCCTAAACGATTAAAAATAGGACATCGCGGTTTTCACCAGTGGATTTCGCACCTCATTTTACATAAAATAAGTCCTATGAGTCTACTCTTAAGAGTTGATAAAGGTACAAACGAATAAAATGTTTATATATCACATTTTCAAATATCTATTATTTTCCAATTTACTTGATCTCCTAAACGGTTAAAGATATCACATCGCGGTTTTCATCAGTGGATTAAGCACCCCATTTTACATAAAATAAGTCCTATAAGTCTACTCTCAAGAGTTGATAAAGGTACAATCGAATAAAATGTTTATATATCACATTTTCAAATATCTATTATTCTCCATTTTACTCGATCTCCTAAACGGTTAAAGATATCACATCGCGGTTTTCACCAGTGGATTTAGCACCTCATTTTACATAAAATAGGTCCTATAAGTCTACTCTCAAGAGTTGATAAAGGTACAAACGAATAAAATGTTTATATATCACATTATCAAATATCTATTATTCTCCATTTTACTCGATCTCCTAAAGTGTTAAAGATAGGACATCGCGGTTTTCACCAGTAAATTTAGCACCTCATTTTACATAAAATAATTCCTATAAGTCTACCCTCATGAGTTGATCAAGGTACAAACGAATAAAATGTTAATATATCACATTTTCAAATATCTATTATTCTCCATTTTACTCGATCTCCTAAACGGTAAAAGATAGGACATCGCGGTTTTCATCAGTGGATTAAGCACCCCATTTTACATAAAATAAGACCTATTAGTCTACTCTCAAGAGTTGATAAAGGTACAAACGAATAAAATGTTTATATATCACATTTTCAAATACCTATTATTCTCCATTTTACTCGATCTCCTAAACGGTTAAAGATATCACATCGCGGTTTTTACCAGTGGACTTAGCACCTCATTTTACATAAAATAGGTCCTATAAGTCCACTCTCAAGAGTTGATAAAGGTAAAAACGAATAAAATGTTTATATGTCACATTTTCAAATTTCTATTATTCTCCATTTTACTCGATCTCCTAAACGGTTAAAGATATCACATCGCGGTTTTTACCAGTGGATTTAGCACCTTATTTTACATAAAATAGGTCCTATAAGTCTACCCTCAAGAGTTGATCAAGGTACAATCGAATAAAATGTTTATATATCACATTTTCAAATATCTATTATTCTCCTTTTTACTCGATCTCCTAAACGGTTCAAGATAGGACATCACGGTTTTTACCAGTGGATTTAGCACGTCATTTTACATAAAATAGGTCCTATAAGTCTACCCTCAAGAGTTGATCAAGGTACAATCGAATAAAATGTTTATATATCACATTTTCAAATATCTATTATTCTCCTTTTTACTCGATCTCCTAAACGGTTCAAGATAGGACATCACGGTTTTTACCAGTGGATTTAGCACCTCATTTTACCTAAAATAGGTCCTATAAGTCTACTCTCAAGAGTTGATAAAGGTACAAACGAATAAAATGTTTATATATCACATTTTTAAATATCTATTTTTCTCCATTTTACTCGATATCCTAAACGGTTCAAGATAGGACATCGCGGATTTCACCAGTGGATTTAGCACCTCATTTTACATAAAATAAGTCCTATAAGTCTTTTCTTAAAAGTTGATAAAGGTACAAACGAATAAAATGTTTATATATCACATTTTCAAATATCTATTATTCTCCATTTTACTCAATCTCCTAAACGATTAAAAATAGGACATCGCGGTTTTCACCAGTGGATTTCGCACCTCATTTTACATAAAATAAGTCCTATGAGTCTACTCTTAAGAGTTGATAAAGGTACAAACGAATAAAATGTTTATATATCACATTTTCAAATATCTATTATTTTCCAATTTACTTGATCTCCTAAACGGTTAAAGATATCACATCGCGGTTTTCATCAGTGGATTAAGCACCCCATTTTACATAAAATAAGTCCTATAAGTCTACTCTCAAGAGTTGATAAAGGTACAATCGAATAAAATGTTTATATTTCACATTTTCAAATATCTATTATTCTCCATTTTACTCGATCTCCTAAACGGTTAAAGATATCACATCGCGGTTTTTACCAGTGGATTTAGCACCTTATTTTACATAAAATAGGTCCTATAAGTCCACTCTCAAGAGTTGATAAAGGTAAAAACGAATAAAACGTTTATATATCACATTATCAAATATCTATTATTCTCCATTTTACTCGATCTCCTAAACTGTTAAAGATAGGACATCGCGGTTTTCACCAGTAAATTTAGCACCTCATTTTACATAAAATAAGTCCTATAAGTCTTTTCTTAAAAGTTGATAAAGGTACAAACGAATAAAATGTTTATATATCACATTTTCAAATATCTATTATTCTCCATTTTACTCAATCTCCTAAACGATTAAAAATAGGACATCGCGGTTTTCACCAGTGGATTTCGCACCTCATTTTACATAAAATAAGTCCTATGAGTCTACTCTTAAGAGTTGATAAAGGTACAAACGAATAAAATGTTTATATATCACATTTTCAAATATCTATTATTTTCCAATTTACTTGATCTCCTAAACGGTTAAAGATATCACATCGCGGTTTTCATCAGTGGATTAAGCACCCCATTTTACATAAAATAAGTCCTATAAGTCTACTCTCAAGAGTTGATAAAGGTACAATCGAATAAAATGTTTATATATCACATTTTCAAATATCTATTATTCTCCATTTTACTCGATCTCCTAAACGGTTAAAGATATCACATCGCGGTTTTCACCAGTGGATTTAGCACCTCATTTTACATAAAATAGGTCTTATAAGTCTACTCTCAAGAGTTGATAAAGGTACAAACGAATAAAATGTTTATATATCACATTATCAAATATCTATTATTCTCCATTTTACTCGATCTCCTAAAGTGTTAAAGATAGGACATCGCGGTTTTCACCAGTAAATTTAGCACCTCATTTTACATAAAATAATTCCTATAAGTCTACCCTCATGAGTTGATCAAGGTACAAACGAATAAAATGTTAATATATCACATTTTCAAATATCTATTATTCTCCATTTTACTCGATCTCCTAAACGGTAAAAGATAGGACATCGCGGTTTTCATCAGTGGATTAAGCACCCCATTTTACATAAAATAAGACCTATTAGTCTACTCTCAAGAGTTGATAAAGGTACAAACGAATAAAATGTTTATATATCACATTTTCAAATACCTATTATTCTCCATTTTACTCGATCTCCTAAACGGTTAAAGATATCACATCGCGGTTTTTACCAGTGGACTTAGCACCTCATTTTACATAAAATAGGTCCTATAAGTCCACTCTCAAGAGTTGATAAAGGTAAAAACGAATAAAATGTTTATATGTCACATTTTCAAATTTCTATTATTCTCCATTTTACTCGATCTCCTAAACGGTTAAAGATATCACATCGCGGTTTTTACCAGTGGATTTAGCACCTTATTTTACATAAAATAGGTCCTATAAGTCCACTCTCAAGAGTTGATAAAGGTAAAAACGAATAAAATGTTTATATGTCACATTTTCAAATTTCTATTATTCTCCATTTTACTCGATCTCCTAAACGGTTAAAGATAGGACATCGCGCTTTTCACCAGTGGATTTAGCACCTCATTTTACATAAAATAGGTCCTATAAGTCTACCCTCAAGAGTTGATCATGGTACAATCGAATAAAATGTTTATATATCACATTTTCAAATATCTATTATTCTCCATTTTACTCGATCTCCTAAACTGTTAAAGATAGGACATCGCGGTTTTCACCAGTAAATTTAGCACCTCATTTTACATAAAATAAGTCCTATAAGTCTTTTCTTAAAAGTTGATAAAGGTACAAACGAATAAAATGTTTATATATCACATTTTCAAATATCTATTATTCTCCATTTTACTCAATCTCCTAAACGATTAAAAATAGGACATCGCGGTTTTCACCAGTGGATTTCGCACCTCATTTTACATAAAATAAGTCCTATGAGTCTACTCTTAAGAGTTGATAAAGGTACAAACGAATAAAATGTTTATATATCACATTTTCAAATTTCTATTATTCTCCATGTTACTCGATCTCCTAAACGGTTAAAGATAGGACATCGCGCTTTTCACCAGTGGATTTAGCACCTCATTTTACATAAAATAGGTCCTATAAGTCTACCCTCAAGAGTTGATCATGGTACAATCGAATAAAATGTTTATATATCACATTTTCAAATATCTATTATTCTCCATTTTACTCGATCTCCTAAACGGTTAAAGATAGGACATCGCGGATTTCACCAGTGGATTTAGCACCTCATTTTACATAAAATAAGTCCTATAAGTATTTTCTTAAAAGTTGATAAAGGTACAAACGAATAAAATGTTTATATATCACATTTTCAAATATCTATTATTCTCCATTTTACTCAATCTCCTAAACGATTAAAAATAGGACATCGCGGTTTTCACCAGTGGATTTCGCACCTCATTTTACATAAAATAAGTCCTATGAGTCTACTCTTAAGAGTTGATAAAGGTACAAACGAATAAAATGTTTATATATCACATTTTCAAATATCTATTATTCTCCATTTTACTCGATCTCCTAAACGGTTAAAGATATCACATCTCGGTTTTCACCAGTGGATTTAACACCTTATTTTACATAAAATAGGTCCTATAAGTCTACCCTCAAGAGTTGATCAAGGTACAATCGAATAAAATGTTTATATATCACATTTTCAAATATCTATTATTCTCCATTTTACTCGATCTCCTAAACGGTTAAAGATATCACATCTCGGTTTTCACCAGTGGATTTAGCACCTCATTTTACATAAAATAGGTCCTATAAGTCTACCCTCAAGAGTTGATAAAGGTACAAACGAATAAAATGTTTATATATCACATTTTCAAATATATTTTTTTCTCCATTTTACTCGATCTCCTAAACGGTTCAAGATAGGACATCGCGGTCTTCACCAGTGGATTTAGCACTTCATTTTACATAAAATAGGTCCTATAAGTCAACTCTCAAGAGTTGATAAAGGTACAAATGAATAAAATGTTTATATATCACATTTACAAATATCTATTATTTTCCATTTTACTCGATCTCCTAAACTGTTAAAGATAGGACATCGCGGTTTTCACCAGTAAATTTAGCACCTCATTTTACATAAAATAGGTCCTATAAGTCTACTCTCAAGAGTTGATAAAGGTACAAACGAATAAAATGTTTATATATCACATTATCAAATATCTATTATTCTCCATTTTACTCGATCTCCTAAACTGTTAAAGATAGGACATCGCGGTTTTCACCAGTAAATGTAGCACCTCATTTTACATAAAATAATTCCTATAAGTCTACCCTCATGAGTTGATCAAGGTACAAACGAATAAAATGTTTATATATCACATTTTCAAATATCTATTATTTTCCAATTTACTTGATCTCCTAAACGGTTAAAGATATCACATCGCGGTTTTCATCAATGGATTAAGCACCCCATTTTACATAAAATAAGTCCTATAAGTCTACTCTCAAGAGTTGATAAAGGTACAATCGAATAAAATGTTTATATATCACATTTTCAAATATCTATTATTCTCCATTTTACTCGATCTCCTAAACGGTTAAAGATATCACATCGCGGTTTTCACCAGTGGATTTAGCACCTCATTTTACATAAAATAGGTCCTATAAGTCTACTCTCAAGAGTTGATAAAGGTACAAACGAATAAAATGTTTATATATCACATTATCAAATATCTATTATTCTCCATTTTACTCGATCTCCTAAACTGTTAAAGATAGGACATCGCGGTTTTCACCAGTAAATTTAGCACCTCATTTTACATAAAATAATTCCTATAAGTCTACCCTCATGAGTTGATCAAGGTACAAACGAATAAAATGTTAATATATCACATTTTCAAATATCTATTATTCTCCATTTTACTCGATCTCCTAAACGGTTAAAGATAGGACATCGCGGTTTTTATCAGTGGATTAAGCACCCCATTTTACATAAAATAAGTCCTATAAGTCTACTCTCAAGAGTTGATAAAGGTACAAACGAATAAAATGTTTATATATCACATTTTCAAATACCTATTATTCTCCATTTTACTCGATCTCCTAAACGGTTAAAGATATCACATCGCGGTTTTCACCAGTGGATTTAGCACCTCATTTTACATAAAATAAGTCCTATAAGTCTTTTCTTAAAAGTTGATAAAGGTACAAACGAATAAAATGTTTATATATCACATTTTCAAATATCTATTATTCTCCATTTTACTCAATCTCCTAAACGATTAAAAATAGGACATCGCGGTTTTCACCAGTGGATTTCGCACCTCATTTTACATAAAATAAGTCCTATGAGTCTACTCTTAAGAGTTGATAAAGGTACAAACGAATAAAATGTTTATATATCACATTTTCAAATTTCTATTATTCTCCATGTTACTCGATCTCCTAAACGGTTAAAGATAGGACATCGCGCTTTTCACCAGTGGATTTAGCACCTCATTTTACATAAAATAGGTCCTATAAGTCTACCCTCAAGAGTTGATCATGGTACAATCGAATAAAATGTTTATATATCACATTTTCAAATATCTATTATTCTCCATTTTACTCGATCTCCTAAACGGTTAAAGATAGGACATCGCGGATTTCACCAGTGGATTTAGCACCTCATTTTACATAAAATAAGTCCTATAAGTATTTTCTTAAAAGTTGATAAAGGTACAAACGAATAAAATGTTTATATATCACATTTTCAAATATCTATTATTCTCCATTTTACTCAATCTCCTAAACGATTAAAAATAGGACATCGCGGTTTTCACCAGTGGATTTCGCACCTCATTTTACATAAAATAAGTCCTATGAGTCTACTCTTAAGAGTTGATAAAGGTACAAACGAATAAAATGTTTATATATCACATTTTCAAATATCTATTATTCTCCATTTTACTCGATCTCCTAAACGGTTAAAGATATCACATCTCGGTTTTCACCAGTGGATTTAACACCTTATTTTACATAAAATAGGTCCTATAAGTCTACCCTCAAGAGTTGATCAAGGTACAATCGAATAAAATGTTTATATATCACATTTTCAAATATCTATTATTCTCCATTTTACTCGATCTCCTAAACGGTTAAAGATATCACATCTCGGTTTTCACCAGTGGATTTAGCACCTCATTTTACATAAAATAGGTCCTATAAGTCTACCCTCAAGAGTTGATAAAGGTACAAACGAAAAAAATGTTTATATATCACATTTTCAAATATATTTTTTTCTCCATTTTACTCGATCTCCTAAACGGTTCAAGATAGGACATCGCGGTCTTCACCAGTGGATTTAGCACTTCATTTTACATAAAATAGGTCCTATAAGTCAACTCTCAAGAGTTGATAAAGGTACAAATGAATAAAATGTTTATATATCACATTTACAAATATCTATTATTTTCCATTTTACTCGATCTCCTAAACTGTTAAAGATAGGACATCGCGGTTTTCACCAGTAAATTTAGCACCTCATTTTACATAAAATAGGTCCTATAAGTCTACTCTCAAGAGTTGATAAAGGTACAAACGAATAAAATGTTTATATATCACATTATCAAATATCTATTATTCTCCATTTTACTCGATCTCCTAAACTGTTAAAGATAGGACATCGCGGTTTTCACCAGTAAATGTAGCACCTCATTTTACATAAAATAATTCCTATAAGTCTACCCTCATGAGTTGATCAAGGTACAAACGAATAAAATGTTTATATATCACATTTTCAAATATCTATTATTTTCCAATTTACTTGATCTCCTAAACGGTTAAAGATATCACATCGCGGTTTTCATCAATGGATTAAGCACCCCATTTTACATAAAATAAGTCCTATAAGTCTACTCTCAAGAGTTGATAAAGGTACAATCGAATAAAATGTTTATATATCACATTTTCAAATATCTATTATTCTCCATTTTACTCGATCTCCTAAACGGTTAAAGATATCACATCGCGGTTTTCACCAGTGGATTTAGCACCTCATTTTACATAAAATAGGTCCTATAAGTCTACTCTCAAGAGTTGATAAAGGTACAAACGAATAAAATGTTTATATATCACATTATCAAATATCTATTATTCTCCATTTTACTCGATCTCCTAAACTGTTAAAGATAGGACATCGCGGTTTTCACCAGTAAATTTAGCACCTCATTTTACATAAAATAATTCCTATAAGTCTACCCTCATGAGTTGATCAAGGTACAAACGAATAAAATGTTAATATATCACATTTTCAAATATCTATTATTCTCCATTTTACTCGATCTCCTAAACGGTTAAAGATAGGACATCGCGGTTTTTATCAGTGGATTAAGCACCCCATTTTACATAAAATAAGTCCTATAAGTCTACTCTCAAGAGTTGATAAAGGTACAAACGAATAAAATGTTTATATATCACATTTTCAAATACCTATTATTCTCCATTTTACTCGATCTCCTAAACGGTTAAAGATATCACATCGCGGTTTTCACCAGTGGATTTAGCACCTCATTTTACATAAAATAGGTCCTATAAGTCCACTCTCAAGAGTTGATAAAGGTAAAAACGAATAAAATGTTTATATGTCACATTTTCAAATTTCTATTATTCTCCATTTTACTCGATCTCCTAAACGGTTAAAGATATCACATCGCGGTTTTTACCAGTGGATTTGGCACCTTATTTTACATAAAATAGGTCCTATAAGTCCACTCTCAAGAGTTGATAAAGGAATAAACGAATAAAATGTTTATATGTCACATTTTCAAATTTCTATTATTCTCCATTTTACTCGATCTCCTAAATGGTTAAAGATAGGACATCGCGCTTTTCACCAGTGGATTTAGCACCTCATTTTACATATAATAGGTCCTATAAGTCTACCCTCAAGAGTTGATCAAGGTACAATCGAATAAAATGTTTATATATCACATTTTCAAATATCTATTATTCTCCATTTTACTCGATCTCCTAAACGGTTCAAGATAGGACATCGCGGTTTTCACCAGTGGATTTAGCACCCCATTTTACATAAAATAGGTCCTATAAGTCTACTCTCAAGAGTTGATAAAGGTACAAACGAATAAAATGTTTATATATCACATTTTCAAATATCTATTTTTCTCCATTTTACTCGATATCCTAAACGGTTCAAGATAGGACATCGCGGAATTCACCAGTGGATTTAGCACCTCATTTTACATAAAATAAGTCTTATAAGTCTTTTCTTAAAAGTTGATAAAGGTACAAACGAATAAAATGTTTATATACCACATTTTCAAATATCTATTATTCTCCATTTTACTCAATCTCCTAAACGATTAAAAATAGGACATCGCGGTTTTCACCAGTGGATTTCGCACCTCATTTTACATAAAATAAGTCCTATGAGTCTACTCTTAAGAGTTGATAAAGGTACAAACGAATAAAATGTTTATATATCACATTTTCAAATATCTATTATTCTCCATTTTACTCGATCTCCTAAACATTTAAAGATATCACATCGCGGTTTTCACCAGTGGATTTAACACCTTATTTTACATAAAATAGGTCCTATAAGTCTACCCTCAAGAGTTGATCAAGGTACAATCGAATAAAATGTTTATATATCACATTTTCAAATATCTATTATTCTCCATTTTACTCGATCTCCTAAACGGTTAAAGATAGGACATCGCGCTTTTCTCCAGTGGATTTAGCACCTCATTTTACATAAAATAGGTCCTATAAGTCTACCCTCAAGAGTTGATAAAGGTACAAATGAATAAAATGTTTATATATCACATTTACAAATATCTATTATTCTCTATTTTACTCGATCTCCTAAAAGGTTCAAGATAGAACATCGCGGTTTTCACCAGTGGATTTAGCACTTCATTTTACATAAAATAGGTCCTATAAGTCTACTCTCAAGAGTTGATAAAGGTACAAATGAATAAAATGTTTATATATCACATTTACAAATATCTATTATTCTCCATTTTACTCGATCTCCTAAAAGGTTCAAGATAGAACATCGCGGTTTTCACCTGTGGATTTAGCACCTCATTTTACATAAAATAAGTCCTATGAGTCTACTCTTAAGAGTTGATAAAGGTACAAACGAATAAAATGTTTATATATCACATTTTCAAATATCTATTTTTCTCCATTTTACTCGATCTTCTAAACGGTTAAAGATATCACATCGCGGTTTTTACTAGTGGATTTAGCACCTCATTTTACATAAAATAAGTCCTATAAGTCTACTCTCAAGAGTTGATATAGATACAAACGAATAAAATGTTTATATATCACGTTTTCAAATATCTATTATTCTCCATTTTACTCGATCTTCTAAACGGTTAAAGATATCACATCGCGGTTTTCACCAGTGGATTTAGCACCTCATTTTACATAAAATAGGTCCTATAAGTCTACTCTCAAGAGTTGATAAAGGTAAAAACGAATAAAATGTTTATATGTCACATTTTCAAAAATCTATTATTCTCCATTTTACTCGATCTCCTAAACGGTTAAAGATAGGACATCGCGGTTTTCACCAGTGGATATAGCACCTCATTTTACATAAAATAGGTCCTATAAGTCTACCCTCAAGAGTTGATCAAGGTACAATCGAATAAAATGTTTATATATCACATTTTCAAATATCTATTATTTTCCATTTTACTCGATCTCCTAAACGGTTAAAGATATCAAATCGCGGTTTTCACCAGTGGATTTAGCACCTCATTTTACATAAAATAGGTCCTATAAGGCTATCCTCAAGAGTTGATAAAGGTACAAACGAATAAAATGTTTATATATCACATTTTCAAATATAATTTTTTCTCCATTTTACTCGATCTCCTAAACGGTTCAAGATAGGACATCGCGGTTTTCACCAGTGGATTTAGCACTTCATTTTACATAAAATAGGTTCTATAAGTCTACTCTCAAGAGCTGATAAAGGTACAAATGAATAAAATATTTATATATCACATTTACAAATATCTATTATTCTCCATTTTACTCGATCTCCTAAAAGGTTCAAGATAGGACATCGCGGTTTTCACCTGTGGATTTAGCACCTCATTTTACATAAAATAAGTCCTATGAGTCTACTCTTAAGAGTTGATAAATGTACAAACGAATAAAATGTTTATATATCACATTTTCAAATTTCTATTATTCTCCATTTTACTCGATCTCCTAAACGGTTAAAGATAGGACATCGCGGTTTTTACCAGTGGATTTAGCACCTCATTTTACTTAAAACAGGTCCTATAAGTCTACCCTCATGAGTTGATCAAGGTACAAACGAATAAAATGTTAATATATCACATTTTCAAATTTCTATTATTCTCCATTTTACTCGATCTCCTAAACGGTTAAAGATAGGACATCGCGGTTTTTACCAGTGGATTTAGCACCTCATTTTACATAAAACAGGTCCTATAAGTCTACCCTCATGAGTTGATCAAGGTACAAACGAATAAAATGTTAATATATCACATTTTCACATATTTATTATTCTCCATTTTACTCGACCTCCTAAACGGTTAAAGATAGGACATCGCGGTTTTCATCAGTGGATTAAGCACCCCATTTTACATAAAATAAGTCCTATAAGTCAACTCTCAAGAGTTGATAAAGATAAAAACGGATAAAATGTTTATATATCACATTTACAAATATCTATTATTCTCCATTTTACCCGATCTCCTAAACGGTTAAAGATAGGACATCGAGGTTTTTATTAGTGGATTTAGCACCTCATTTTACATAAAATAGGTCCCATAAGTCTACTTTCAAGAGTTGATAAAGGTAAAAACGAATAAAATGTTTATATATCACATTTTCAAATAACTATTTTTCTCCATTTTACGCGATCTCCTAAACGGTTCAAGATAGGACATCGCGGTTTTTACCAGTGGAATTAGCACCTCATTTTACATAAAATAAGTCCTATAAGTCTACTATCAAGAGTTGATAAAGGTACAAACGAATAAAATGTTTATATATCACATTTTCAAATATCTATTATTCTCCATTTTACTCGATCTCCTAAACGGTTAAAGATAGGACATCGCGGTTTTCACAAGTGGATTTAGCACCTTATTTTACATAAAATAAGTCCTATAGGTCTACTCTTAAGAGTTGATAAAGGTACAAACGAATAAAATGTTTATATATCACATTTTCAAATATCTATTATTCTCCATTTTACTCGATCTCCTAAAAGGTTAAAGATATCAGATCGCGGTTTTCACCAGTGGATTTAGCACCTCATTTTACATAAAATAGGTCCTATAAGTCTACTCTCAAGAGTTGATAAAGGTAAAAACGATTAAAATGTTTATATATCACATTTTCAAATATCTATTATTTTCCATTTTACTCGATCTCCTAAACGGTAAAAGATAGGACATCGCGGTTTTTACCAGTGGATTTAGCACCTCATTTTACATAAAATAAGTCCTATAAATATACTCTCAAGAGTTGATAAAGATACAAACGAATAAAATGATTATATATCACATTTTCAAATATCTATTATTTTCCATTTTACTCGATCTCCTAAACGGTAAAAGATAGGACATCGCGGTTTTCACCAGTGGATTTAGCACCTCATTTTACATAAAACAGGTCCTATAAGTCTACCCTCAAGAGTTGATCAAGGTACAAACGAATAAAATGTTTATATATCACATTTTCAAAAATTCATTATTCTCCATTTTACTTGCTTTCCTAAACGGTTAAAGATAGGACATCGCGGTTTTCACCAGTGGATTTAGCACCTCATTTTACATAAAACAGGTCCTATAAGTCTACCCTCAAGAGTTGATCAAGGTACAAACGAATAAAATGTTTATATATCACATTTTCAAATATTCATTATTCTCCATTTTACTTGCTTTCCTAAACGGTTAAAGATAGGACATCGCGGTTCTCACCAGTGGATTTAGCTCCTCATTTTACATAAAATAAGTCCAATAAGTCTTCTCTCAAGAGTTGATCAAGGTACAAACGAATAAAACGTTTATATATCACATTTTCAAATATTCATTATTACCCATTTTACTCGATCTCCTAAACGGTTAAAGATAGGACGTCGCGGTTTTCACCAGTGGATTTAGCACCTCATTTTACATAAAATAAGTCCTATAAGTCTACTCTCAAGAGTTGATAAAGGTGAAAACAAATAAAATGTTTACATATCACATTATCAAATATCTATTATTCTCCATTTTACTCGATCTCCTAAACGGTTAAAGATAGGACATCGCGGTTTTCACCAGTGGATTTAGAACCTCATTTTACATAAAATAGGTCCTATAAGTCTACTCTCAAGAGTTGATAAAGGTAAAAACGAATAAAATGTTTATATATCACATTTTCAAATATTCATTATTCCCCATTTTACTCGATCTCCTAAACGGTTAAAGATAGGACATCGCGGTTCTCACCAGTGGATTTAGCAACTCATTTTACATAAAATAAGTCCTATAAGTCTACTCTCAAGAGTTGATAAAGGTAAAAACGAATAAAATGCTTATATATCACATTTTCATCTATTCTTTATCCCCCATTTTACTCGATCTCCTAATCGGTTAAAGATAGGACATGGCGGTTTTCACCAGTGGATTTAGCACCTCATTTTACATAAAATAGGTCCTATAAGTCTACCCTCAAGAGTTGATAAAGGTACAAACGAATAAAATGTTTATATATCACATTTTTAAATATCTATTATTTTCCATTTTACTCGATCTCCTAAACGGTAAAAGATAGGACATCGCGGTTTTCATCAGTGGATTAAGCACCCCATTTTACATAAAATAAGTCCTATAAGTCTACTCTCAAGAGTTGATAAAGGTACAAACGAATAAAATGTTTATATATCACATTATCAAATATCTATTATTCTCCATTTTACTCGATCTCCAAAACGGTTAAAGATAGGACATCGCGGTTTTCACCAGTGGATTTAACACCTTATTTTACATAAAATAGGTCCTATAAGTCTACCCTCAAGAGTTGATCAAGGTACAATCGAATAAAATGTTTATATATCACATTTTCAAATATCTATTATTTTCCATTTTACTCGATCTCCTAAACGGTTAAAGATAGGACATCGCGGATTTCACCAGTGGATTTAGCACCTCATTTTACATAAAATATGTCCTATAAGTCTACTCTCAAGAGTTGATAAAGGTACAATCGAATAAAGTGTTTATATATCACATTTTCAAATATCTCTTCTCCATTTTACTCGATCTCCTAAAAGGTTAAAGATAGGACATCGCGGTTATCAGTCAATTTAGCATACCATTTTATATAAAATTAGTTATATAACAACTGTCATTTTTAGACATCTGTCATTCTTGACATCTATGATTTTTTGACAGCTGTCATTTTTGACATCTGTCATTTTTTGACAGTTGTCAATCTTGACATTTCTCATTTTTTGACATCTTTTATTCTTGACATCTGTCACTCTTGACATCTGTCATTCTTGACATCTGTCACTCTTGACATCTGTCATTCTTGACATCTGTCATTCTTGACATCTGTCATTTTTGACATTTGTCATTCTTGACATTTGTCATTTTTTGACATCTGTCATTCTTGACATCTGTCATTTTTTGACAGCTGACATTTTTGACAGCCGTCATTCTGTGACAACTGAATAAAATGTTTATGTATCCTTTTTTAAATATCTATTATTCTCCTTTTTACTCAATCTCCTAAACGGTTAAAGATAGGACATCGCGGTTTTCACCAGAGGATTTAGCACCTTATTTTACATAAAATAAGTCCTATAAGTCTACTCTCAAGAGTTGATAAAGGTACAAACGAATAAAATGTTTATATATCACATTTTCAAATATCTATTATCTTCCATTTTACTCGATCTCCTAAACGGTAAAAGATAGGACATCGCGGTTTTCATCAGTGGATTAAGCACCCCATTTTACATAAAATAAGTCCTATAAGTCTACTCTCAAGAGTTGATAAAGGTACAAACGAATAAAATGTTTATATATCACATTTTCAAATATCTATTTTTCTCCATTTTACTCGATCTCCTAAACGGTTAAAGATAGGACATCGCGGTTTTCACCAGTGGATTTAGAACCTCATTTTACATAAAATAGGTCCTATAAGTCTACTCTCAAGAGTTGATAAAGGTAAAAACGAATAAAATGTTTATATATCACATTTTCAAATATTCATTATTCCCCATTTTACTCGATCTCCTAAACGGTTAAAGATAGGACATCGCGGTTCTCACCAGTGGATTTAGCAACTCATTTTACATAAAATAAGTCCTATAAGTCTACTCTCAAGAGTTGATAAAGGTAAAAACGAATAAAATGCTTATATATCACATTTTCATCTATTCTTTATCCCCCATTTTACTCGATCTCCTAATCGGTTAAAGATAGGACATGGCGGTTTTCACCAGTGGATTTAGCACCTCATTTTACATAAAATAGGTATTATAAGTCTACCCTCAAGAGTTGATCAAGGTACAAACGAATAAAATGTTTATATATCACATTTTTAAATATCTATTATTTTCCATTTTACTCGATCTCCTAAACGGTAAAAGATAGGACATCGCGGTTTTCATCAGTGGATTTAGCACCCCATTTTACATAAAATAGGTCCTATAAGTCTACTCTCAAGAGTTGATAAAGGTACAAACGAATAAAATGTTTATATATCACATTTTCAAATATCTATTTTTCTCCATTTTACTCGATCTCCTAAACGGTAAAAGATAGGACATCGCGGTTTTCACCAGTGGATTTAGCACCCCATTTTACATAAAATAGGTCCTATAAGTCTACTCTCAAGAGTTGATAAAGGTACAAACGAATAAAATGTTTATATATCACATTTTCAAATATCTATTTTTCTCCATTTTACTCGATATCCTAAACGGTTCAAGATAGGACATCGCGGAATTCACCAGTGGATTTAGCACCTCATTTTACATAAAATAAGTCTTATAAGTCTTTTCTTAAAAGTTGATAAAGGTACAAACGAATAAAATGTTTATATACCACATTTTCAAATATCTATTATTCTCCATTTTACTCAATCTCCTAAACGATTAAAAATAGGACATCGCGGTTTTCACCAGTGGATTTCGCACCTCATTTTACATAAAATAAGTCCTATGAGTCTACTCTTAAGAGTTGATAAAGGTACAAACGAATAAAATGTTTATATATCACATTTTCAAATATCTATTATTCTCCATTTTACTCGATCTCCTAAACATTTAAAGATATCACATCGCGGTTTTCACCAGTGGATTTAACACCTTATTTTACATAAAATAGGTCCTATAAGTCTACCCTCAAGAGTTGATCAAGGTACAATCGAATAAAATGTTTATATATCACATTTTCAAATATCTATTATTCTCCATTTTACTCGATCTCCTAAACGGTTAAAGATAGGACATCGCGCTTTTCTCCAGTGGATTTAGCACCTCATTTTACATAAAATAGGTCCTATAAGTCTACCCTCAAGAGTTGATAAAGGTACAAATGAATAAAATGTTTATATATCACATTTACAAATATCTATTATTCTCCATTTTACTCGATCTCCTAAAAGGTTCAAGATAGAACATCGCGGTTTTCACCTGTGGATTTAGCACCTCATTTTACATAAAATAAGTCCTATGAGTCTACTCTTAAGAGTTGATAAAGGTACAAACGAATAAAATGTTTATATATCACATTTTCAAATATCTATTTTTCTCCATTTTACTCGATCTTCTAAACGGTGAAAGATATCACATCGCGGTTTTTACTAGTGGATTTAGCACCTCATTTTACATAAAATAAGTCCTATAAGTCTACTCTCAAGAGTTGATATAGATACAAACGAATAAAATGTTTATATATCACGTTTTCAAATATCTATTATTCTCCATTTTACTCGATCTTCTAAACGGTTAAAGATATCACATCGCGGTTTTCACCAGTGGATTTAGCACCTCATTTTACATAAAATAGGTCCTATAAGTCTACTCTCAAGAGTTGATAAAGGTAAAAACGAATAAAATGTTTATATGTCACATTTTCAAAAATCTATTATTCTCCATTTTACTCGATCTCCTAAACGGTTAAAGATAGGACATCGCGGTTTTCACCAGTGGATATAGCACCTCATTTTACATAAAATAGGTCCTATAAGTCTACCCTCAAGAGTTGATCAAGGTACAATCGAATAAAATGTTTATATATCACATTTTCAAATATCTATTATTTTCCATTTTACTCGATCTCCTAAACGGTTAAAGATATCAAATCGCGGTTTTCACCAGTGGATTTAGCACCTCATTTTACATAAAATAGGTCCTATAAGGCTATCCTCAAGAGTTGATAAAGGTACAAACGAATAAAATGTTTATATATCACATTTTCAAATATAATTTTTTCTCCATTTTACTCGATCTCCTAAACGGTTCAAGATAGGACATCGCGGTTTTCACCAGTGGATTTAGCACTTCATTTTACATAAAATAGGTTCTATAAGTCTACTCTCAAGAGCTGATAAAGGTACAAATGAATAAAATATTTATATATCACATTTACAAATATCTATTATTCTCCATTTTACTCGATCTCCTAAAAGGTTCAAGATAGGACATCGCGGTTTTCACCTGTGGATTTAGCACCTCATTTTACATAAAATAAGTCCTATGAGTCTACTCTTAAGAGTTGATAAATGTACAAACGAATAAAATGTTTATATATCACATTTTCAAATTTCTATTATTCTCCATTTTACTCGATCTCCTAAACGGTTAAAGATAGGACATCGCGGTTTTTACCAGTGGATTTAGCACCTCATTTTACTTAAAACAGGTCCTATAAGTCTACCCTCATGAGTTGATCAAGGTACAAACGAATAAAATGTTAATATATCACATTTTCAAATTTCTATTATTCTCCATTTTACTCGATCTCCTAAACGGTTAAAGATAGGACATCGCGGTTTTTACCAGTGGATTTAGCACCTCATTTTACATAAAACAGGTCCTATAAGTCTACCCTCATGAGTTGATCAAGGTACAAACGAATAAAATGTTAATATATCACATTTTCACATATTTATTATTCTCCATTTTACTCGACCTCCTAAACGGTTAAAGATAGGACATCGCGGTTTTCATCAGTGGATTAAGCACCCCATTTTACATAAAATAAGTCCTATAAGCCAACTCTCAAGAGTTGATAAAGATAAAAACGGATAAAATGTTTATATATCACATTTACAAATATCTATTATTCTCCATTTTACCCGATCTCCTAAACGGTTAAAGATAGGACATCGAGGTTTTTATTAGTGGATTTAGCACCTCATTTTACATAAAATAGGTCCCATAAGTCTACTTTCAAGAGTTGATAAAGGTAAAAACGAATAAAATGTTTATATATCACATTTTCAAATAACTATTTTTCTCCATTTTACGCGATCTCCTAAACGGTTCAAGATAGGACATCGCGGTTTTCACCAGTGGATTTAGCACCTCATTTTACATAAAATAGGTCCTATAAGTCTACTCTCAAGAGTTGATAAAGGTACAAACGAATAAAATGTTTATATATCACATTTTCAAATATCTATTTTTCTCCATTTTACTCGATATCCTAAACGGTTCTAGATAGGACATCGCGGATTTCACCTGTGGATTTAGCACCTCATTTTACATAAAATAGGTTCTATAAGTCTACTTTCAAGAGTTGATATAGGTACAAACGAATAAAATGTTTATATATCACATTTTCAAATATCTATTATTCTCCATTTTACTCGATCTCCTAAACGGTTAAAGATAGGACATCGCGGTTTTTATCAGTGGATTTAGCACCCCATTTTACATAAAATAAGTCCTATAAGTCTACTCTCAAGAGTTGATAAAGGTACAAACGAATAAAATGTTTATATATCACATTATCAAATATCTATTATTCCCCATTTTACTCGATCTCCTAAACGGTTAAAGATAGGACATCGCGGTTTTCACCAGTGGATTTAGCAATTCATTTTACATAAAATAAGTCCTATGAGTCTACTCTTAAGAGTTGATAAAGGTACAAACGAATAAAATGTTTATATATCACATTATCAAATATCTATTATTCCCCATTTTACTCGATCTCCTAAACGGTTAAAGATAGGACATCGCGGTTTTCACCAGTGGATTTAGCACCTCATTTTACATAAAATAAGTCCTATGAGTCTACTCTTAAGAGTTGATAAAGGTACAAACGAATAAAATGTTTATATATCACATTTTCAAATATCTATTATTCTCCATTTTACTCGATCTCCTAAACGGTTAAAGATATCACATCGCGGTTTTCACCAGTGGATTTAGCACCTCATTTTACATAAAATAGGTCCTATAAGTCTACTCTCAAGAGTTGATAAAGGTACAAACGAATAAAATGTTTATATATCACATTTTCAAATATCTATTATTTTCCATTTTACTCGATCTCCTAAACGGTTCAAGATAGGACATCGCGGTTTTCACCTGTGGATTTAGCACCTCATTTTACATAAAATAGGTCCTATAAGTCTACCCTCAAGAGTTGATAAAGGTACAAACGAATAAAATGTTTATATATCACATTTTCAAATATCTATTATTTTCCATTTTACCCGATCTCCTAAACGGTTAAAGATAGGACATCGCGGTTTTCACCAGTGGATTTAGCACCTTATTTTACATAAAATAGGTCCTATAAGTCTACTCTAAAGAGTTAATAAAGGTACAAACAAATAAAATGTTTATATATCACATTTTCAAATATCTATTATTCTCTATTTTATTTGAGCTCCTAAACGGTTAAAGATAGGACATCGCGGTTTTTACCAGTGGAATTAGCACCTCATTTTACATAAAATAAGTCCTATAAGTCTACTATCAAGAGTTGATAAAGGTACAAACGAATAAAATGTTTATATATCACATTTTCAAATATCTATTATTCTCCATTTTACTCGATCTCCTAAACGGTTAAAGATAGGACATCGCGGTTTTCACAAGTGGATTTAGCACCTTATTTTACATAAAATAAGTCCTATAGGTCTACTCTTAAGAGTTGATAAAGGTACAAACGAATAAAATGTTTATATATCACATTTTCAAATATCTATTATTCTCCATTTTACTCGATCTCCTAAAAGGTTAAAGATATCAGATCGCGGTTTTCACCAGTGGATTTAGCACCTCATTTTACATAAAATAGGTCCTATAAGTCTACTCTCAAGAGTTGATAAAGGTAAAAACGATTAAAATGTTTATATATCACATTTTCAAATATCTATTATTTTCCATTTTACTCGATCTCCTAAACGGTAAAAGATAGGACATCGCGGTTTTTACCAGTGGATTTAGCACCTCATTTTACATAAAATAAGTCCTATAAATATACTCTCAAGAGTTGATAAAGATACAAACGAATAAAATGATTATATATCACATTTTCAAATATCTATTATTTTCCATTTTACTCGATCTCCTAAACGGTAAAAGATAGGACATCGCGGTTTTCACCAGTGGATTTAGCACCTCATTTTACATAAAACAGGTCCTATAAGTCTACCCTCAAGAGTTGATCAAGGTACAAACGAATAAAATGTTTATATATCACATTTTCAAAAATTCATTATTCTCCATTTTACTTGCTTTCCTAAACGGTTAAAGATAGGACATCGCGGTTTTCACCAGTGGATTTAGCACCTCATTTTACATAAAACAGGTCCTATAAGTCTACCCTCAAGAGTTGATCAAGGTACAAACGAATAAAATGTTTATATATCACATTTTCAAATATTCATTATTCTCCATTTTACTTGCTTTCCTAAACGGTTAAAGATAGGACATCGCGGTTCTCACCAGTGGATTTAGCTCCTCATTTTACATAAAATAAGTCCAATAAGTCTTCTCTCAAGAGTTGATCAAGGTACAAACGAATAAAACGTTTATATATCACATTTTCAAATATTCATTATTACCCATTTTACTCGATCTCCTAAACGGTTAAAGATAGGACGTCGCGGTTTTCACCAGTGGATTTAGCACCTCATTTTACATAAAATAAGTCCTATAAGTCTACTCTCAAGAGTTGATAAAGGTGAAAACAAATAAAATGTTTACATATCACATTATCAAATATCTATTATTCTCCATTTTACTCGATCTCCTAAACGGTTAAAGATAGGACATCGCGGTTTTCACCAGTGGATTTAGAACCTCATTTTACATAAAATAGGTCCTATAAGTCTACTCTCAAGAGTTGATAAAGGTAAAAACGAATAAAATGTTTATATATCACATTTTCAAATATTCATTATTCCCCATTTTACTCGATCTCCTAAACGGTTAAAGATAGGACATCGCGGTTCTCACCAGTGGATTTAGCAACTCATTTTACATAAAATAAGTCCTATAAGTCTACTCTCAAGAGTTGATAAAGGTAAAAACGAATAAAATGCTTATATATCACATTTTCATCTATTCTTTATCCCCCATTTTACTCGATCTCCTAATCGGTTAAAGATAGGACATGGCGGTTTTCACCAGTGGATTTAGCACCTCATTTTACATAAAATAGGTCCTATAAGTCTACCCTCAAGAGTTGATCAAGGTACAAACGAATAAAATGTTTATATATCACATTTTTAAATATCTATTATTTTCCATTTTACTCGATCTCCTAAACGGTAAAAGATAGGACATCGCGGTTTTCATCAGTGGATTAAGCACCCCATTTTACATAAAATAAGTCCTATAAGTCTACTCTCAAGAGTTGATAAAGGTACAAACGAATAAAATGTTTATATATCACATTATCAAATATCTATTATTCTCCATTTTACTCGATCTCCAAAACGGTTAAAGATAGGACATCGCGGTTTTCACCAGTGGATTTAGCACCTCATTTTACATAAAATAGGTCCTATAAATCTACCCTCAAGAGTTGATCAAGGTACAAACGAATAAAATGTTTATATATCACATTTTCAAATATCAATTATTCTCCATTTTACTCGATCTCCTAAACGGTTGAAGATAGGACATCGCGGTTTTCACCAGTGGATTTAACACCTCATTTTACATAAAATAGGTCCTATAATCTACTCTCAAATGTTGATAAAGGTACAAACGAATAAAATGTTTATATATCACATTTTCAAATATCTATTATTTTCCATTTTACTCGATCTCCTAAACGGTTAAAGATAGGACATCGCGGATTTCACCAGTGGATTTAGCACCTCATTTTACATAAAATATGTCCTATAAGTCTACTCTCAAGAGTTGATAAAGGTACAATCGAATAAAGTGTTTATATATCACATTTTCAAATATCTCTTCTCCATTTTACTCGATCTCCTAAAAGGTTAAAGATAGGACATCGCGGTTATCAGTCAATTTAGCATACCATTTTATATAAAATTAGTTATATAACAACTGTCATTTTTAGACATCTGTCATTCTTGACATCTATGATTTTTTGACAGCTGTCATTTTTGACATCTGTCATTTTTTGACAGTTGTCAATCTTGACATTTCTCATTTTTTGACATCTTTTATTCTTGACATCTGTCACTCTTGACATCTGTCATTCTTGACATCTGTCACTCTTGACATCTGTCATTCTTGACATCTGTCATTTTTGACATTTGTCATTCTTGACATTTGTCATTTTTTGACATCTGTCATTCTTGACATCTGTCATTTTTTGACAGCTGACATTTTTGACAGCCGTCATTCTGTGACAACTGAATAAAATGTTTATGTATCCTTTTTTAAATATCTATTATTCTCCTTTTTACTCAATCTCCTAAACGGTTAAAGATAGGACATCGCGGTTTTCACCAGAGGATTTAGCACCTTATTTTACATAAAATAAGTCCTATAAGTCTACTCTCAAGAGTTGATAAAGGTACAAACGAATAAAATGTTTATATATCACATTTTCAAATATCTATTATCTTCCATTTTACTCGATCTCCTAAACGGTAAAAGATAGGACATCGCGGTTTTCATCAGTGGATTAAGCACCCCATTTTACATAAAATAAGTCCTATAAGTCTACTCTCAAGAGTTGATAAAGGTACAAACGAATAAAATGTTTATATATCACATTTTCAAATATCTATTTTTCTCCATTTTACTCGATCTCCTAAACGGTTAAAGATAGGACATCGCGGTTTTCACCAGTGGATTTAGAACCTCATTTTACATAAAATAGGTCCTATAAGTCTACTCTCAAGAGTTGATAAAGGTAAAAACGAATAAAATGTTTATATATCACATTTTCAAATATTCATTATTCCCCATTTTACTCGATCTCCTAAACGGTTAAAGATAGGACATCGCGGTTCTCACCAGTGGATTTAGCAACTCATTTTACATAAAATAAGTCCTATAAGTCTACTCTCAAGAGTTGATAAAGGTAAAAACGAATAAAATGCTTATATATCACATTTTCATCTATTCTTTATCCCCCATTTTACTCGATCTCCTAATCGGTTAAAGATAGGACATGGCGGTTTTCACCAGTGGATTTAGCACCTCATTTTACATAAAATAGGTCCTATAAGTCTACCCTCAAGAGTTGATCAAGGTACAAACGAATAAAATGTTTATATATCACATTTTTAAATATCTATTATTTTCCATTTTACTCGATCTCCTAAACGGTAAAAGATAGGACATCGCGGTTTTCATCAGTGGATTAAGCACCCCATTTTACATAAAATAAGTTCTATAAGTCTACTCTCAAGAGTTGATAAAGGTACAAACGAATAAAATGTTTATATATCACATTATCAAATATCTATTATTCTCCATTTTACTCGATCTCCAAAACGGTTAAAGATAGGACATCGCGGTTTTCACCAGTGGATTTAGCACCTCATTTTACATAAAATAGGTCCTATAAATCTACCCTCAAGAGTTGATCAAGGTACAAACGAATAAAATGTTTATATATCACATTTTCAAATATCAATTATTCTCCATTTTACTCGATCTCCTAAACGGTTGAAGATAGGACATCGCGGTTTTCACCAGTGGATTTAACACCTTATTTTACATAAAATAGGTCCTATAATCTACTCTCAAATGTTGATAGAGGTACAAACGAATAAAATGTTTATATATCACATTTTCAAATATCTATTATTTTCCATTTTACTCGATCTCCTAAACGGTTAAAGATAGGACATCGCGGATTTCACCAGTGGATTTAGCACCTCATTTTACATAAAATATGTCCTATAAGTCTACTCTCAAGAGTTGATAAAGGTACAAACGAATAAAGTGTTTATATATCACATTTTCAAATATCTCTTCTCCATTTTACTCGATCTCCTAAAAGGTTAAAGATAGGAGATCGCGGTTATCAGTCAATTTAGCATACCATTTTATATAAAATTAGTTATATAACAACTGTCATTTTTAGACATCTGTCATTCTTGACATCTATGATTTTTTGACAGCTGTCATTTTTGACATCTGTCATTTTTTGACAGTTGTCAATCTTGACATTTCTCATTTTTTGACATCTTTTATTCTTGACATCTGTCATTTTTGACATTTGTCATTCTTGACATTTGTCATTTTTTGACATCTGTCATTCTTGACATCTGTCATTTTTTGACAGCTGACATTTTTGACAGCCGTCATTCTGTGACAACTGAATAAAATGTTTATGTATCCTTTTTTAAATATCTATTATTCTCCTTTTTACTCAATCTCCTAAACGGTTAAAGATAGGACATCGCGGTTTTCACCAGAGGATTTAGCACCTTATTTTACATAAAATAAGTCCTATAAGTCTACTCTCAAGAGTTGATAAAGGTACAAACGAATAAAATGTTTATATATCACATTTTCAAATATCTATTATCTTCCATTTTACTCGATCTCCTAAACGGTAAAAGATAGGACATCGCGGTTTTCATCAGTGGATTAAGCACCCCATTTTACATAAAATAAGTCCTATAAGTCTACTCTCAAGAGTTGATAAAGGTACAAACGAATAAAATGTTTATATATCACATTTTCAAATATCTATTTTTCTCCATTTAACTCGATCTCCTAAACGGTTCATGATAGGACATCGCGGTTTTCACCAGTGGATTTAGCACCTCTTTTTACATAAAATAAGTCCTATAAGTCTACTCTTAAGAATTGATAAAGGTACAAACGAATAAAATGTTTATATATCACATTTTCAAATATCTATTATTCTCCATTTTACTCGATCTCCTAAACAATTAAAGATAGGACATCGCGTTTTTCACCAGTGGATTAAGCACCTCATTTTACATAAAAAATGTCCTAAAAGTCTACTCTCAAGGGTTGATAAAGGTACAAACGAATAAAATGTTTATATATCACATTTTCAAATATCTATTATTCTCCATTTTACCCGATCTCCTAAACGGTTAAAGATAGGACATCGCGGATTTCACCAGTGGATTTAGAACCTCATTTTACATAAAATAGGTCCAATAAGTCTACTCTCAAAAGTTGATAAAGGTAAAAACGAATAAAATGTTTATATATCACATTATCAAATATCTATTGTTCTCCATTTTACTCGATCTCCAAAACGGTTAAAGATAGGACATCGCGGATTTCACCAGTGGATTTAGAACCTCATTTTACATAAAATAGGTCCAATAAGTCTACTCTCAAAAGTTGATAAAGGTATAAACGAATAAAATGTTTATATGTCACATTTTCAAATATTTATTATTCTCCATTTTACTCGATCTCCTAAACGGTTAAAGATATCACATCGCGGTTTTCACCAGTGGATTTAGCACCTCATTTTACATAAAATAGGTACTATAAGTCTACTCTCAAGAGTTGATAAAGGTAAAAACGAATAAAATGTTTATATATCACATATTCAAATTTCTAATATTCTCCATTTTACTCGATCTCCTAAACGGTTAAAGATAGGACATCGCGGTTTTCACCAGTGGATTTAGCACCTCATTTTACATAAAATATGTCCTATAAGTCTACTCTCAAGGGTTGATAAAGGTACAAACGAATAAAATGTTTATATATCACATATTCAAATTTCTAATATTCTCCATTTTACTCGATCTCCTAAACGGTTAAAGATAGGACATCGCGGTTTTCACCAGTGGATTTAGCACATCATTTTACATAAAATAAGTCCTATAAGTCAACTCTCAAGAGTTGATTAAGGTACAAACGAATAAAATGTTTATATATCACATTATCAAATATCTATTATTCTCCATTTTACTCGATCTCCAAAACGGTTAAAGATAGGATATCGCAGTTTTCACCAGTAGATTTAGCACCTCATTTTAAATAAATTAAGTCCAATAAGTCTACTCTCAAGAGTTGATAAAATTACAAACAAATAAAATGTTTATATATCACATTTTCAAATATCTATTATTCTCCATTTTACTCCATCTCCTAAACGGTTAAAGATTGGACATCGCGGTTTTCACCAGTGGATTTAAAACCTCATTTTACATAAAATAGGTCCTATAAGTCTACTCTCAAGAGTTGATAAAGGTAAAAACGAATAAAATGTTTATATACCACATTATCAAATATCTATTATTTTCCATTTTACTCGATCTCCTAAACGGTTAAAGATAGGACATCGCGGTTTTCACCAGTGGATTTAGCACCTCATTTTACATAAAATAAGTCTTATAAGTCTACTCTCAAGAGTTGATAAAGGTACAAACGAAAAAAATGTTTATATATCACATATCAAATATCTATTATTCTCCATTTTACTCGATCTCCTAAACGGTTAAAGATAGGACATCGCGGTTTTCACCAGTGGATTTAGCACCTCATTTTACATAAAATAAGTCTTATAAGTCTACTCTCAAGAGTTGATAAAGGTACAAACGAATAAAATGTTTATATATCACATTATCAAATATCTATTATTCTCCATTTTACTCGATCTCGTAAACAATTAAAGATAGGACATCGCGGTTTTTACCAGTGGATTAAGCACCTCATTTTACATAAAATAAGTTCTATAAGTCTACTCTCAAGAGTTGATAAAGGTACAAACGAATAAAATTTTTATATATCACATTTTCAAATATCTATTATTCTCAGTTTTACTTGATCTCCTAAACGGTTTAAGATAGGACATCGCGGTTTTCACCAGAGGATTTAGAACCTCATTTTACATAAAATAGGTCCTATAAGTCTACTCTCAAAAGTTGATAAAGGTGTAAACGAATAAAATGTTTATATGTCACATTTTCAAATATCTATTATTCTCCATTTTACTCGATCTCCTAAGTGGTTAAAGATATCACATCGCGGTTTTCACCAGTGGATTTAGCACCTCATTTTACATAAAATAGGTACTATAAGTCTACTCTCAAGAGTTGATAAAAGTAAAAACGAATAAAATGTTTATATATCACATATTCAAATTTCTAATATTCTCCATTTTACTCGATCTCCTAAACGGTTAAAGATAGGACATCGCGGTTTTCTCCAGTGGATTTAGCACATCATTTTACATAAAATAAGTCCTATAAGTCTACTCTCAAGAGTTGATAAAGGTACAAACGAATAAAATGTTTATATATCACATTATCAAATATCTATTATTCTCCATTTTACTCGATCTCCAAAACGGTTAAAGATAGGACATCGCGGTTTTCACCAGTGGATTTAGCACCTCATTTTACATAAAATAAGTCTTATAAGTCTACTCTCAAGAGTTGATAAAGGTACAAACGAAAAAAATGTTTATATACCACATATCAAATATCTATTATTCTCCATTTTACTCGATCTCCTAAACGGTTAAAGATAGGACATCGCGGTTTTCACCAGTGGATTTAGCACCTCGTTTTACATAAAATAGGTCCTATAAGTCTACTCTCAAGAGTTGATAAAGGTAAAAACGAATAAAATGTTTATATACCACATTATCAAATATCTATTATTCTCCATTTTACTCGATCTCCTAAACGGTTAAAGATAGGACATCGCGGTTTTCACCAGTGGATTTAGCACCTCATTTTACATAAAATAAGTCTTATAAGTCTACTCTCAAGAGTTGATAAAGGTACAAACGAATAAAATGTTTATATATCACATTATCAAATATCTATTATTCTCCATTTTACTCGATCTCCTAAGTGGTTAAAGATATCACATCGCGGTTTTCACCAGTGGATTTAGCACCTCATTTTACATAAAATAGGTACTATAAGTCTACTCTCAAGAGTTGATAAAATTACAAACAAATAAAATGTTTATATATCACATTTTCAAATATCTATTATTCTCCATTTTACTCCATCTCCTAAACGGTTAAAGATTGGACATCGCGGTTTTCACCAGTGGATTTAAAACCTCATTTTACATAAAATAGGTCCTATAAGTCTACTCTCAAGAGTTGATAAAGGTAAAAACGAATAAAATGTTTATATACCACATTATCAAATATCTATTATTTTCCATTTTACTCGATCTCCTAAACGGTTAAAGATAGGACATCGCGGTTTTCACCAGTGGATTTAGCACCTCATTTTACATAAAATAAGTCTTATAAGTCTACTCTCAAGAGTTGATAAAGGTACAAACGAAAAAAATGTTTATATATCACATATCAAATATCTATTATTCTCCATTTTACTCGATCTCCTAAACGGTTAAAGATAGGACATCGCGGTTTTCACCAGTGGATTTAGCACCTCATTTTACATAAAATAAGTCTTATAAGTCTACTCTCAAGAGTTGATAAAGGTACAAACGAATAAAATGTTTATATATCACATTATCAAATATCTATTATTCTCCATTTTACTCGATCTCCTAAACAATTAAAGATAGGACATCGCGGTTTTTACCAGTGGATTAAGCACCTCATTTTACATAAAATAAGTCTTATAAGTCTACTCTCAAAAGTTGATAAAGGTGTAAACGAATAAAATGTTTATATGTCACATTTTCAAATATCTATTATTCTCCATTTTACTCGATCTCCTAAACAATTAAAGATAGGACATCGCGGTTTTTACCAGTGGATTAAGCACCTCATTTTACATAAAATAAGTCTTATAAGTCTACTCTCAAAAGTTGATAAAGGTGTAAACGAATAAAATGTTTATATATCACATTATCAAATATCTATTATTCTCCATTTTACTCGATCTCCTAAACGGTTAAAAATATCACATCGCGGTTTTCACCAGTGGATTTAGCACTTCATTTTACTTAAAATAGGTACTATTAGTCTACTCTCAAAAGTTGATAAAGGTAAAAACGAATAAAATGTTTATATATCACATATTCAAATTTCTTATATTCTCCATTTTACTCGATCTCCTAAACGGTTAAAGATAGGACATCGCGGTTTTCACCAGTGGATTTAGCACCTCATTTTACATAAAATAGGTCCTATAAGTCTACCCTCATGAGTTGATCAAGGTATAAACGAATAAAAGGTTAATATATCACATTTTCAAATATCTATTATTCTCCATTTTACTCGATCTCCTAAACGGTAAAAGATAGGACATCAAGGTTTTCATCAGTGGATTAAGCACCTTATTTTACAAAAAATAAGTCCTATAAGTCTACTCAGAAGAGTTGATAAAGGTAAAAACGAATAAAATGTTTATATATCACATTTTCAAATATCTATTATTCTCCATTTTACTCGATCTCCTAAACGGTTAAAGATAGGACATCGCGGTTTTCACCAGTGGATTTAAAACCTCATTTTACATAAAATAGGTCCTATAAGTCTACTCTCAAGAGTTGATAAAGGTAAAAACGAATAAAATGTTTATATACCACATTATCAAATATCTATTATTCTCCATTTTACTCGATCTCCTAAACGGTTAAAGATAGGACATCGCGGTTTTCACCAGTGGATTTAGCACCTCATTTTACATAAAATAAGTCTTATAAGTCTACTCTCAAGAGTTGATAAAGGTACAAACGAATAAAATGTTTATATATCACATTATCAAATATCTATTATTCTCCATTTTACTCGATCTCCTAAGTGGTTAAAGATATCACATCGCGGTTTTCACCAGTGGATTTAGCACCTCATTTTACATAAAATAGGTACTATAAGTCTTCTCTCAAGAGTTGATAAAAGTAAAAACGAATAAAATGTTTATATATCACATATTCAAATTTCTAATATTCTCCATTTTACTCGATCTCCTAAACGGTTAAAGATAGGACATCGCGGTTTTCACCAGTGGATTTAGCACCTCATTTTACATAAAATATGTCCTATAAGTCTACTCTCAAGGGTTGATAAAGGTACAAACGAATAAAATGTTTATATATCACATTTTCAAATATCCAATATTCTCCATTTTACTCGATCTCCTAAACGGTTAAAGATAGGACATCGCGGTTTTCTCCAGTGGATTTAGCACATCATTTTACATAAAATAAGTCCTATAAGTCAACTCTCAAGAGTTGATTAAGGTACAAACGAATAAAATGTTTATATATCACATTATCAAATATCTATTATTCTCCGTTTTACTCGATCTCCAAAACGGTTAAAGATAGGACATCGCAGTTTTCACCAGTGGATTTAGCACATCTTTTTACATTAAATAAGTCCTATAAGTCTACTCTCAAGAGTTGATAAAGATACAAACGAATAAAATGTTTATATATCACATTTTCAAATATTCATTATTCCCCATTTTACTCGATCTCCTAAACGGTTAAAGATAGGACATCGCGGTTTTCACCAGTGGATTTAGCACCTCATTTTACATAAAATAAGTCCTATAAGTCTACTCTCAAGAGTTGATAAAGGTACAAACGAATAAAATGTTTATATATCACATTATCAAATATCTATTGTTCTCCATTTTACTCGATCTCCAAAACGGTTAAAGATAGGACATCGCGGATTTCACCAGTGGATTTAGCACCTCATTTTACATAAAATAGGTCCTATAAGTTTACCCTCAAGAGTTGATCAAGGTACAAACGAATAAAATGTTTATATATCACATTTTCAAATATCTATTATTTTCCATTTTACTCGATCTCCTAAACGGTAAAAGATAGGACATCGCGGTTTTCATCAGTGGATTAAGCACCCCATTTTACATAAAATAAGTCCTATAAGTCTACTCTCAAGAGTTGATAAAGGTACAAACGAATAAAATGTTTATATATCACATTATCAAATATCTATTATTCTCCATTTTACTCGATCTCCAAAACGGTTAAAGATAGGACATCGCGGTTTTCACCAGTGGATTTAGCACCTCATTTTACATAAAATAGGTCCTATAAATCTACCCTCAAGAGTTGATCAAGGTACAAACGAATAAAATGTTTATATATCACATTCTCAAATATCTATTATTCTCCATTTTACTCGATCTCCTAAACGGTTAAAGATATCACATCGCGGTTTTCACTAGTGGATTTAACACCTCATTTTACATAAAATAGGTCCAATAAGTCTACTCTCAAAAGTTGATAAAGGTATAAACGAATAAAATGTTTATATGTCACATTTTCAAATATCTATTATTCTCCATTTTACTCGATCTCCTAAACGGTTAAAGATATCACATCGCGGTTTTCACCAGTGGATTTAGCACCTCATTTTACATAAAATAGGTACTATAAGTCTACTCTCAAGAGTTGATAAAGGTAAAAACGAATAAAATGTTTATATACCACATATTCAAATTTCTAATATTCTCCATTTTACTCGAACTTCTAAACGGTTAAAGATAGGACATCGCGGTTTTCACCAGTGGATTTAGCACCTCATTTTACATAAAATATGTCCTATAAGTCTACTCTCAAGGGTTGATAAAGGTACAAACGAATAAAATGTTTATATATCACATATTCAAATTTCTAATATTCTCCATTTTACTCGATCTCCTAAACGGTTAAAGATAGGACATCGCGGTTTTCACCAGTGGATTTAGCACATCATTTTACATAAAATAAGTCCTATAAGTCAACTCTCAAGAGTTGATTAAGGTACAAACGAATAAAATGTTTATATATCACATTATCAAATATCTATTATTCTCCATTTTACTCGATCTCCAAAACGGTTAAAGATAGGATATCGCAGTTTTCACCAGTGGATTTAGCACCTCATTTTAAATAAATTAAGTCCAATAAGTCTACTCTCAAGAGTTGATAAAATTACAAACAAATAAAATGTTTATATATCACATTTTCAAATATCTATTATTCTCCATTTTACTCCATCTCCTAAACGGTTAAAGATTGGACATCGCGGTTTTCACCAGTGGATTTAAAACCTCATTTTACATAAAATAGGTCCTATAAGTCTACTCTCAAGAGTTGATAAAGGTAAAAACGAATAAAATGTTTATATACCACATTATCAAATATCTATTATTCTCCATTTTACTCGATCTCCTAAACGGTTAAAGATAGGACATCGCGGTTTTCACCAGTGGATTTAGCACCTCATTTTACATAAAATAAGTCTTATAAGTCTACTCTCAAGAGTTGATAAAGGTACAAACGAAAAAAATGTTTATATATCACATATCAAATATCTATTATTCTCCATTTTACTCGATCTCCTAAACGGTTAAAGATAGGACATCGCGGTTTTCACCAGTGGATTTAGCACCTCATTTTACATAAAATAAGTCTTATAAGTCTACTCTCAAGAGTTGATAAAGGTACAAACGAATAAAATGTTTATATATCACATTATCAAATATCTATTATTCTCCATTTTACTCGATCTCCTAAACAATTAAAGATAGGACATCGCGGTTTTTACCAGTGGATTAAGCACCTCATTTTACATAAAATAAGTCCTATAAGTCTACTCTCAAGAGTTGATAAAGGTAAAAACGAGTAAAATGTTTATATACCACATTATCAAATATCTATTATTCTCCATTTTACTCGATCTCCTAAACGGTTAAAGATAGGACATCGCGGTTTTCACCAGTGGATTTAGCACCTCATTTTACATAAAATAAGTCCTATAAGTCTACTCTCAAGAGTTGATAAAGGTAAAAACGAGTAAAATGTTTATATATCACATTTTCAAATATCTATTATTTTCCATTTTACTCGATCTCCTAAACGGTTAAAGATATCACATCGCGGTTTTCACCAGTGGATTTAGCACCTCATTTTACATAAAATAAGTCTTATAAGTCTACTCTCAAGAGTTGATAAGGGTACAAACGAATAAAATGTTTATATACCACATTATCAAATATCTATTATTCTCCATTTTACTCGATCTCCTAAACGGTTAAAGATAGGACATCGCGGTTTTCACCAGTGGATTTAGCACATCATTTTACATTAAATAAGTCCTATAAGTCAACTCTCAAGAGTTGATTAAGGTACAAACGAATAAAATGTTTATATATCACATTATCAAATATCTATTATTCTCCATTTTACTCGATCTCCAAAACGGTTAAAGATAGGACATCGCAGTTTTCACCAGTGGATTTAGCACATCATTTTACATAAATTAAGTCCTATTAGTCTACTCTCAAGAGTTGATAAAGATACAAACGAATAAAATGTTTATATATCACATTTTCAAATATCTATTATTCTCCATTTTACTCCATCTCCTAAACGGTTAAAGATTGGACATCGCGGTTTTCACCAGTGGATTTAAAACCTCATTTTACATAAAATAGGTCCTATAAGTCTACTCTCAAGAGTTGGTAAAGGTAAAAACGAATAAAATGTTTATATATTACATTATCAAATATCTATTATTCTCCATTTTACTCGATCTCCTAAACGGTTAAAGATAGGACATCGCGGTTTTCACCAGTGGATTTAGCACCTCATTTTACATAAAATAAGTCTTATAAGTCTACTCTCAAGAGTTGATAAACGTACAAACGAAAAAAAGGTTTATATATCACATATCAAATATCTATTATTCTCCATTTTACTCGATCTCCTAAACGGTTAAAGATAGGACATCGCGGTTTTCACCTGTGGATTTAGCACCTCATTTTACATAAAATAAGTCTTATAAGTCTACTCTCAAGAGTTGATAAAGGTACAAACGAATAAAATGTTTATATATCACATTATCAAATATCTATTATTCTCCATTTTACTCGATCTCCTAAACAATTAAAGATAGGACATCGCGGTTTTTACCAGTGGATTAAGCACCTCATTTTACATAAAATAAGTTGTATAAGTCTACTCTCAAGAGTTGATAAAGGTACAAACGAATAAAATGTTTATATGTCACATTTTCAAATATCTATTATTCTCAGTTTTACTTGATCTCCTAAATGGTTAATGATAGGACATCGCGGTTTTCACCAGTGGATTTAGAACCTCATTTTACATAAAATAGGTCCTATAAGTCTACTCTCAAAAGTTGATAAAGGTGTAAACGAATAAAATGTTTATATGTCACATTTTCAAATATCTATTATTCTCCATTTTACTCGATCTCCTAAACGGTTAAAGATAGGACATCGCGGTTTTCACCAGTGGATTTAGCACCTCATTTTACATAAAATATGTCCTATAAGTCTACTCTCAAGGGTTGATAAAGGTACAAACGAATAAAATGTTTATATATCACATTTTCAAATATCCAATATTCTCCATTTTACTCGATCTCCTAAACGGTTAAAGATAGGACATCGCGGTTTTCTCCAGTGGATTTAGCACATCATTTTACATAAAATAAGTCCTATAAGTCAACTCTCAAGAGTTGATTAAGGTACAAACGAATAAAATGTTTATATATCACATTATCAAATATCTATTATTCTCCGTTTTACTCGATCTCCTAAACGGTTAAAGATAGGACATCGCGGTTTTCACCAGTGGATTTAAAACCTCATTTTACATAAAATAGGTCCTATAAGTCTACTCTCAAAAGTTGATAAAGGTATAAACGAATAAAATGTTTATATGTCACATTTTCAAATATCTATTATTCTCCATTTTACTCGATCTCCTAAACGGTTAAAGATATCACATCGCGGTTTTCACCAGTGGATTTAGCACCTTATTTTACATAAAATAAGTAAAATAAGTCTACTCTCAAGAGTTGATAAAGATACAAACGAATAAAATGTTTATATATCACATTATCAAATATCTATTATTCTCCATTTTACTCGATCTCCTAAACGGTTAAAGATAGGACTTCGAGGTTTTCACCAGTGGATTTCGCACCTCATTTTACATATAATAAGTCCTATAAGTCTACACTCAAGAGTTGATAAAGGTAAAAACGAATAAAATGTTTATATATCACATTTTCAAATATCTATTTTTCGCCATTTTACTCGATCTCCTAAACGGTTCAAGATAGGACATCTCGGTTTTCACCAGTGGATTTAGCACCTCATTTTACATGAAATAGGTCCTATAAGTCTACTCTCAAGAGTTGATAAAGGTACAAACGAATGAAATGTTTATATATCACATTTTCAAATATCTATTATTTTCTATTTTACTCGATCTCCTAAACGGTAAAAGATAATACATCGCGGTTTTCACCAGTGGATTTAGCACCTCATTTTACATGAAATAGGTCCTATAAGTCTACTCTCAAGAGTTGATAAAGGTACAAACGAATGAAATGTTTATATATCACATTTTCAAATATCTATTATTTTCTATTTTACTCGATCTCCTAAACGGTAAAAGATAATACATCGCGGTTTTCACCAGTGGATTTAGCACCTCATTTTACATGAAATAGGTCCTATAAGTCTACTCTCAAGAGTTGATAAAGGTACAAACGAATGAAATGTTTATATATCACATTTTCAAATATCTATTATTTTCTATTTTACTCGATCTCCTAAACGGTAAAAGATAATACATCGCGGTTTTCACCAGTGGATTTAGCACCTTATTTTACATAAAATAAGTCCTATAAGTCTACTCTCAAGAGTTGATAAAGGTACAAACGAATAAAATGCTTATATATCACATTTTCAAATATCTATTATTTTCTATTTTACTCGATCTCCTAAACGGTTAAAGTTAGGACACCGCGGTTTTCACCAGAGGATTTAGCACCTTATTTTACATAAAATAAGTCCTATAAGTCTACTCTTAAAAGTTGATAAAGGTACAAACGAATAAAATGTTTATATATCACATTTTAAAATATCTATTATTTTCCATTTCACTCGATCTCCTAAACGGTTAAAGATAGGACATCGCGGTTTTCACCAGAGGATTTAGCACCTTATTTAACATAAAATAAGTCCCATAAGTCTACTCTCAAGTGTTGATAAAGGTACAAACGAATAAAATGTTTATATATCACATTTTCAAATATCTATTATTCTCCATTTCACTCGATCTCCTAAACGGTTAAAGATAGGACATCGCGGTTTTCACCAGTGGATTTAGCACCTCATTTTACATATAATAAGTCCTATAAGTCTACTCTCAAAAGTTGATAAAGGTACAAACGAATAAAATGTTTATATATCACATTTTCAAATATCTATTATTCTCCATTTTACTCGATCTCCTAAACGGTTAAAGATATCACATCGCGGTTTTCACCAGTGGATTTAACACCTCATTTTACATAAAATAAGTCCTATAAGTCTACTCTCAACAGTTGATAAAGGTAAAAACGAATAAAATGTTTATATATCACATTTTCAAATATCTATTGTTTTCCATTTTACTCGATCTCCTAAACGGTAAAAGATTGGACATCGCCGTTTTCACCAGTGGATTTAGCACCTTATTTTACATAAAATATGTAAAATAAGTCTACTCTCAAGAGTTGATAAAGATACAAACGAATAAAATGTTTATATATCACATTATCAAATATCTATTATTCTCCATTTTACTCGATCTCCTAAACGGTTAAAGATAGGACTTCGAGGTTTTCACCAGTGGATTTCGCACCTTATTTTACATATAATAAGTCCTATAAGTCTACACTCAAGAGTTGATAAAGGTAAAAACGAATAAAATGTTTATATATCACATTTTCAAATATCTATTTTTCGCCATTTTACTCGATCTCCTAAACGGTTCAAGATAGGACATCGCGGTTTTCACCAGTGGATTTAGCACCTCATTTTACATGAAATAGGTCTTATAAGTCTACTCTCAAGAGTTGATAAAGGTACAAACGAATGAAATGTTTATATATCACATTTTCAAATATCTATTATTTTCTATTTTACTCGATCTCCTAAACGGTAAAAGATAATACATCGCGGTTTTCACCAGTGGATTTAGCACCTTATTTTACATAAAATAAGTCCTATAAGTCTACTCTCAAGAGTTGATAAAGGTACAAACGAATAAAATGCTTATATATCACATTTTCAAATATCTATTATTTTCTATTTTACTCGATCTCCTAAACGGTTAAAGTTAGGACACCGCGGTTTTCACCAGAGGATTTAGCACCTTATTTTACATAAAATAAGTCCTATAAGTCTACTCTTAAAAGTTGATAAAGGTACAAACGAATAAAATGTTTATATATCACATTTTAAAATATCTATTATTTTCCATTTCACTCGATCTCCTAAACGGTTAAAGATAGGACATCGCGGTTTTCACCAGAGGATTTAGCACCTTATTTAACATAAAATAAGTCCCATAAGTCTACTCTCAAGTGTTGATAAAGGTACAAACGAATAAAATGTTTATATATCACATTTTCAAATATCTATTATTCTCCATTTCACTCGATCTCCTAAACGGTTAAAGATAGGACATCGCGGTTTTCACCAGTGGATTTAGCACCTCATTTTACATATAATAAGTCCTATAAGTCTACTCTCAAAAGTTGATAAAGGTACAAACGAATAAAATGTTTATATATCACATTTTCAAATATCTATTATTCTCCATTTTACTCGATCTCCTAAACGGTTAAAGATATCACATCGCGGTTTTCACCAGTGGATTTAACACCTCATTTTACATAAAATAAGTCCTATAAGTCTACTCTCAACAGTTGATAAAGGTAAAAACGAATAAAATGTTTATATATCACATTTTCAAATATCTATTGTTTTCCATTTTACTCGATCTCCTAAACGGTAAAAGATTGGACATCGCCGTTTTCACCAGTGGATTTAGCACCTTATTTTACATAAAATATGTAAAATAAGTCTACTCTCAAGAGTTGATAAAGATACAAACGAATAAAATGTTTATATATCACATTATCAAATATCTATTATTCTCCATTTTACTCGATCTCCTAAACGGTTAAAGATAGGACTTCGAGGTTTTCACCAGTGGATTTCGCACCTTATTTTACATATAATAAGTCCTATAAGTCTACACTCAAGAGTTGATAAAGGTAAAAACGAATAAAATGTTTATATATCACATTTTCAAATATCTATTTTTCGCCATTTTACTCGATCTCCTAAACGGTTCAAGATAGGACATCGCGGTTTTCACCAGTGGATTTAGCACCTCATTTTACATGAAATAGGTCTTATAAGTCTACTCTCAAGAGTTGATAAAGGTACAAACGAATGAAATGTTTATATATCACATTTTCAAATATCTATTATTTTCTATTTTACTCGATCTCCTAAACGGTTAAAGATAGGACATCGCGGTTTTCACCAGAGGATTTAGCACCTTATTTTACATAAAATAAGTCCTATAAGTCTACTCTTAAAAGTTGATAAAGGTACAAACGAATGAAATGTTTATATATCACATTTTCAAATATCTATTATTTTCTATTTTACTCGATCTCCTAAACGGTAAAAGATAATACATCGCGGTTTTCACCAGTGGATTTAGCACCTCATTTTACATGAAATAGGTCCTATAAGTCTACTCTCAAGAGTTGATAATGGTACAAACGAATGAAATGTTTATATATCACATTTTCAAATATCTATTATTTTCTATTTTACTCGATCTCCTAAACGGTAAAAGATAATACATCGCGGTTTTCACCAGTGGATTTAGCACCTTATTTTACATAAAATAAGTCCTATAAGTCAACTCTCAAGAGTTGATAAAGGTACAAACGAATAAAATGCTTATATATCACATTTTCAAATATCTATTATTTTCTATTTTACTCGATCTCCTAAACGGTTAAAGTTAGGACACCGCGGTTTTCACCAGAGGATTTAGCACCTTATTTTACATAAAATAAGTCCTATAAGTCTACTCTTAAAAGTTGATAAAGGTACAAACGAATAAAATGTTTATATATCACATTTTAAAATATCTATTATTTTCCATTTCACTCGATCTCCTAAACGGTTAAAGATAGGACATCGCGGTTTTCACCAGAGGATTTAGCACCTTATTTAACATAAAATAAGTCCCATAAGTCTACTCTCAAGTGTTGATAAAGGTACAAACGAATAAAATGTTTATATATCACATTTTCAAATATCTATTATTCTCCATTTCACTCGATCTCCTAAACGGTTAAAGATAGGACATCGCGGTTTTCACCAGTGGATTTAGCACCTCATTTTACATATAATAAGTCCTATAAGTCTACTCTCAAAAGTTGATAAAGGTACAAACGAATAAAATGTTTATATATCACATTTTCAAATATCTATTATTCTCCATTTTACTCGATCTCCTAAACGGTTAAAGATATCACATCGCGGTTTTCACCAGTGGATTTAACACCTCATTTTACATAAAATAAGTCCTATAAGTCTACTCTCAACAGTTGATAAAGGTAAAAACGAATAAAATGTTTATATATCACATTTTCAAATATCTATTGTTTTCCATTTTACTCGATCTCCTAAACGGTAAAAGATTGGACATCGCCGTTTTCACCAGTGGATTTAGCACCTTATTTTACATAAAATATGTAAAATAAGTCTACTCTCAAGAGTTGATAAAGATACAAACGAATAAAATGTTTATATATCACATTATCAAATATCTATTATTCTCCATTTTACTCGATCTCCTAAACGGTTAAAGATAGGACTTCGAGGTTTTCACCAGTGGATTTCGCACCTTATTTTACATATAATAAGTCCTATAAGTCTACACTCAAGAGTTGATAAAGGTAAAAACGAATAAAATGTTTATATATCACATTTTCAAATATCTATTTTTCGCCATTTTACTCGATCTCCTAAACGGTTCAAGATAGGACATCGCGGTTTTCACCAGTGGATTTAGCACCTCATTTTACATGAAATAGGTCCTATAAGTCTACTCTCAAGAGTTGATAAAGGTACAAACGAATGAAATGTTTATATATCACATTTTCAAATATCTATTATTTTCTATTTTACTCGATCTCCTAAACGGTTAAAGATAGGACATTGCGGTTTTCACCAGAGGATTTAGCACCTTATTTTACATAAAATAAGTCCTATAAGTCTACTCTTAAAAGTTGATAAAAGTACAAACGAATAAAATGTTTATATATCACATTTTAAAATATCTATTATTCTCCATTTCACTCGATCTCCTAAACGGTTAAAGATAGGACATCGCGGATTTCACCAGTGGATTTAGCACCTCATTTTACATATAATAAGTCCTATAAGTCTACTCTCAAAAGTTGATAAAGGTACAAACGAATAAAATGTTTATATATCACATTTTCAAATATCTATTATTCTCCATTTTACTCGATCTCCTAAACGGTTAAAGATATCACATCGCGGTTTTCACCAGTGGATTTAACACCTCATTTTACATAAAATAAGTCCTATAAGTCTACTCTCAAGAGTTGATAAAGGTAAAAACGAATAAAATGTTTATATATCACATTTTTAAATATCTATTGTTTTCCATTTTACTCGATCTCCTAAACGGTAAAAGATTGGACATCGCCGTTTTCACCAGTGGATTTAGCACCTTATTTTACATAAAATAAGTAAAATAAGTCTACTCTCAAGAGTTGATAAAGATACAAACGAATAAAATGTTTATATATCACATTATCAAATATCTATTATTCTCCATTTTACTCGATCTCCTAAACGGTTAAAGATAGGACTTCGAGGTTTTCACCAGTGGATTTCGCACCTCATTTTACATATAATAAGTCCTATAAGTCTACTCTCAAGAGTTGATAAAGGTAAAAACGAATAAAATGTTTATATATCACATTTTCAAATATCTATTTTTCGCCATTTTACTCGATCTCCTAAACGGTTCAAGATAGGACATCGCGGTTTTCACCAGTGGATTTAGCACCTCATTTTACATGAAATAGGTCCTATAAGTCTACTCTCAAGAGTTGATAAAGGTACAAACGAATGAAATGTTTATATATCACATTTTCAAATATCTATTATTTTCTATTTTACTCGATCTCCTAAACGGTTAAAGATAGGACATCGCGGTTTTCACCAGAGGATTTAGCACCTTATTTTACATAAAATAAGTCCTATAAGTCTACTCTTAAAAGTTGATAAAGGTACAAACGAATAAAATGTTTAAATATCACATTTCAAAATATCTATTATTCTCCATTTCACTCGATCTCCTAAACGGTTAAAGATAGGACATCGCGGTTTTCACCAGTGGATTTAGCACCTCATTTTACATATAATAAGTCCTATAAGTCTACTCTCAAAAGTTGATAAAGGTACAAACGAATAAAATGTTTATATATCACATTTTCAAATATCTATTATTCTCCATTTTACTCGATCTCCTAAACGGTTAAAGATATCACATCGCGGTTTTCACCAGTGGATTTAACACCTCATTTTACATAAAACAAGTCCTATAAGTCTACTCTCAAGAGTTGATAAAGGTAAAAACGAATAAAATGTTTATATATCACATTTTTAAATATCTATTGTTTTCCATTTTACTCGATCTCCTAAACGGTAAATGATTGGACATCGCCGTTTTCACCAGTGGATTTAGCACCTTATTTTACATAAAATAAGTAAAATAAGTCTACTCTCAAGAGTTGATAAAGATACAAACGAATAAAATGTTTATATATCACATTATCAAATATCTATTATTCTCCATTTTACTCGATCTCCTAAACGGTTAAAGATAGGACTTCGAGGTTTTCACCAGTGGATTTCGCACCTCATTTTACATATAATAAGTCCTATAAGTCTACTCTCAAGAGTTGATAAAGGTAAAAACGAATAAAATGTTTATATATCACATTTTCAAATATCTATTTTTCGCCATTTTACTCGATCTCCTAAACGGTTCAAGATAGGACATCGCGGTTTTCACCAGTGGATTTAGAACCTCATTTTACATGAAATAGGTCCTATAAGTCTACTCTCAAGAGTTGATAAAGGTACAAACGAATGAAATGTTTATATATCACATTTTCAAATATCTATTATTTTCTATTTTACTCGATCTCCTAAACGGTTAAAGATAGGACATCGCGGTTTTCACCAGAGGATTTAGCACCTTATTTTACATAAAATAAGTCCTATAAGTCTACTTTTAAAAGTTGATAAAGGTACAAACGAATAAAATGTTTATATATCACATTTTAAAATATCTATTATTCTCCATTTCACTCGATCTCCTAAACGGTTAAAGATAGGACATCACGGTTTTCACCAGTGGATTTAGCACCTTATTTTACATATAATAAGTCCTATAAGTCTACTCTCAAAAGTTGATAAAGGTACAAACGAATAAAATGTTTATATATCACATTTTCAAATATCTATTATTCTCCATTTTACTCGATCTCCTAAACGGTTAAAGATATCACATCGCGGTTTTCACCAGTGGATTTAACACCTCATTTTACATAAAACAAGTCCTATAAGTCTACTCTCAAGAGTTGATAAAGGTAAAAACGAATAAAATGTTTATATATCACATTTTTAAATATCTATTGTTTTCCATTTTACTCGATCTCCTAAACGGTAAAAGATTGGACATCGCCGTTTTCACCAGTGGATTTAGCACCTTATTTTACATAAAATAAGTAAAATAAGTCTACTCTCAAGAGTTGATAAAGATACAAACGAATAAAATGTTTATATATCACATTATCAAATATCTATTATTCTCCATTTTACTCGATCTCCTAAACGGTTAAAGATAGGACTTCGAGGTTTTCACCAGTGGATTTCGCACCTCATTTTACATATAATAAGTCCTATAAGTCTACTCTCAAGAGTTGATAAAGGTAAAAACGAATAAAATGTTTATATATCACATTTTCAAATATCTATTTTTCGCCATTTTACTCGATCTCCTAAACGGTTCAAGATAGGACATCGCGGTTTTCACCAGTGGATTTAGCACCTCATTTTACATGAAATAGGTCCTATAAGTCTACTCTCAAGAGTTGATAAAGGTACAAACGAATGAAATGTTTATATATCACATTTTCAAATATCTATTATTTTCTATTTTACTCGATCTCCTAAACGGTTAAAGATAGGACATCGCGGTTTTCACCAGAGGATTTAGCACCTTATTTTACATAAAATAAGTCCTATAAGTCTACTCTAAAAAGTTGATAAAGGTACAAACGAATAAAATGTTTATATATCACATTTTAAAATATCTATTATTCTCCATTTCACTCGATCTCCTAAACGGTTAAAGATAGGACATCACGGTTTTCACCAGTGGATTTAGCACCTTACTTTACATATAATAAGTCCTATAAGTCTACTCTCAAAAGTTGATAAAGGTACAAACGAATAAAATGTTTATATGTCACATTTTCAAATATCTATTATTCTCCATTTTACTCGATCTCCTAAACGGTTAAAAATATCACATCGCGGTTTTCACCAGTGGATGTAGCACCTCATTTTACATAAAATAGGTCCTATAAGTCTACTCTCAAGAGTTGATAAAAGTAAAAACGAATAAAATGTTTATATATCACATTTTCAAAAATCTATTATTCTCCATTTTACTCGATCTCCTAAACGATAAAAGATAGGACATCAAGGTTTTTATCAGTGGATTTAGCACCTCATTTTACATATAATAAGTCCTATAAGTCTACTCTCAAAAGTTGATAAAGGTACAAACGAATAAAATGTTTATATATCACATTTTCAAATATTTATTAATATCCATTTTACTCGATCTTCTAAACGGTTAAAGATAGGACATCGCGGTTTTCACCAGTGGATTAAGCACCTCATTTTACATAAAATAGGTCCTATAAGTCTACCCTCATGAGTTGATCAAGGTACAAACGAATAAAATGTTTATATATCACATTTTCAAAAATCTATTATTCTCCATTTCACTCGATCTCCTAAACGGTTAAAGATTGGACATCGTGGTTTTCACCAGTGAATTTAGCACCTCATTTTACATAAAATAGGTCCTATAAGTCTACCCTCATGAGTTGATCAAGGTACAAACGAATAAAATGTTTATATATCACATTTTCAAAAATCTATTATTCTCCATTTTACTCGATCTCCTAAACGGTTTAAGATAGGACATCGCGGTTTTCACCAGTGGATTTAGCACCTCATTTTACATGAAATAGGTCCTATAAGTCTACTCTCAAGAGTTGATAAAGGTACAAACGAATGAAATGTTTATAAATCACATTTTCAAATATCTATTTTTCTCCATTTTACTCGATCTCCTAAACGGTTTAAGATAGGACATCGCAGTTTTCCCCAGTGGATTTAGCACCTCATTTAACATAAAATAAGTCCTATAAGTCTACTCTCAAGAGTTGATAAAGGTACAAACTAATAAAATATTTATATATCACATTTTCAAATATCTATTATTCTCCATTTTACTCGATCTCCTAAACAATTAAAGATAGGACATCGCGGTTTTAACCAATGGATTTAGCACCTCATTTTACATAAAATAAGTCCTATAAGTCTACTCTCAAGAGTTGATAAAGGTACAAACGAATAAAATGTTTATATATCACATTTTCAAATATCTATTATTCTCCATATTACTCGATCTCCTAAACGGTAAAAGATTGGACATCGCCGTTTTCACCAGTGGATTTAGCACCTTATTTTACATAAAATAAGTAAAATAAGTCTACTCTCAAGAGTTGATAAAGATACAAACGAATAAAATGTTTATATATCACATTATCAAATATCTATTATTCTCCATTTTACTCGATCTCCTAAACGGTTAAAGATAGGACTTCGAGGTTTTCACCAGTGGATTTCGCACCTCATTTTACATATAATAAGTCCTATAAGTCTACTCTCAAGAGTTGATAAAGGTAAAAACGAATAAAATGTTTATATATCACATTTTCAAATATCTATTTTTCGCCATTTTACTCGACCTCCTAAACGGTTCAAGATAGGACATCGCGGTTTTCACCAGTGGATTTAGCACCTCATTTTACATGAAATAGGTCCTATAAGTCTACTCTCAAGAGTTGATAAAGGTACAAACGAATGAAATGTTTATATATCACATTTTCAAATATCTATTATTTTCTATTTTACTCGATCTCCTAAACGGTTAAAGATAGGACATCGCGGTTTTCACCAGAGGATTTAGCACCTTATTTTACATAAAATAAGTCCTATAAGTCTACTCTTAAAAGTTGATAAAGGTACAAACGAATAAAATGTTTATATATCACATTTTAAAATATCTATTATTCTCCATTTCACTCGATCTCCTAAACGGTTAAAGATAGGACATCGCGGTTTTCACCAGTGGATTTAGCACCTCATTTTACATATAATAAGTCCTATAAGTCTACTCTCAAAAGTTGATAAAGGTACAAACGAATAAAATGTTTATATATCACATTTTCAAATATCTATTAATATCCATTTTACTCGATCTTCTAAACGGTTAAAGATAGGACATCGCGGTTTTCACCAGAGGATTTAGCACCTTATTTAACATAAAATAAGTCCCATAAGTCTACTCTCAAGAGTTGATAAAGGTACAAACGAATAAAATGTTTATATATCACATTTTCAAATATCTATTATTCTCCATTTCACTCGATCTCCTACACGGTTAAAGATTGGACATCGCGGTTTTCACCAGTGAATTTAGCACCTCATTTTACATAAAATAAGTCCTATAAGTCTACTCTCAAAAGTTGATAAAGGTATAAACGAATAAAATGTTTATATGTCACATTTTCAAATATCTATTATTCTCCATTTTACTCGATCTCCTAAACGGTTAAAAATATCACATCGCGGTTTTCACCAGTGGATGTAGCACCTCATTTTACATAAAATAGGTCCTATAAGTCTACTCTCAAGAGTTGATAAAGGTAAAAACGAATAAAATGTTTATATATCACATTTTCAATTATCTATTATTCTCCATTTTACTCGATCTCCTAAACGATAAAAGATAGGACATCAAGGTTTTTATCAGTGGATTTAGCACATCATTTTACATATAATAAGTCCTATAAGTCTACTCTCAAAAGTTGATAAAGGTACAAACGAATAAAATGTTTATATATCACATTTTCAAATATCTATTAATATCCATTTTACTCGATCTTCTAAACGGTTAAAGATAGGACATCGCGGTTTTCACCAGAGGATTTAGCACCACATTTTACATAAAATAAGTCCTATAAGTCTACTCTCAAAAGTTGATAAAGGTATAAACGAATAAAATGTTTATATGTCACATTTTCAAATATCTATTACTCTCCATTTTACTCGATCTCCTAAACGGTTAAAGATATCACTTCGCGGTTTTCACCAGTGGATTTAGCACCTCATTTTACATAAAATAGGTACTATAAGTCTACTCTCAAGAGTTGATAAAGGTAAAAACGAATAAAATGTTTATATATCACATTTTCAAATATCTATTATTCTCCATTTTACTCGATCTCCTAAACGGTTAAAAATATCACATCGCGGTTTTCACCAGTGGATGTAGCACCTCATTTTACATAAAATAGGTCCTATAAGTCTACTCTCAAGAGTTGATAAAGGTAAAAACGAATAAAATGTTTATATATCACATTTTCAATTATCTATTATTCTCCATTTTACTCGATCTCCTAAACGATAAAAGATAGGACATCAAGGTTTTTATCAGTGGATTTAGCACATCATTTTACATATAATAAGTCCTATAAGTCTACTCTCAAAAGTTGATAAAGGTACAAACGAATAAAATGTTTATATATCACATTTTCAAATATCTATTAATATCCATTTTACTCGATCTTCTAAACGGTTAAAGATAGGACATCGCGGTTTTCACCAGAGGATTTAGCACCACATTTTACATAAAATAAGTCCTATAAGTCTACTCTCAAAAGTTGATAAAGGTATAAACGAATAAAATGTTTATATGTCACATTTTCAAATATCTATTACTCTCCATTTTACTCGATCTCCTAAACGGTTAAAGATATCACTTCGCGGTTTTCACCAGTGGATTTAGCACCTCATTTTACATAAAATAGGTACTATAAGTCTACTCTCAAGAGTTGATAAAGGTAAAAACGAATAAAATGTTTATATATCACATATTCAAATTTCTAATATTCTCCACTTTACTCGATCTCCTAAACGGTTAATGATAGGACATCGCGGTTTTCACCAGTGGATTTAGCACCTCATTTTACATAAAATAGGTCCTATAAGTCTACCCTCATGAGTTGATCAAGGTACAAACGAATAAAATGTTTATATATCACATCTTAAAATATCTATTATTCTCCATTTCACTCGATCTCCTAAACGGTTAAAGATAGGACATCGCGGTTTTCACCAGTGGATTTAGCACCTCATTTTACATATAATAGGTCCTATAAGTCTACTCTCAAGAGTTGATAAAGGTACAAACGAATAAAGTGTTTATATATCACATTTTCAAATATCTCTTCTCCATTTTACTCGATCTCCTATAAGGTTAAAGATAGGACATCGCGGTTATCAGTCAATTTAGCATACCATTTTATATAAAATTAGTTATATAACAACTGTCATTTTTAGACATCTGTCATTCTTGACATCTATGATTTTTTGACTGCTGTCATTTTTGACAGTTGTCAATCTTGACATTTGTCATTTTTTGACATCTGTTATTCTTGACATCTGTCACTCTTGACATCTGTCATTCTTGACATCTGTCACTCATGACATCTGTCATTTTTTGACATCTGTCAATTTCGACATCTGTAATTTCTGACATTTGTCATTTTTTGACATCTGTCATTCTTGACATCTGTCATTTTTTGACAGCTTACATTTTTGACAGCCGTCATTCTTTGACAACTGAATAAAATATTTATATATCACATTTTTAAATATCTATTATTCTCCATTTTACTCAATCTCCTAAACGGTTAAAGATAGGACATCGCGGTTTTCACCAGTGGATTTAGCAGCTCATTTTACATAAAATAAGTCCTATAAGTCTACTCTCAAGAGTTGATAAAGGTACAAACGAATAAAATGTTTATATATCACATTTTCAAATACCTAATATTATCCATTTTACTCGATCTCCTAAACGGTTCAAGATAGGACATCGCGGTTTTCCCCAGTGGATTTAGCACCTCATTTAATATAAAATAAGTCCTATAAGTCTACTCTCAAGAGTTGATAAAGGAAAAAACGAATAAAATGTTCATATATCACATTTTTATATATCTATTATTCTCCATTTTACTCAATCTCCTAAACGGTTTAAGATAGGACATCGCGGTTTTCCCCAGTGGATTTAGCACCTTATTTAATATAAAATAAGTCCTATAAGTCTACTCTCAAGAGTTGATAAAGGAAAAAACGAATAAAATGTTCATATATCACATTTTTATATATCTATTATTCTCCATTTTACTCAATCTCCTAAACGGTTTAAGATAGGACATCGCGGTTTTCACCAGTGGATTTAGCACCTTATTTTACATAAAATAAGTCCTATAAGTCTACTCTCAAGAGTTGATAAAGGTACAAACAAATAAAATATTTATATATCACATTTTCAAATATCTATTATTCTCCATTTTACTCGATCTCCTAAACAATTAAAGATAGGACATCGCGGTTTTAACCAATGGATTTAGCACCTCATTTTACATAAAATAAGTCCTATAAGTCTACTCTCAAGAGTTGATAAAGGTACAAACGAATAAAATGCTTATATATCACATTTTCAAATATCTATTATTTTCTATTTTACTCGATCTCCTAAACGGTTAAAGATAGGACATCGCGGTTTTCACCAGAGGATTTAGCACCTTATTTTACATAAAATAAGTCCTATAAGTCTACTCTTAAAAGTTGATAAAGGTACAAACGAATAAAATGTTTATATATCACATTTTAAAATATCTATTATTCTCCATTTCACTCGATCTCCTAAACGGTTAAAGATAGGACATCGCGGTTTTCACCAGTGGATTTAGCACCTCATTTTACATATAATAAGTCCTATAAGTCTACTCTCAAAAGTTGATAAAGGTACAAACGAATAAAATGTTTATATATCACATTTTCAAATATCTATTAATATCCATTTTACTCGATCTTCTAAACGGTTAAAGATAAGACATCGCGGTTTTCACCAGAGGATTTAGCACCTTATTTAACATAAAATAAGTCCCATAAGTCTACTCTCAAGAGTTGATAAAGGTACAAACGAATAAAATGTTTATATATCACATTTTCAAATATCTATTATTCTCCATTTCACTCGATCTCCTAAACGGTTAAAGATAGGACATCGCGGTTTTCACCAGTGGATTTAGCACCTCATTTTACATAAAATAAGTCCTATAAGTCTACTCTCAAAAGTTGATAAAGGTATAAACGAATAAAATGTTTATATGTCACATTTTCAAATATCTATTATTCTCCATTTTACTCGATCTCCTAAACGGTTAAAAATATCACATCGCGGTTTTCACCAGTGGATGTAGCACCTCATTTTACATAAAATAGGTCCTATAAGTCTACTCTCAAGAGTTGATAAAGGTAAAAACGAATAAAATGTTTATATATCACATTTTCAAATAACTATTATTCTCCATTTCACTCGATCTCCTAAACGGTAAAAGATAGGACATCGCGGTTTTCATCAGTGGATTAAGCACCCCATTTTACATAAAATAAGTCCTATAAGTCTACTCTTAAGAGTTGATAAAGGTACAAACGAATAAAATGTTTATCTCTCACATTTTCAAATATCTATTATTCTCCATTTTACTCGATCTCCTAAACGGTTAAAAATAGGACATCGCGGTTTTCACCAGTGGATTTAGAACCTCATTTTACATAAAATAGGTCCTATAAGTCTACTCTCAAGAGTTGATAAAGGTAAAAACGAATAAAATGTTTATATATCACATTTTCAAATATCTAATATTCTCCATTTTACTCGATCTCCTAAACGGTTGAAGATATCACATCGCGGTTTTCACCAGTGGATTAAGCACCTCATTTTACATAAAATAGGTCCTATAAGTCTACTCTCAAGAGTTAATAAAGGTAAAAACGAATAAAATGTTAATATATCACATTTTCAAATATCTATTATTCTATATTTTACTCGATCTCCTAAACGGTAAAAGATAGGACATCGCGGTTTTCATCAGTGGATTAAGCACCCCATTTTACATAAAATAAGTCTTATAAGTCTACTCTTAAGAGTTGATAAATGTAAAAACGAATAAAATGTTTATATATCACATTTTCAAATATCCATTATTCTCCGTTTTACTCGATCTCCTAAACGGTTAAAGATAGGACATCGCGATTTTCACCAGTGGATTTAGAACCTCATTTTACATAATATAGGTCCCATAAGTCTACTCTCAAGAGTTGATAAAGGTAAAAACGAATAAAATGTTTATATATCACATTTTCAAATATCTATTATTCTCCATTTCACTCGATCTCCTAAACGGTTAAAGATAGGACATCGCGGTTTTCACCAGTGGATTTAGCACCTCATTTTACATAAAATAAGTCCTATAAGTCTACTCTCAAAAGTTGATAAAGGTATAAACGAATAAAATGTTTATATGTCACATTTTCAAATATCTATTATTCTCCATTTTACTCGATCTCCTAAACGGTTAAAAATATCACATCGCGGTTTTCACCAGTGGATGTAGCACCTCATTTTACATAAAATAGGTCCTATAAGTCTACTCTCAAGAGTTGATAAAGGTAAAAACGAATAAAATGTTTATATATCACATTTTCAAATAACTATTATTCTCCATTTCACTCGATCTCCTAAACGGTAAAAGATAGGACATCGCGGTTTTCATCAGTGGATTAAGCACCCCATTTTACATAAAATAAGTCCTATAAGTCTACTCTTAAGAGTTGATAAAGGTACAAACGAATAAAATGTTTATCTCTCACATTTTCAAATATCTATTATTCTCCATTTTACTCGATCTCCTAAACGGTTAAAAATAGGACATCGCGGTTTTCACCAGTGGATTTAGAACCTCATTTTACATAAAATAGGTCCTATAAGTCTACTCTCAAGAGTTGATAAAGGTAAAAACGAATAAAATGTTTATATATCACATTTTCAAATATCTAATATTCTCCATTTTACTCGATCTCCTAAACGGTTGAAGATATCACATCGCGGTTTTCACCAGTGGATTAAGCACCTCATTTTACATAAAATAGGTCCTATAAGTCTACTCTCAAGAGTTAATAAAGGTAAAAACGAATAAAATGTTAATATATCACATTTTCAAATATCTATTATTCTATATTTTACTCGATCTCCTAAACGGTAAAAGATAGGACATCGCGGTTTTCATCAGTGGATTAAGCACCCCATTTTACATAAAATAAGTCTTATAAGTCTACTCTTAAGAGTTGATAAATGTAAAAACGAATAAAATGTTTATATATCACATTTTCAAATATCCATTATTCTCCATTTTACTCGATCTCCTAAACGGTTAAAGATAGGACATCGCGATTTTCACCAGTGGATTTAGAACCTCATTTTACATAATATAGGTCCCATAAGTCTACTCTCAAGAGTTGATAAAGGTAAAAACGAATAAAATGTTTATATATCACATTTACAAATATCTATTATTCTCCATTTTACCCGATCTCCTAAACGGTTAAAGATAGGGCATCGAGGTTTTCATTAGTGGATTTAGCACCTCATTTTACATAAAATAGGTCCCATAAGTCTACTCTCAAGAGTTGATAAAGGTAAAAACGAATAAAATGTTTATATATCACATTTTCAAATATCTATTTTTCTCCATTTTACGCGATCTCATAAACGGTTCAAGATAGGTCATCGCGGTTTTCACCAGTGGATTAAGCACCTCATTTTACATAAAATAGGTCCTATAAGTCTACTCTCAAGAGTTGATAAAGGTTCAAACGAATAAAATGTTTATATATCACATTTTCAAATATCTATTTTTATCCATTTTACTCGATCTCCTAAACGGTTAAAAATATCACATCGCGGTTTTCACCAGTGGATGTAGCACCTCATTTTACATAAAATAGGTCCTATAAGTCTACTCTCAAGAGTTGATAAAGGTAAAAACGAATAAAATGTTTATATATCACATTTTCAAATAACTATTATTCTCCATTTCACTCGATCTCCTAAACGGTAAAAGATAGGACATCGCGGTTTTCATCAGTGGATTAAGCACCCCATTTTACATAAAATAAGTCCTATAAGTCTACTCTTAAGAGTTGATAAAGGTACAAACGAATAAAATGTTTATCTCTCACATTTTCAAATATCTATTATTCTCCATTTTACTCGATCTCCTAAACGGTTAAAAATAGGACATCGCGGTTTTCACCAGTGGATTTAGAACCTCATTTTACATAAAATAGGTCCTATAAGTCTACTCTCAAGAGTTGATAAAGGTAAAAACGAATAAAATGTTTATATATCACATTTTCAAATATCTAATATTCTCCATTTTACTCGATCTCCTAAACGGTTGAAGATATCACATCGCGGTTTTCACCAGTGGATTAAGCACCTCATTTTACATAAAATAGGTCCTATAAGTCTACTCTCAAGAGTTAATAAAGGTAAAAACGAATAAAATGTTAATATATCACATTTTCAAATATCTATTATTCTATATTTTACTCGATCTCCTAAACGGTAAAAGATAGGACATCGCGGTTTTCATCAGTGGATTAAGCACCCCATTTTACATAAAATAAGTCTTATAAGTCTACTCTTAAGAGTTGATAAATGTAAAAACGAATAAAATGTTTATATATCACATTTTCAAATATCCATTATTCTCCATTTTACTCGATCTCCTAAACGGTTAAAGATAGGACATCGCGATTTTCACCAGTGGATTTAGAACCTCATTTTACATAATATAGGTCCCATAAGTCTACTCTCAAGAGTTGATAAAGGTAAAAACGAATAAAATGTTTATATATCACATTTTCAAATATCTATTATTCTCCATTTCACTCGATCTCCTAAACGGTTAAAGATAGGACATCGCGGTTTTCACCAGTGGATTTAGCACCTCATTTTACATAAAATAAGTCCTATAAGTCTACTCTCAAAAGTTGATAAAGGTATAAACGAATAAAATGTTTATATGTCACATTTTCAAATATCTATTATTCTCCATTTTACTCGATCTCCTAAACGGTTAAAAATATCACATCGCGGTTTTCACCAGTGGATGTAGCACCTCATTTTACATAAAATAGGTCCTATAAGTCTACTCTCAAGAGTTGATAAAGGTAAAAACGAATAAAATGTTTATATATCACATTTTCAAATAACTATTATTCTCCATTTCACTCGATCTCCTAAACGGTAAAAGATAGGACATCGCGGTTTTCATCAGTGGATTAAGCACCCCATTTTACATAAAATAAGTCCTATAAGTCTACTCTTAAGAGTTGATAAAGGTACAAACGAATAAAATGTTTATCTCTCACATTTTCAAATATCTATTATTCTCCATTTTACTCGATCTCCTAAACGGTTAAAAATAGGACATCGCGGTTTTCACCAGTGGATTTAGAACCTCATTTTACATAAAATAGGTCCTATAAGTCTACTCTCAAGAGTTGATAAAGGTAAAAACGAATAAAATGTTTATATATCACATTTTCAAATATCTAATATTCTCCATTTTACTCGATCTCCTAAACGGTTGAAGATATCACATCGCGGTTTTCACCAGTGGATTAAGCACCTCATTTTACATAAAATAGGTCCTATAAGTCTACTCTCAAGAGTTAATAAAGGTAAAAACGAATAAAATGTTAATATATCACATTTTCAAATATCTATTATTCTATATTTTACTCGATCTCCTAAACGGTAAAAGATAGGACATCGCGGTTTTCATCAGTGGATTAAGCACCCCATTTTACATAAAATAAGTCTTATAAGTCTACTCTTAAGAGTTGATAAATGTAAAAACGAATAAAATGTTTATATATCACATTTTCAAATATCCATTATTCTCCATTTTACTCGATCTCCTAAACGGTTAAAGATAGGACATCGCGATTTTCACCAGTGGATTTAGAACCTCATTTTACATAATATAGGTCCCATAAGTCTACTCTCAAGAGTTGATAAAGGTAAAAACGAATAAAATGTTTATATATCACATTTACAAATATCTATTATTCTCCATTTTACCCGATCTCCTAAACGGTTAAAGATAGGGCATCGAGGTTTTCATTAGTGGATTTAGCACCTCATTTTACATAAAATAGGTCCCATAAGTCTACTCTCAAGAGTTGATAAAGGTAAAAACGAATAAAATGTTTATATATCACATTTTCAAATATCTATTTTTCTCCATTTTACGCGATCTCATAAACGGTTCAAGATAGGTCATCGCGGTTTTCACCAGTGGATTAAGCACCTCATTTTACATAAAATAGGTCCTATAAGTCTACTCTCAAGAGTTGATAAAGGTTCAAACGAATAAAATGTTTATATATCACATTTTCAAATATCTATTTTTATCCATTTTACTCGATATCCTAAACGGTTCAAGATAGGACATCGCGGATTTCACCAGTGGATTTAGCACCTCATTTTACATAAAATAAGTCCAATAAGTCTACTCTTAAGAGTTGATAAAGGTACAAAGGAATAAAATGTTTATCTATCACATTTTCAAATATAGTTTATTCTCCATTTTACTCAATCTCCTAAACGGTTAAAAGTAGGACATCGCGGTTTTTACCAGTGGATTTAGCACCTCATTTTACATAAAACAGGTCCCATAAGTCTACTCTCAAGAGTTGATAAAGGTAAAAACGAATAAAATGTTTATATATCTCATTTTCAAATATCTATTTTTCTCCATTTTACGCGATCTCCTAAACGGTTCAAGATAGGACATCGCGGTTTTCACCAGTGGATTTAGCACCTCATTTTACATAAAATAGGTCCTATAAGTCTACTCTCAAGAGTTGATAAAGGTACAAACGAATAAAATGTTTATATATCACATTTTCAAATATCTATTTTTCTCCATTTTACTCGATATCCTAAACGGTTCAAGATAGGACATCGCGGATTTCACCAGTAGATTTAGCACCTCATTTTACATAAAATAAGTCCAATAAGTCTACTCTTAAGAGTTGATAAAGGTACAAAGGAATAAAATGTTTATCTATCACATTTTCAAATATCTATTATTCTCCATTTTACTCAATCTCCTAAACGGTTAAAAGTAGGACATCGCGGTTTTCACCAGTGGATTTAGCACCTCATTTTACGTAAAATAGGTCCTATAAGTCTACTCTCAAGAGTTGATAAATGTACAAACGAATAAAATGTTTATATATCACATTTTCAAATATCTATTTTTCTCCATTTTACTCGATATCCTAAACGGTTCAAGATAGGACATCGCGGATTTCACCAGTGGATTTAGCACCTCATTTTACATAAAATAAGTCCTATAAGTCTACTCTTAAGAGTTGATAAAGGTACAAACGAATAAAATGTTTATCTCTCACATTTTCAAATATCTATTATTCTCCATTTTACTCAATCTCCTAAACGGTTAAAAAAAGGACATCGCGGTTTTCACCAGTGGATTTAGCACCTCATTTTACATAAAATAGGTCCTATAAGTCTACTCTCATGAGTTGATAAAGGTACAAACGAATAAAATGTTTATATATCATATTATCAAATATCTATTATTCTCCATTATACTCGATCTCCTAAACGGTTAAAGATAGGACATCGCGGATTTCACCAGTGGATTTAGCACCTCATTTTACATAAAATAGGTCCTATAAGTCTACCCTCAAGAGTTGATCAAGGTACAAACGAATAAAATGGTTATATATACATTTTCAAATATCTATTATTTTCCATTTTACTCGATCTCCTAAACGGTTCAAGATAGGACATCGCGGTTTTCACCAGTGGATTTAGCACCTCATTTTACATAAAATAGGTCCTATAAGTCTACTCTCACGAGTTGATAAAGGTACAAACGAATAAAATGTTTATATATCACATTTTCAAATATATATTATTCTCCATTTTACTCGATCTCCTAAACTGTTAAAGATATCACATCGCGGTTTTAACCAGTGGATTTAGCACATCATTTTACATAAATTAGGTCCGATAAGTCTACTCTCAAGAGTTGATAAAGGTAAAAACGAATAAAATGTTTATATATCACATTTTCAAATATCTATTATTCTCCATTTTACTCGATCTCCTAAACGGTTCAAGATAGGACATCGCGGTTTTCACCTGTGGATTTAGCACCTCATTTTACATAAAATAGGTCTTATAAGTCTACTCTCAAGAGTTGATAAAGGTACAAACGAATAAAATGTTTATATATCACATTTTCAAATATATTTTTTTCTCCATTTTACTCGATCTCCTAAACGGTTCAAGATAGGACATCGCGGTTTTCACCAGTGGATTTAGCACTTCATTTTACATAAAATAGGTCCTATAAGTCTACTCTCAAGAGTTGATAAAGGTACAAATGAATAAAATGTTTATATATCACATTTACAAATATCGATTATTCTCCATTTTACTCGATCTCCTAAACGGTTAAGGATAGGACATCGCGGTTTTTACCAGTGGATTTAGCACCTTATTTTACATAAAATATGTCGTATAAGTCTACTCTTAAGAGTTGATAAAGGTACAAACGAATAAAATGTTTATATATCACATTTTCAAATTTCTATTATTCTCCATTTTACTCGATCTCCTAAACGGTTAAGGATAGGACATCGCGGTTTTTACCAGTGGATTTAGCACCTCATTTTATATAAAACAGGTCCCATAAGTCTACTCTCAAGAGTTGATAAAGGTAAAAACGAATAAAATGTTTATATATCTCATTTTCAAATATCTATTTTTCTCCATTTTACGCGATCTCCTAAACGGTTCAAGATAGGACATCGCGGTTTTCACCAGTGGATTTAGCACCTCATTTTACATAAAATAGGTCCTATAAGTCTACTCTCAAGAGTTGATAAAGGTACAAACGAATAAAATGTTTATATATCACATTTTCAAATATCTATTTTTCTCCATTTTACTCGATATCCTAAACGGTTCAAGATAGGACATCGCGGATTTCACCAGTAGATTTAGCACCTCATTTTACATAAAATAAGTCCAATAAGTCTACTCTTAAGAGTTGATAAAGGTACAAACGAATAAAATGTTTATATATCACATTTTCAAATACCTATTATTCTCCATTTTACTCAATCTCCTAAACGGTTAAAAATAGGACATCGCGGTTTTCACCAGTAAATTTAGCACCTCATTTTACATAAAATAAGTCCTATGAGTCTACTCTAAAGAGTTGATAAAGGTACAAACGAATAAAATGTTTATATATCACATTTTCAAATATCTATTATTCTCCATTTTACTCGATCTCCTAAACGGTTAAAGATATCACATCGCGGTTTTCACCAGTGGAGTTAGCACCTCATTTTACATAAAATAGGTCCTATAAGTCTACTCTCAAGAGTTGATAAAGGTACAAACGAATAAAATGTTTATATATCACATTTTCAAATATCTATTATTCTCCAATTTACTCGATCTCCTAAACGGTTAAAGATATCACATCGCGGTTTTCACCAGTGGATTTAGCACCTCATTTTACATAAAATAGGTCCTATAAGTCTACTCTCAAGAGTTGATAAAGGTAAAAACGAATAAAATGTTTATATGTCACATTTTCAAATTTCTATTATTCTCCATTTTACTCGATCACCTAAACGGTTAAAGATAGGACATCGCGGTTTTCACCAGTGGATTTAGCACCTCATTTTACATAAAATAGGTCCTATAAGTCTACTCTCAAGAGTTGATAAAGGTACAAACGAATAAAATGTTTATATATCACATTATCAAATATCTATTATTCTCCATTTTACTCGATCTCCTAAACAGTTAAAGATAGGACATCGCGGTTTTCACCAGTGGATTTAGAACCTCATTTTACATAAAATAGGTCCTATAAGTCTACTCTCAAGAGTTGATAAAGGTACAAACGAATAAAATGTTTATATATCACATTATCAAATATCTATTATTCTCCATTTTACTCGATCTCCTAAACGATTAAAGATAGGACATCGCGGTTAACACCAGTGGATTTAGCACCTCATTTTACATAAAATAAGTCCTATAAGTCTACTCTCAAGAGTTGATAAAGGTAAAAACGAATAAAATGTTTATATGTCACATTTTCAAATTTCTATTATTCTCCATTTTACTCGATCTCCTAAACGGTTAAAGATAGGACATCGCGGTTTTCACCAGTGGATTTAGCACCTCATTCTACATAAAATAGGTCCTATAAGTCTACTCTCAAGAGTTGATAAAGGTACAAACGAATAAAATGTTTATATATCACATTTTCAAATATCTATTATTCTCCATTTTACTCGATCTCCTAAACGGTTAAAGATATCACATCGCGGTTTTCACCAGTGGATTTAGCACCTCATTTTACATAAAATAGGTCCTATAAGTCTACTCTCAAGAGTTGATAAAGGTAAAAACGAATAAAATGTTTATATGTCACATTTTCAAATTTCAATTATTCTCCATTTTACTCGATCTCCTAAACGGTTAAAGATAGGACATCGCGGTTTTCACCAGTGGATTTAGCACCTCATTTTACATAAAATAGGTCCTATAAGTCTACTCTCAAGAGTTTATAAAGGTACAAACGAATAAAATGTTTATATATCACATTATCAAATATCTATTATTCTCCATTTTACTCGATCTCCTAAACGGTTGAAGATATCACATCGCGGTTTTCACCAGTGGATTAAGCACCTCATTTTACATAAAATAAGTCCTATAAGTCTACTCTCAAGAGTTAATAAAGGTAAAAACGAATAAAATGTTAATATATCACATTTTCAAATATCTATTATTCTATATTTTACTCGATCTCCTAAACGGTAAAAGATAGGACATCGCGGTTTTCATCAGTGGATTAAGCACCCCATTTTACATAAAATAAGTCCTATAAGTCTACTCTCAAGAGTTGATAAAGGTAAAAACGAATAAAATGTTTATATGTCACATTTTCAAATTTCTATTATTCTCCATTTTACTCGATCTCCTAAACGGTTAAAGATAGGACATCGAAGTTTTCACCAGTGGATTTAGCACCTCATTTTACATAAAATAGGTCCTATAAGTCTACTCTCAAGAGTTGATAAAGGTAAAAACGAATAAAATGTTTATATATCACATTTTCAAATATCTATTATTCTCCATTTTACTCGATCTCCTAAACGGTTAAAGATATCACATCGCGGTTTTCACCAGTGGATTTAGCACCTTATTTTACATAAAATAGGTCCTATAAGTCTACTCTCAAGAGTTGATAAAGGTAAAAACGAATAAATTGTTTATATGTCACATTTTCAAATTTCTATTATTCTCCATTTTACTCGATCTCCTAAACGGTTAAAGATAGGACATCGCGGTTTTCACCAGTGGATTTAGCACCTCATTTTACATAAAATAGGTCCTATAAGTCTACTCTCAAGAGTTGATAAAGGTACAAACGAATAAAATGTTTATATATCACATTATCAATTATCTATTATTCTCCATTTTACTCGATCTCCTAAACAGTTAAAGATAGGACATCGCGGTTTTCATTAGTGGATTTAGAACCTCATTTTACATAAAATAGGTCCTATAAGTCTACTCTCAAGAGTTGATAAAGGTAAAAACCAATAAAATGTTTATATATCACATTTTCAAATATCTAATATTCTCCATTTTACTCGATCTCCTAAACGGTTGAAGATATCACATCGCGGTTTTCATCAGTGGATTAAGCACCCCATTTTACATAAAATAAGTCCTATAAGTCTACTCTTAAGAGTTGATAAATGTAAAAACGAATAAAATGTTTATATATCACATTTTCAAATATCCATTATTCTCCATTTTACTCGATCTCCTAAACGGTTAAAGATAGGACATCGCGGTTAACACCAGTGGATTTAGCACCTCATTTTACATAAAATAAGTCCTATAAGTCTACTCTCAAGAGTTGATAAATGTAAAAACGAATAAAATGTTTATATATCACATTTTCAAATATCCATTATTCTCCATTTTACTCGATCTCCTAAACGGTTAAAGATAGGACATCGCGGTTAACACCAGTGGATTTAGCACCTCATTTTACATAAAATAAGTCCTATAAGTCTACTCTCAAGAGTTGATAAAGGTACAAACGAATAAATTGTTTATCTATCACATTTTCAAATATCTATTATTCTCCATTTTACTCGATCTCCTAAACGGTTCAAGATAGGACATCGCGGATTTCACCAGTGGATTTAGCACCTCATTTTACATAAAATAAGTCCTAAAAGTCTACTCTTAAGAGTTGATAAAGGTACAAACGAATAAAATGTTTATCTATCACATTTTCAAATATCTATTATTCTCCATTTTACTCAATCTCCTAAACGGTTAAAAATAGGACATCGCGGTTTTCACCAGTGGATTTAGCACCTCATTTTACATAAAATAGGTCCTATAAGTCTACTCTCAAGAGTTGATAAAGGTACAAACGAATAAAATGTTTATCTATCACATTTTCAAATATCTATTTTTCTCCATTTTACTCGATATCCTAAACGGTTCAAGATAGGACATCGCGGATTTCACCAGTGGATTTAGCACCTCGTTTTACATAAAATAAGTCCTATAAGTCTACTATTAAGAGTTGATAAAGGTACAAACGAATAAAATGTTTATCTCTCACATTTTCAAATATCTATTATTCTCCATTTTACTCAATCTTCTAAACGGTTAAAAATAGGACATCGCGATTTTCACCAGTGGATTTAGCACCTCATTTTACATAACATAGGTCCCATAAGTCTACTCTCAAGAGTTGATAAAGGTAAAAACGAATAAAATGTTTATATATCATATTATCAAATATCTATTATTCTCCATTATACTCGATCTCCTAAACGGTTAAAGATAGGACATCGCGGATTTCACCAGTGGATTTAGCACCTCATTTTACATAAAATAGGTCCTATAAGTCTACCCTCAAGAGTTGATCAAGGTACAAACGAATAAAATGGTTATATATACATTTTCAAATATCTATTATTTTCCATTTTACTCGATCCCCTAAACGGTTCAAGATAGGACATCGCGGTTTTCACCAGTGGATTTAGCACCTCATTTTACATAAAATAGGTCCTATAAGTCTACCCTCAAGAGTTGATCAAGGTACAAACGAATAAAATGGTTATATATACATTTTCAAATATCTATTATTCTCCATTTTACTCGATCTCCTAAACGGTTAAAGATATCACATCGCGGTTTTCACCAGTGGATTTAGCACCTCATTTTACATAATATAGTTCCTATAAGTCTACTCTCAAGAGTTGATAAAGGTAAAAACGAATAAAATGTTTATATGTCACATTTTCAAATTTCTATTATTCTCCATTTTACTCGATCTCCTAAACGGTTAAAGATAGGACATCGCGGTTTTCACCAGTGGATTTAGCACCTCATTTTACATAAAATAGGTCCTATAAGTCTACCCTCAAGAGTTGATCAAGGTACAAACGAATAAAATGTTTATATATACATTTTCAAATATCTATTATTTTCCATTTTACTCGATCTCCTAAACGGTTAAAGATAGGACATCACGGTTTTCACCAGTGGATTTAGCACCAAATTTTACATAAAATAGGTCCTATAAGTCTACTCTCATGAGTTGATAAAGGTACAAACGAATAAAATGTTTATATATCACATTTTCAAATATCTATTATTCTCCATTTTACTCGATCTCCTAAACGGTTAAAGATATCACATCGCGGTTTTCACCAGTGGATTTAGCACCTCATTTTACATAAAATAGTTCCTATAAGTCTACTCTCAAGAGTTGATAAAGGTAAAAACGAATAAAATGTTTATATGTCACATTTTCAAATTTCTATTATTCTCCATTTTACTCGATCTCCTAAACGGTTAAAGATAGGACATCGCGGTTTTCACCAGTGGATTTAGCACCAAATTTTACATAAAATAGGTCCTATAAGTCTACTCTCATGAGTTGATAAAGGTACAAACGAATAAAATGTTTATATATCACATTTTCAAATATCTATTATTCTCCATTTTACTCGATCTCCTAAACGGTTAAAGATATCACATCGCGGTTTTCACCAGTGGATTTAGCACCTCATTTTACATAAAATAGGTCCTATAAGTCTACTCTCAAGAGTTGATAAATGTAAAAACGAATAAAATGTTTATATCACATTTTCAAATATCTATTTTTCTCCATTTTACTCGATCTCCTAAATGGTTCAAGATAGGACATCGCGGATTTCACCAGTTGATTTAGCACCTCATTTTACATAAAATAGGTCCTATAAGTCTACTCTCAAGAGTTGATAAATGTAAAAACGAATAAAATGTTTATATCACATTTTCAAATATCTATTTTTCTCCATTTTACTCGATCTCCTAAATGGTTCAAGATAGGACATCGCGGTTAACACCAGTGGATTTAGCACCTCATTTTACATAAAATAAGTCCTATAAGTCTACTCTCAAGAGTTGATAATGGTACAAACGAATAAATTGTTTATATATCACATTATCAAATATCTATTATTCTCCATTTTACTCGATCTCCTAAACGGTTAAAGATAGGACATCGCGATTTTCACCAGTGAATTTAGAACCTCATTTTACATAAAATAGGTCCTATAAGTCTACTCTCAAGAGTTGATAAAGGTAAAAACGAATAAAATGTTTATATATCACATTTTCAAATATCTATTATTCTCCATTTTACTCGATCTCCTAAACGGTTAAAGATATCACATCGCGGTTTTCACCAGTGGATTTAGCACCTCATTTTACATAAAATAGGTCCTATAAGTCTACTCTCAAGAGTTGATAAAGGTAAAAACGAATAAATTGTTTATATGTCACATTTTCAAATTTCTATTATTCTCCATTTTACTCGATCTCCTAAACGGTTAAAGATAGGACATCGCAGTTTTCACCAGTGGATTTAGCACCTCATTTTACATAAAATAGGTCCTATAAGTCTACTCTCAAGAGTTGATAAAGGTACAAACGAATAAAATGTTTATATATCACATTATCAATTATCTATTATTCTCCATTTTACTCGATCTCCTAAACAGTTAAAGATAGGACATCGCGGTTTTCACCAGTGGATTTAGAACTTCATTTTACATAAAATAGGTCCTATAAGTCTACTCTCAAGAGTTGATAAAGGTAAAAACGAATAAAATGTTTATATATCACATTTTCAAATATCTAATATTCTCCATTTTACTCGATCTCCTAAACGGTTGAAGATATCACATCGCGGTTTTCACCAGTGGATTAAGCACCTCATTTTACATAAAATCGGTCCTATAAGTCTACTCTCAAGAGTTAATAAAGGTAAAAACGAATAAAATGTTAATATATCACATTTTCAAATATCTATTATTCTATATTTTACTCGATCTCCTAAACGGTAAAAGATAGGAACATCGCGGTTTTCATCAGTGGATTAAGCACCCCATTTTACATAAAATAAGTCCTATAAGTCTACTCTTAAGAGTTGATAAATGTAAAAACGAATAAAATGTTTATATATCACATTTTCAAATATCCATTATTCTCCATTTTACTCGATCTCCTAAACGGTTAAAGATAGGACATCGCGGTTAACACCAGTGGATTTAGCACCTCATTTTACATAAAATAAGTCCTATAAGTCTACTCTCAAGAGTTGATAAAGGTACAAACGAATAAATTGTTTATATATCACATTATCAAATATCTATTATTCTCCATTTTACTCGATCTCCTAAACGGTTAAAGATAGGACATCGCGATTTTCACCAGTGGATTTAGAACCTCATTTAACATAAAATAGGTCCTATAAGTCTACTCTCAAGAGTTGATAAAGGTAAAAACGAATAAAATGTTTATCTATCACATTTTCAAATATCTATTATTCTCCATTTTACTCGATCTCCTAAACGGTTCAAGATAGGACATCGCGGATTTCACCAGTGGATTTAGCACCTCATTTTACATAAAATAGGTCCTATAAGTCTACTCTCAAGAGTTGATAAAGGTACAAACGAATAAAATGTTTATATATCACATTTTCAAATATATTTTTTTCTCCATTTTACTCGATCTCCTAAACGGTTAAAAATAGGACATCGCGGTTTTCACCAGTGGATTTAGCACCTCATTTTACATAAAATAGGTCCTATAAGTCTACTCTCAAGAGTTGATAAAGGTACAAACGAATAAAATGTTTATATATCACATTTTCAAATATCAATTATTCTCCATTTTACTCAATCTCCTAAACGGTTAAAAATAGGACATCGCGGTTTTCACCAGTGGATTTAGCACCTCATTTTACATAAAATAGGTCCTATAAGTCTACTCTCAAGAGTTGATAAAGGTACAAACGAATAAAATGTTTATATATCACATTTTCAAATATCTATTTTTCTCCATTTTACTCGATATCCTAAACGGTTCAAGATAGGACATCGCGGATTTCACCAGTGGATTTAGCACCTCATTTTACATAAAATAGGTCCTATAAGTCTACCCTCAAGAGTTGATCAAGGTACAAACGAATAAAATGGTTATATATACATTTTTAAATATCTATTATATTCCATTTTACTCGATCTCCTAAACGGTTCAAGATAGGACATCGCGGTTTTCACCAGTGGATTTAGCACCTCATTTTACATAAAATAGGTCCTATAAGTCTACTCTCATGAGTTGATAAAGGTACAAACGATTAAAATGTTTATATGTCACATTTTCAAATTTTTATTATTCTCCATTTTACTCGATCTCCTAATCGGTTAAAGATAGGACATCGCGGTTTTCACCAGTGGATTTAGCACCTAATTTTACATAAAATAGGTCCTATAAGTCTACTCTCATGAGTTGATAAAGGTACAAACGAATAAAATGTTTATATATCACATTTTCAAATATCTATTATTCTCCATTTTACTCGATCTCCTAAACAATTAAAGATATCACATCGCGGTTTTCACCAGTGGATTTAGCACCTCATTTTACATAAAATAGTTCCTATAAGTCTACTCTCAAGAGTTGATAAAGGTAAAAACGAATAAAATGTTTATATGTCACATTTTCAAATTTCAATTATTCTCCATTTTACTCGATCTCCTAAACGGTTAAAGATAGGACATCGCGGTTTTCACCAGTGGATTTAGCACCTCATTTTACATAAAATAGGTCCTATAAGTCTACCCTCAAGAGTTGATCAAGGTACAAACGAATAAAATGTTTATATATACATTTTCAAATATCTATTATTTTCCATTTTACTCGATCTCCTAAACGGTTCAGGATAGGACATCGCGGTTTTTACCAGTGGATTTAGCACCGCATTTTACATAAAATAGGTCCTATAAGTCTACTCTCAAATGTTGATAAAGGTACAAACGAATAAAATGTTTATATATCACATTTTCAAATATCTATTATTCTCCATTTTACTCGATCTCCTAAACCGTTAAAGATAGGACATCGAGGTTTTCACCAGTGGATTTAGCACCTCATTTTACATAAAATAGGTCCTTTAAGTCTACTCTCAAGAGTTGATAAAGGTAAAAACGAATAAAATGTTTATATCACATTTTCAAATATCTATTTTTCTCCATTTTACTCGATCTCCTAAATGGTTAAAAATAGGACATCGCGGTTTTCACCAGTGGATTTAGCACCTCATTTTACATAAAATAGGTCCTATAAGTCTACTCTCAAGAGTTGATAAAGGTACAAACGAATAAAATGTTTATATATCACATTTTCAAATATCTATTTTTCTCCATTTTACTCGATATCCTAAACGGTTCAAGATAGGACATCGCGGATTTCACCAGTGGATTTAGCACCTCATTTTACATAAAATAGGTCCTATAAGTCTACCCTCAAGAGTTGATCAAGGTACAAACGAATAAAATGGTTATATATACATTTTCAAATATCTATTATATTCCATTTTACTCGATCTCCTAAACGGTTCAAGATAGGACATCGCGGTTTTCACCAGTGGATTTAGCACCTCATTTTACATAAAATAGGTCCTATAAGTCTACTCTCATGAGTTGATAAAGGTACAAACGATTAAAATGTTTATATGTCACATTTTCAAATTTTTATTATTCTCCATTTTACTCGATCTCCTAAACGGTTAAAGATAGGACATCGCGGTTTTCACCAGTGGATTTAGCACCTAATTTTACATAAAATAGGTCCTATAAGTCTACTCTCATGAGTTGATAAAGGTACAAACGAATAAAATGTTTATATATCACATTTTCAAATATCTATTATTCTCCATTTTACTCGATCTCCTAAACGGTTAAAGATATCACATCGCGGTTTTCACCAGTGGATTTAGCACCTCATTTTACATAAAATAGTTAATATAAGTCTACTCTCAAGAGTTGATAAAGGTAAAAACGAATAAAATGTTTATATGTCACATTTTCAAATTTCAATTATTCTCCATTTTACTCGATCTCCTAAACGGTTAAAGATAGGACATCGCGGTTTTCACCAGTGGATTTAGCACCTCATTTTACATAAAATAGGTCCTATAAGTCTACCCTCAAGAGTTGATCAAGGTACAAACGAATAAAATGTTTATATATACATTTTCAAATATCTATTATTTTCCATTTTACTCGATCTCCTAAACGGTTCAGGATAGGACATCGCGGTTTTCACCAGTGGATTTAGCACCGCATTTTACATAAAATAGGTCCTATAAGTCTCCTCTCAAATGTTGATAAAGGTACAAACGAATAAAATGTTTATATATCACATTTTCAAATATCTATTATTCTCCATTTTACTCGATCTCCTAAACCGTTAAAGATAGGACATCGAGGTTTTCACCAGTGGATTTAGCACCTCATTTTACATAAAATAGGTCCTATAAGTCTACTCTCAAGAGTTGATAAAGGTAAAAACGAATAAAATGTTTATATCACATTTTCAAATATCTATTTTTCTCCATTTTACTCGATCTCCTAAATGGTTCAAGATAGGACATCGCGGATTTCACCAGTTGATTTAGCACCTCATTTTACATAAAATAGGTCCTATAAGTCTACTCTCAAGAGTTGATAAAGGTAAAAACGAATAAAATGTTTATATCACATTTTCAAATATCTATTTTTCTCCATTTTACTCGATCTCCTAAATGGTTCAAGATAGGACATCGCGGATTTCACCAGTTGATTTAGCACCTCATTTTACATAAAATAAGTCCTATAAGTCTACTCTTAAGAGTTGATAAAGGTACAAACAATAAAATGTTTATATATCACATTTTCAAATATCTATTATTCTCCATTTTACTCGATCTCCTAAACGGTTCAAGATAGGACATCGCGGTTTTCACCAGTGGATTAAGCACCTCATTTTACATAAAATAGGTCCTATAAGTCTACCCTCAAGAGTTGATCAAGGTACAAGCGAATAAAATGGTTATATATATATTTTCAAATATCTATTATTTTCCATTTTACTCGATCTCCTAAACGGTTCAAGATAGGACATCGCGGTTTTCACCAGTGGATTTAGCACCTCATTTTACATAAAATAAGTCCCATAAGTCTACTCTCAAGAGTTGATAAAGGAACAAACGAATAAAATGTTTATATATCATATTATCATATATCTATTATTCTCCATTATTCTCGATCTCCTAAACGGTTAAAGATAGGACATCGCGGATTTCACCAGTGGATTTAGCACCTCATTTTACATAAAATAAGACCTATAAGTCTACTCTCAAGAGTTGATAAAGGTACAAACGAATAAAATGTTTATATATACATTTTCAAATATCTATTATTCTCCATTTTACTCAATCTCCTAAACGGTTAAAGATAGGACATCGCGGTTTTTACCAGTGGATTTAGCACCTCATTTTACATAAAATAGGTCCTATAAGTCTGCCCTCAAGAGTTGATCAAGGTACAAACGAATAAAATGTTTATATATACATTTTCAAATATCTATTATTTTCCATTTTACTCGATCTCCTAAACGGTTCAAGATAGGACATCGCGGTTTTCTCCAGTGGATTTAGCACCCCATTTTACATAAAATAGGTCCTATAAGTCTACTCTCAAATGTTGATAAAGGTACAAACGAATAAAATGTATATATATCACATCTTCAAATATCTATTATTCTCCATTTTACTCGATCTCCTCAACGGTTAAAGATAGGACATCGAGGTTTTCACCAGTGGATTTAGCACCTCATTTTACATAAAATAGGTCCTATAAGTCTACTCTCAAGAGTTGATAAAGGTAAAAACGAATAAAATGTTTATATATCACATTTTCAAATATCTATTTTTCTCCATTTTACTCGATCTCCTAAACGGTTAAAGATAGGACATCGCGGTTTTCACCAGTGGATTTAGCACCTCATTTTACATAAAACAGGTCCTATAAGTCTACCCTCAAGAGTTGATCAAGGTACAAAGGAATAAAATGTTTATATATCACATTTTCAAATATCTATTTTTCTATATTTTACTCGATCTCCTAAACGGTTAAAGATAGGACATCGTGGTTTTCACCAGTGGATTTAGCACCTCATTTTACATAAAATATGTCCTATAAGTCTACTCTCAAATGTTGATAAAGGTACAAACGAATAAAATGTTTATATATCACATTTACAAATATCTATTATTCTCCATTTTACTCGATCTCCTAAACGGTTAAAGATAGGACATCGAGGTTTTCACCAGTGGATTTGGCACCTCATTTTACATAAAATAGGTCCCATAAGTCTACTCTCAAGAGTTGATAAAGGTAAAAACGAATAAAATGTTTATATATCATATTATCAAATATCTATTATTCTCCATTATACTCGATCTCCTAAACGGTTAAAGATAGGCCATCGCGGATTTCACCAGTGGATTTAGCACCTCATTTTACATAAAATAAGATCTATAAGTCTACTCTCAAGAGTTGATAAAGGTACAAACGAATAAAATGTTTATATATCACATTTTCAAATATCTATTATTCTCCATTTCACTCGATCTCCTAAACGGTTAAAGATAGGACATCGCGGTTTTCATCAGTGGATTAAGCACCCCATTTTACATAAAATAAGTCCTATAAGTCTACTCTCAAGAGTTGATAAAGGTACAATCGAATAAAATGTTTATATATCACATTTTCAAAAATCTATTATTCTCCGTTTTACTTAATCTCCTAAACGGTTAAAAATAGGACATGGCGGTTTTCACCAGTGGATTTAGCACCTCATTTTACATAAAATAAGTCCTATAAGTCTACTCTTAAGAGTTGATAAAGGTACAAACGAATAAAATGTTTATATATCACATTTTCAAATATCTATTATTCTCTATTTTACTCGATCTCCTAAACGGTTAAAGATATCCCATCGCGGTTTTCACCAGTGGATTTAGCACCTCATTTTACATAAAATAGTTCCTATAAGTCTACTCTTAAGAGTTGATAAAGGTAAAAACGAATAAAATGTTTATATGTCACATTTTCAAATTTCTATTATTCTCCATTTTACTCGATCTCCTAAACGGTTAAAGATAGGACATCGCGGTTTTCACCAGTGGATTTAGCACCTCATTTTACATAAAATAGGTCCTATAAGTCTACTCTCATGAGTTGATAAAGGTACAAACGATTAAAATGTTTATATGTCACATTTTCAAATTTTTATTATTCTCCATTTTACTCGATCTCCTAAACGGTTAAAGATAGGACATCGCGGTTTTCACCAGTGGATTTAGCACCTCATTTTACATAAAATAGGTCCTATAAGTCTACCCTCAAGAGTTGATCAAGGTACAAACGAATAAAATGTTTATATATACATTTTCAAATATCTATTATTTTCCATTTTACTCGATCTCCTAAACGGTTCAGGATAGGACATCGCGGTTTTTACCAGTGGATTTAGCACCGCATTTTACATAAAATAGGTCCTATAAGTCTACTCTCAAATGTTGATAAAGGTACAAACGAATAAAATGTTTATATATCACATTTTCAAATATCTATTATTCTCCATTTTACTCGATCTCCTAAACCGTTAAAGATAGGACATCGAGGTTTCACCAGTGGATTTAGCACCTCATTTTACATAAAATAGGTCCTTTAAGTCTACTCTCAAGAGTTGATAAAGGTAAAAACGAATAAAATGTTTATATCACATTTTCAAATATCTATTTTTCTCCATTTTACTCGATCTCCTAAATGGTTAAAAATAGGACATCGCGGTTTTCACCAGTGGATTTAGCACCTCATTTTACATAAAATAGGTCCTATAAGTCTACTCTCAAGAGTTGATAAAGGTACAAACGAATAAAATGTTTATATATCACATTTTCAAATATCTATTTTTCTCCATTTTACTCGATATCCTAAACGGTTCAAGATAGGACATCGCGGATTTCACCAGTGGATTTAGCACCTCATTTTACATAAAATAGGTCCTATAAGTCTACCCTCAAGAGTTGATCAAGGTACAAACGAATAAAATGGTTATATATACATTTTCAAATATCTATTATATTCCATTTTACTCGATCTCCTAAACGGTTCAAGATAGGACATCGCGGTTTTCACCAGTGGATTTAGCACCTCATTTTACATAAAATAGGTCCTATAAGTCTACTCTCATGAGTTGATAAAGGTACAAACGATTAAAATGTTTATATGTCACATTTTCAAATTTTTATTATTCTCCATTTTACTCGATCTCCTAAACGGTTAAAGATAGGACATCGCGGTATTCACCAGTGGATTTAGCACCTAATTTTACATAAAATAGGTCCTATAAGTCTACTCTCATGAGTTGATAAAGGTACAAACGAATAAAATGTTTATATATCACATTTTCAAATATCTATTATTCTCCATTTTACTCGATCTCCTAAACGGTTAAAGATATCACATCGCGGTTTTCACCAGTGGATTTAGCACCTCATTTTACATAAAATAGTTAATATAAGTCTACTCTCAAGAGTTGATAAAGGTAAAAACGAATAAAATGTTTATATGTCACATTTTCAAATTTCAATTATTCTCCATTTTACTCGATCTCCTAAACGGTTAAAGATAGGACATCGCGGTTTTCACCAGTGGATTTAGCACCTCATTTTACATAAAATAGGTCCTATAAGTCTACCCTCAAGAGTTGATCAAGGTACAAACGAATAAAATGTTTATATATACATTTTCAAATATCTATTATTTTCCATTTTACTCGATCTCCTAAACGGTTCAGGATAGGACATCGCGGTTTTCACCAGTGGATTTAGCACCGCATTTTACATAAAATAGGTCCTATAAGTCTCCTCTCAAATGTTGATAAAGGTACAAACGAATAAAATGTTTATATATCACATTTTCAAATATCTATTATTCTCCATTTTACTCGATCTCCTAAACCGTTAAAGATAGGACATCGAGGTTTTCACCAGTGGATTTAGCACCTCATTTTACATAAAATAGGTCCTATAAGTCTACTCTCAAGAGTTGATAAAGGTAAAAACGAATAAAATGTTTATATCACATTTTCAAATATCTATTTTTCTCCATTTTACTCGATCTCCTAAATGGTTCAAGATAGGACATCGCGGATTTCACCAGTTGATTTAGCACCTCATTTTACATAAAATAGGTCCTATAAGTCTACTCTCAAGAGTTGATAAAGGTAAAAACGAATAAAATGTTTATATCACATTTTCAAATATCTATTTTTCTCCATTTTACTCGATCTCCTAAATGGTTCAAGATAGGACATCGCGGATTTCACCAGTTGATTTAGCACCTCATTTTACATAAAATAAGTCCTATAAGTCTACTCTTAAGAGTTGATAAAGGTACAAACAATAAAATGTTTATATATCACATTTTCAAATATCTATTATTCTCCATTTTACTCGATCTCCTAAACGGTTCAAGATAGGACATCGCGGTTTTCACCAGTGGATTAAGCACCTCATTTTACATAAAATAGGTCCTATAAGTCTACCCTCAAGAGTTGATCAAGGTACAAGCGAATAAAATGGTTATATATATATTTTCAAATATCTATTATTTTCCATTTTACTCGATCTCCTAAACGGTTCAAGATAGGACATCGCGGTTTTCACCAGTGGATTTAGCACCTCATTTTACATAAAATAAGTCCCATAAGTCTACTCTCAAGAGTTGATAAAGGAACAAACGAATAAAATGTTTATATATCATATTATCATATATCTATTATTCTCCATTATTCTCGATCTCCTAAACGGTTAAAGATAGGACATCGCGGATTTCACCAGTGGATTTAGCACCTCATTTTACATAAAATAAGACCTATAAGTCTACTCTCAAGAGTTGATAAAGGTACAAACGAATAAAATGTTTATATATACATTTTCAAATATCTATTATTCTCCATTTTACTCAATCTCCTAAACGGTTAAAGATAGGACATCGCGGTTTTTACCAGTGGATTTAGCACCTCATTTTACATAAAATAGGTCCTATAAGTCTGCCCTCAAGAGTTGATCAAGGTACAAACGAATAAAATGTTTATATATACATTTTCAAATATCTATTATTTTCCATTTTACTCGATCTCCTAAACGGTTCAAGATAGGACATCGCGGTTTTCTCCAGTGGATTTAGCACCCCATTTTACATAAAATAGGTCCTATAAGTCTACTCTCAAATGTTGATAAAGGTACAAACGAATAAAATGTATATATATCACATCTTCAAATATCTATTATTCTCCATTTTACTCGATCTCCTCAACGGTTAAAGATAGGACATCGAGGTTTTCACCAGTGGATTTAGCACCTCATTTTACATAAAATAGGTCCTATAAGTCTACTCTCAAGAGTTGATAAAGGTAAAAACGAATAAAATGTTTATATATCACATTTTCAAATATCTATTTTTCTCCATTTTACTCGATCTCCTAAACGGTTAAAGATAGGACATCGCGGTTTTCACCAGTGGATTTAGCACCTCATTTTACATAAAACAGGTCCTATAAGTCTACCCTCAAGAGTTGATCAAGGTACAAAGGAATAAAATGTTTATATATCACATTTTCAAATATCTATTTTTCTATATTTTACTCGATCTCCTAAACGGTTAAAGATAGGACATCGTGGTTTTCACCAGTGGATTTAGCACCTCATTTTACATAAAATATGTCCTATAAGTCTACTCTCAAATGTTGATAAAGGTACAAACGAATAAAATGTTTATATATCACATTTACAAATATCTATTATTCTCCATTTTACTCGATCTCCTAAACGGTTAAAGATAGGACATCGAGGTTTTCACCAGTGGATTTGGCACCTCATTTTACATAAAATAGGTCCCATAAGTCTACTCTCAAGAGTTGATAAAGGTAAAAACGAATAAAATGTTTATATATCATATTATCAAATATCTATTATTCTCCATTATACTCGATCTCCTAAACGGTTAAAGATAGGCCATCGCGGATTTCACCAGTGGATTTAGCACCTCATTTTACATAAAATAAGATCTATAAGTCTACTCTCAAGAGTTGATAAAGGTACAAACGAATAAAATGTTTATATATCACATTTTCAAATATCTATTATTCTCCATTTCACTCGATCTCCTAAACGGTTAAAGATAGGACATCGCGGTTTTCATCAGTGGATTAAGCACCCCATTTTACATAAAATAAGTCCTATAAGTCTACTCTCAAGAGTTGATAAAGGTACAATCGAATAAAATGTTTATATATCACATTTTCAAAAATCTATTATTCTCCATTTTACTTAATCTCCTAAACGGTTAAAAATAGGACATGGCGGTTTTCACCAGTGGATTTAGCACCTCATTTTACATAAAATAAGTCCTATAAGTCTACTCTTAAGAGTTGATAAAGGTACAAACGAATAAAATGTTTATATATCACATTTTCAAATATCTATTATTCTCTATTTTACTCGATCTCCTAAACGGTTAAAGATATCCCATCGCGGTTTTCACCAGTGGATTTAGCACCTCATTTTACATAAAATAGTTCCTATAAGTCTACTCTTAAGAGTTGATAAAGGTAAAAACGAATAAAATGTTTATATGTCACATTTTCAAATTTCTATTATTCTCCATTTTACTCGATCTCCTAAACGGTTAAAGATAGGACATCGCGGTTTTCACCAGTGGATTTAGCACCTCATTTTACATAAAATAGGTCCTATAAGTCTACCCTCAAGAGTTGATCAAGGTACAAACGAATAAAATGTTTATATATACATTTTCAAATATCTATTATTTTCCATTTTACTCGATCTATTAAACGGTTCAGGATAGGACATCGCGGTTTTCACCAGTGGATTTAGCACCGCATTTTACATAAAATAGGTCCTATAAGTCTACTCTCAAATGTTGATAAAGGTACAAACGAATAAAATGTTTATATATCACATTTTCAAATATCTATTATTCTCCATTTTACTCGATCTCCTAAACGGTTAAAGATAGGACATCGAGGTTTTCACCAGTGGATTTAGCACCTCATTTTACATAAAATAGGTCCTATAAGTCTACTCTCAAGAGTTGATAAAGGTAAAAACGAATAAAATGTTTATAAATCACATTTTCAAATATCTATTTTTCTCCATTTTACTCGATCTCCTAAACGGTTAAAGATAGGACATCGCGGTTTTCACCAGTGGATTTAGCACCTCATTTTACATAAAACAGGTCCTATAAGTCTACCCTCAAGAGTTGATCAAGGTACAAAGGAATAAAATGTTTATATATCACATTTTCAAATATCAATTTTTCTCCATTTTACTCGATCTCCTAAACGGTTAAAGATAGGACATCGTGGTTTTCACCAGTGGATTTAGCACCTCATTTTACATAAAATATGTCCTATAAGTCTACTCTCAAATGTTGATAAAGGTACAAACGAATAAAATGTTTATATATCACATTTACAAATATCTATTATTTTCCATTTTACTCGATCTCCTAAACGGTTAAAGATAGGACATCGAGGTTTTCACCAGTGGATTTGGCACCTCATTTTACATAAAATAGGTCCCATAAGTCTACTCTCAAGAGTTGATAAAGGTAAAAACGAATAAAATGTTTATATATCATATTATCAAATATCTATTATTCTCCATTTTACTCGATCTCCTAAACGGTTAAAGATAGGACATCGCGGATTTCACCAGTTGATTTAGCACCTCATTTTACATAAAATAAGTCCTATAAGTCTACTCTTAAGAGTTGATAAAGGTACAAACAATAAAATGTTTATATATCACATTTTCAAATATCTATTATTCTCCATTTTACTCAATCTCCTAAACGGTTAAAAATAGGACATCGCGGATTTCACCAGTGGATTTAGCCCCTCATTTTACATAAAATAAGTCCTATAAGTCTACTCTCAAGAGTTGATAAAGGTAAAAACGAATAAAATGTTTATATATCACATTTTCAAATATCTATTATTCTCCATTTTACTCGATCTCCTAAACGGTTCAAGATAGGACATCGCGGTTTTCACCTGTGGATTTAGCACCTCATTTTACATAAAATAGGTCCTATAAGTCTACTCTCAAGAGTTGATAAAGGTACAAACGAATAAAATGTTTATATATCACATTTTCAAATATATTTTTTTCTCCATTTTACTCGATCTCCTAAACGGTTCAAGATAGGACATCGCGGTTTTCACCAGTGGATTTAGCACTTCATTTTACATAAAATAGGTCCTATAAGTCTACTCTCAAGAGTTGATAAAGGTACAAATGAATAAAATGTTTATATATCACATTTACAAATATCTATTATTCTCCATTTTACTCGATCTCCTAAACGGTTAAGGATAGGACATCGCGGTTTTTACCAGTGGATTTAGCACCTCATTTTACATATAATATGTCGTATAAGTCTACTCTTAAGGGTTGATAAAGGTACAAACGAATAAAATGTTTATATATCACATTTTCAAATTTCTATTATTCTCCATTTTACTCGATCTCCTAAACGGTTAAGGATAGGACATCGCGGTTTTTACCAGTGGATTTAGCACCTCATTTTACAAAAAACAGGTCCTATAAGTCTACCCTCATGAGTTGATCAAGGTACAAACGAATAAAATGTTAATATATCACATTTTCAAATATCTATTTTTCTCCATTTTACTCGATCTCCTAAATGGTTAAAAATAGGACATCGAGGTTTTCACCAGTGGATTTAGTACCTCATTTTACATAAAATAGGTCCTATAAGTCTACTCTCAAGAGTTGATAAAGGTACAAACGAATAAAATGTTTATATATCACATTTTCAAATATCTATTTTTCTCCATTTTACTCGATATCCTAAACGGTTCAAGATAGGACATCGCGGATTTCACCAGTGGATTTAGCACCTCATTTTACATAAAATAGGTCCTATAAGTCTACCCTCAAGAGTTGATCAAGGTACAAACGAATAAAATGGTTATATATACATTTTCAAATATCTATTATATTCCATTTTAATCGATCTCCTAAACGGTTCAAGATAGGACATCGCGGTTTTCACCAGTGGATTTAGCACCTCATTTTACATAAAATAGGTCCTATAAGTCTACTCTCATGAGTTGATAAAGGTACAAACGATTAAAATGTTTATATGTCACATTTTCAAATTTTTATTATTCTCCATTTTACTCGATCTCCTAAACGGTTAAAGATAGGACATCGCGGTTTTCACCAGTGGATTTAGCACCTAATTTTACATAAAATAGGTCCTATAAGTCTACTCTCATGAGTTGATAAAGGTACAAACGAATAAAATGTTTATATATCACATTTTCAAATATCTATTATTCTCCATTTTACTCGATCTCCTAAACGGTTAAAGATATCACATCGCGGTTTTCACCAGTGGATTTAGCACCTCATTTTACATAAAATAGTTCCTATAAGTCTACTCTCAAGAGTTGATAAAGGTAAAAACGAATAAAATGTTTATATGTCACATTTTCAAATTTCAATTATTCTCCATTTTACTCGATCTCCTAAACGGTTAAAGATAGGACATCGCGGTTTTCACCAGTGGATTTAGCACCTCATTTTACATAAAATAGGTCCTATAAGTCTACCCTCAAGAGTTGATCAAGGTACGAACGAATAAAATGTTTATATATACATTTTCAAATATCTATTATTCTCCATTTTACTCGATCTCCTAAACCGTTAAAGATAGGACATCGAGGTTTTCACCAGTGGATTTAGCACCTCATTTTACATAAAATAGGTCCTATAAGTCTACTCTCAAGAGTTGATAAAGGTAAAAACGAATAAAATGTTTATATCACATTTTCAAATATCTATTTTTCTCCATTTTACTCGATCTCCTAAATGGTTCAAGATAGGACATCGCGGATTTCACCAGTTGATTTAGCACCTCATTTTACATAAAATAAGTCCTATAAGTCTACTCTTAAGAGTTGATAAAGGTACAAACAATAAAATGTTTATATATCACATTTTCAAATATCTATTATTCTCCATTTTACTCAATCTCCTAAACGGTTAAAAATAGGACATCGCGGTTTTCACCAGTGGATTTAGCACCTCATTTTACATAAAATAAGTCCTATAAGTCTACTCTTAAGAGTTGATAAAGGTACAAACGAATAAAATGTTTATATATTACATTTTCAAATATCTATTATTCTCCATTTTACTCGATCTCCTAAACGGTTAAAGATAGGACATCGCGGTTTTCACCAGTGGATTAAGCACCTCATTTTACATAAAATAGGTCCTATAAGTCTACCCTCAAGAGTTGATCAAGGTACAAGCGAATAAAATGGTTATATATACATTTTCAAATATCTATTATTTTCCATTTTACTCGATCTCCTAAACGGTTCAAGATAGGACATCGCGGTTTTCACCAGTGGATTTAGCACCTCATTTTACATAAAATAAGTCCCATAAGTCTACTCTCAAGAGTTGATAAAGGAACAAACGAATAAAATGTTTATATATCATATTATCATATATCTATTATTCTCCATTATTCTCGATCTCCTAAACGGTTAAAGATAGGACATCGCGGATTTCACCAGTGGATTTAGCACCTCATTTTACATAAAATAAGACCTATAAGTCTACTCTCAAGAGTTGATAAAGGTACAAACGAATAAAATGTTTATATATACATTTTCAAATATCTATTATTCTCCATTTTACTCAATCTCCTAAACGGTTAAAGATAGGACATCGCGGTTTTTACCAGTGGATTTAGCACCTCATTTTACATAAAATAGGTCCTATAAGTCTGCCCTCAAGAGTTGATCAAGGTACAAACGAATAAAATGTTTATATATCACATTTTCAAATATCTATTTTTCTATATTTTACTCGATCTCCTAAACGGTTAAAGATAGGACATCGTGGTTTTCACCAGTGGATTTAGCACCTCATTTTACATAAAATATGTCCTATAAGTCTACTCTCAAATGTTGATAAAGGTACAAACGAATAAAATGTTTATATATCACATTTACAAATATCTATTATTCTCCATTTTACTCGATCTCCTAAACGGTTAAAGATAGGAATCGAGGTTTTCACCAGTGGATTTAGCACCTCATTTTACATAAAATAGTTCCTATAAGTCTACTCTCAAGAGTTGATAAAGGTAAAAACGAATAAAATGTTTATATGTCACATTTTCAAATTTCAATTATTCTCCATTTTACTCGATCTCCTAAACGGTTAAAGATAGGACATCGCGGTTTTCACCAGTGGATTTAGCACCTCATTTTACATAAAATAGGTCCTATAAGTCTACCCTCAAGAGTTGATCAAGGTACGAACGAATAAAATGTTTATATATACATTTTCAAATATCTATTATTTTCCATTTTACTCGATCTCCTAAACGGTTCAGGATAGGACATCGCGGTTTTCACCAGTGGATTTAGCACCGCATTGTACATAAAATAGGTCCTATAAGTCTCCTCTCAAATGTTGATAAAGGTACAAACGAATAAAATGTTTATATATCACATTTTCAAATATCTATTATTCTCCATTTTACTCGATCTCCTAAACCGTTAAAGATAGGACATCGAGGTTTTCACCAGTGGATTTAGCACCTCATTTTACATAAAATAGGTCCTATAAGTCTACTCTCAAGAGTTGATAAAGGTAAAAACGAATAAAATGTTTATATCACATTTTCAAATATCTATTTTTCTCCATTTTACTCGATCTCCTAAATGGTTCAAGATAGGACATCGCGGATTTCACCAGTTGATTTAGCACCTCATTTTACATAAAATAAGTCCTATAAGTCTACTCTTAAGAGTTGATAAAGGTACAAACAATAAAATGTTTATATATCACATTTTCAAATATCTATTATTCTCCATTTTACTCAATCTCCTAAACGGTTAAAAATAGGACATCGCGGTTTTCACCAGTGGATTTAGCACCTCATTTTACATAAAATAAGTCCTATAAGTCTACTCTTAAGAGTTGATAAAGGTACAAACGAATAAAATGTTTATATATTACATTTTCAAATATCTATTATTCTCCATTTTACTCGATCTCCTAAACGGTTAAAGATAGGACATCGCGGTTTTCACCAGTGGATTAAGCACCTCATTTTACATAAAATAGGTCCTATAAGTCTACCCTCAAGAGTTGATCAAGGTACAAGCGAATAAAATGGTTATATATACATTTTCAAATATCTATTATTTTCCATTTTACTCGATCTCCTAAACGGTTCAAGATAGGACATCGCGGTTTTCACCAGTGGATTTAGCACCTCATTTTACATAAAATAAGTCCCATAAGTCTACTCTCAAGAGTTGATAAAGGAACAAACGAATAAAATGTTTATATATCATATTATCATATATCTATTATTCTCCATTATTCTCGATCTCCTAAACGGTTAAAGATAGGACATCGCGGATTTCACCAGTGGATTTAGCACCTCATTTTACATAAAATAAGACCTATAAGTCTACTCTCAAGAGTTGATAAAGGTACAAACGAATAAAATGTTTATATATACATTTTCAAATATCTATTATTCTCCATTTTACTCAATCTCCTAAACGGTTAAAGATAGGACATCGCGGTTTTTACCAGTGGATTTAGCACCTCATTTTACATAAAATAGGTCCTATAAGTCTGCCCTCAAGAGTTGATCAAGGTACAAACGAATAAAATGTTTATATATCACATTTTCAAATATCTATTTTTCTATATTTTACTCGATCTCCTAAACGGTTAAAGATAGGACATCGTGGTTTTCACCAGTGGATTTAGCACCTCATTTTACATAAAATATGTCCTATAAGTCTACTCTCAAATGTTGATAAAGGTACAAACGAATAAAATGTTTATATATCACATTTACAAATATCTATTATTCTCCATTTTACTCGATCTCCTAAACGGTTAAAGATAGGAATCGAGGTTTTCACCAGTGGATTTGGCACCTCATTTTACATAAAATAGGTCCCATAAGTCTACTCTCAAGAGTTGATAAAGGTAAAAACGAATAAAATGTTTATATATCATATTATCAAATATCTATTATTCTCCATTATACTCGATCTCCTAAACGGTTAAAGATAGGCCATCGCGGATTTCACCAGTGGATTTAGCACCTCATTTTACATAAAATAAGATCTATAAGTCTACTCTCAAGAGTTGATAAAGGTACAAACGAATAAAATGTTTATATATCACATTTTCAGATATCTATTATTCTCCATTTCACTCGATCTCCTAAACGGTTAAAGATAGGACATCGCGGTTTTCATCAGTGGATTAAGCACCCCATTTTACATAAAATAAGTCCTATAAGTCTACTCTCAAGAGTTGATAAAGGTACAATCGAATAAAATGTTTATATATCACATTTTCAAAAATCTATTATTCTCCATTTTACTTAATCTCCTAAACGGTTAAAAATAGGACATCGCGGTTTTCACCAGTGGATTTAGCACCTCATTTTACATAAAATAAGTCCTATAAGTCTACTCTTAAGAGTTGATAAAGGTACAAACGAATAAAATGTTTATATATCACATTTTCAAATATCTATTATTCTCTATTTTACTCGATCTCCTAAACGGTTAAAGATATCCCATCGCGGTTTTCACCAGTGGATTTAGCACCTCATTTTACATAAAATAGTTCCTATAAGTCTACTCTTAAGAGTTGATAAAGGTAAAAACGAATAAAATGTTTATATGTCACATTTTCAAATTTCTATTATTCTCCATTTTACTCGATCTCCTAAACGGTTAAAGATAGGACATCGCGGTTTTCACCAGTGGATTTAGCACCTCATTTTACATAAAATAGGTCCTATAAGTCTACCCTCAAGAGTTGATCAAGGTACAAACGAATAAAATGTTTATATATACATTTTCAAATATCTATTATTTTCCATTTTACTCGATCTCCTAAACGGTTCAGGATAGGACATCGCGGTTTTCACCAGTGGATTTAGCACCGCATTTTACATAAAATAGGTCCTATAAGTCTACTCTCAAATGTTGATAAAGGTACAAACGAATAAAATGTTTATATATCACATTTTCAAATATCTATTATTCTCCATTTTACTCGATCTCCTAAACGGTTAAAGATAGGACATCGAGGTTTTCACCAGTGGATTTAGCACCTCATTTTACATAAAATAGGTCCTATAAGCCTACTCTCAAGAGTTGATAAAGGTAAAAACGAATAAAAGGTTTATATCACATTTTCAAATATCTATTTTTCTCCATTTTACTCGATCTCCTAAATGGTTCAAGATAGGACATCGCGGATTTCACCAGTTGATTTAGCACCTCATTTTACATAAAATAAGTCCTATAAGTCTACTCTTAAGAGTTGATAAAGGTACAAACAATAAAATGTTTATATATCACATTTTCAAATATCTATTATTCTCCATTTTACTCAATCTCCTAAACGGTTAAAAATAGGACATCGCGGATTTCACCAGTGGATTTAGCACCTCATTTTACATGAAATAAGTCCTATAAGCCTACTCTTAAGAGTTGATAAAGGTACAAACGAATAAAATGTTTATATATCACATTTTCAAATATCTATTATTCTCCATTTTACTCAATCTCCTAAACGGTTAAAAATAGGACATCGCGGTTTTCACCAGTGGATTTAGAACCTCATTTTACATAAAATAGGTCCTATAAGTCTACTCTCAAGAGTTGATAAAGGTAAAAACGAATAAAATGTTTATATATCACATTTTCAAATATCTATTTTTCTCCATTTTACTCGATCTCCTAAACGGTTAAAGATAGGACATCGCGGTTTTCACCAGTGGATTTAGCACCTCATTTTACATAAAACAGGTCCTATAAGTCTACCCTCAAGAGTTGATCAAGGTACAAAGAAATAAAATGTTTATATATCACATTTTCAAAAATCTATTTTTCTCCATTTTACTCGATCTCCTAAACGGTTAAAGATAGGACATCGTGGTTTTCACCAGTGGATTTAGCACCTCATTTTACATAAAATAAGACCTATAAGTCTACTCTCAAGAGTTGATAAAGGTACAAACGAATAAAATGTTTATATATCACATTTACAAATATCTATTATTTTCCATTTTACTCGGTCTCCTAAACGGTTAAAGATAGGACATCGAGGTTTTCACCAGTGGATTTAGCACCTCATTTTACATAAAATAGGTCCTATAAGCCTACTCTCAAGAGTTGATAAAGGTAAAAACGAATAAAATGTTTATATCACATTTTCAAATATCTATTTTTCTCCATTTTACTCGATCTCCTAAATGGTTCAAGATAGGACATCGCGGATTTCACCAGTTGATTTAGCACCTCATTTTACATAAAATAAGTCCTATAAGTCTACTCTTAAGAGTTGATAAAGGTACAAACAATAAAATGTTTATATATCACATTTTCAAATATCTATTATTCTCCATTTTACTCAATCTCCTAAACGGTTAAAAATAGGACATCGCGGATTTCACCAGTGGATTTAGCACCTCATTTTTCATAAAATAAGTCCTATAAGCCTACTCTTAAGAGTTGATAAAGGTACAAACGAATAAAATGTTTATATATCACATTTTCAAATATCTATTATTCTCCATTTTACTCAATCTCCTAAACGGTTAAAAATAGGACATCGCGGTTTTCACCAGTGGATTTAGAACCTCATTTTACATAAAATAGGTCCTATAAGTCTACTCTCAAGAGTTGATAAAGGTAAAAACGAATAAAATGTTTATATATCACATTTTCAAATATCTCTTTTTCTCCATTTTACTCGATCTCCTAAACGGTTCAAGATAGGACATCGCGGTTTTCACCTGTGGATTTAGCACCTCATTTTACATAAAATAGGTCCTATAAGTCTACTCTCAAGAGTTGATAAAGGTACAAACGAATAAAATGTTTATATATCACATTTACAAATATCTATTATTCTCCATTTTACTCGATCTCCTAAACGGTTAAAGATAGGAATCGAGGTTTTCACCAGTGGATTTGGCACCTCATTTTACATAAAATAGGTCCCATAAGTCTACTCTCAAGAGTTGATAAAGGTAAAAACGAATAAAATGTTTATATATCATATTATCAAATATCTATTATTCTCCATTATACTCGATCTCCTAAACGGTTAAAGATAGGCCATCGCGGATTTCACCAGTGGATTTAGCACCTCATTTTACATAAAATAAGATCTATAAGTCTACTCTCAAGAGTTGATAAAGGTACAAACGAATAAAATGTTTATATATCACATTTTCAGATATCTATTATTCTCCATTTCACTCGATCTCCTAAACGGTTAAAGATAGGACATCGCGGTTTTCATCAGTGGATTAAGCACCCCATTTTACATAAAATAAGTCCTATAAGTCTACTCTCAAGAGTTGATAAAGGTACAATCGAATAAAATGTTTATATATCACATTTTCAAAAATCTATTATTCTCCATTTTACTTAATCTCCTAAACGGTTAAAAATAGGACATCGCGGTTTTCACCAGTGGATTTAGCACCTCATTTTACATAAAATAAGTCCTATAAGTCTACTCTTAAGAGTTGATAAAGGTACAAACGAATAAAATGTTTATATATCACATTTTCAAATATCTATTATTCTCTATTTTACTCGATCTCCTAAACGGTTAAAGATATCCCATCGCGGTTTTCACCAGTGGATTTAGCACCTCATTTTACATAAAATAGTTCCTATAAGTCTACTCTTAAGAGTTGATAAAGGTAAAAACGAATAAAATGTTTATATGTCACATTTTCAAATTTCTATTATTCTCCATTTTACTCGATCTCCTAAACGGTTAAAGATAGGACATCGCGGTTTTCACCAGTGGATTTAGCACCTCATTTTACATAAAATAGGTCCTATAAGTCTACCCTCAAGAGTTGATCAAGGTACAAACGAATAAAATGTTTATATATACATTTTCAAATATCTATTATTTTCCATTTTACTCGATCTCCTAAACGGTTCAGGATAGGACATCGCGGTTTTCACCAGTGGATTTAGCACCGCATTTTACATAAAATAGGTCCTATAAGTCTACTCTCAAATGTTGATAAAGGTACAAACGAATAAAATGTTTATATATCACATTTTCAAATATCTATTATTCTCCATTTTACTCGATCTCCTAAACGGTTAAAGATAGGACATCGAGGTTTTCACCAGTGGATTTAGCACCTCATTTTACATAAAATAGGTCCTATAAGCCTACTCTCAAGAGTTGATAAAGGTAAAAACGAATAAAAGGTTTATATCACATTTTCAAATATATATTTTTCTCCATTTTACTCGATCTCCTAAATGGTTCAAGATAGGACATCGCGGATTTCACCAGTTGATTTAGCACCTCATTTTACATAAAATAAGTCCTATAAGTCTACTCTTAAGAGTTGATAAAGGTACAAACAATAAAATGTTTATATATCACATTTTCAAATATCTATTATTCTCCATTTTACTCAATCTCCTAAACGGTTAAAAATAGGACATCGCGGATTTCACCAGTGGATTTAGCACCTCATTTTACATGAAATAAGTCCTATAAGCCTACTCTTAAGAGTTGATAAAGGTACAAACGAATAAAATGTTTATATATCACATTTTCAAATATCTATTATTCTCCATTTTACTCAATCTCCTAAACGGTTAAAAATAGGACATCGCGGTTTTCACCAGTGGATTTAGAACCTCATTTTACATAAAATAGGTCCTATAAGTCTACTCTCAAGAGTTGATAAAGGTAAAAACGAATAAAATGTTTATATATCACATTTTCAAATATCTATTTTTCTCCATTTTACTCGATCTCCTAAACGGTTAAAGATAGGACATCGCGGTTTTCACCAGTGGATTTAGCACCTCATTTTACATAAAACAGGTCCTATAAGTCTACCCTCAAGAGTTGATCAAGGTACAAAGAAATAAAATGTTTATATATCACATTTTCAAAAATCTATTTTTCTCCATTTTACTCGATCTCCTAAACGGTTAAAGATAGGACATCGTGGTTTTCACCAGTGGATTTAGCACCTCATTTTACATAAAATAAGACCTATAAGTCTACTCTCAAGAGTTGATAAAGGTACAAACGAATAAAATGTTTATATATCACATTTACAAATATCTATTATTTTCCATTTTACTCGGTCTCCTAAACGGTTAAAGATAGGACATCGAGGTTTTCACCAGTGGATTTAGCACCTCATTTTACATAAAATAGGTCCTATAAGCCTACTCTCAAGAGTTGATAAAGGTAAAAACGAATAAAATGTTTATATCACATTTTCAAATATCTATTTTTCTCCATTTTACTCGATCTCCTAAATGGTTCAAGATAGGACATCGCGGATTTCACCAGTTGATTTAGCACCTCATTTTACATAAAATAAGTCCTATAAGTCTACTCTTAAGAGTTGATAAAGGTACAAACAATAAAATGTTTATATATCACATTTTCAAATATCTATTATTCTCCATTTTACTCAATCTCCTAAACGGTTAAAAATAGGACATCGCGGATTTCACCAGTGGATTTAGCACCTCATTTTTCATAAAATAAGTCCTATAAGCCTACTCTTAAGAGTTGATAAAGGTACAAACGAATAAAATGTTTATATATCACATTTTCAAATATCTATTATTCTCCATTTTACTCAATCTCCTAAACGGTTAAAAATAGGACATCGCGGTTTTCACCAGTGGATTTAGAACCTCATTTTACATAAAATAGGTCCTATAAGTCTACTCTCAAGAGTTGATAAAGGTAAAAACGAATAAAATGTTTATATATCACATTTTCAAATATCTCTTTTTCTCCATTTTACTCGATCTCCTAAACGGTTCAAGATAGGACATCGCGGTTTTCACCTGTGGATTTAGCACCTCATTTTACATAAAATAGGTCCTATAAGTCTACTCTCAAGAGTTGATAAAGGTACAAACGAATAAAATGTTTATATATCACATTTTCAAATATATTTTTTTCTCCATTTTACTCGATCTCCTAAACGGTTCAAGATAGGACATCGCGGTTTTCACCAGTGGATTTAGCACTTCATTTTACATAAAATAGGTCCTATAAGTCTACTCTCAAGAGTTGATAAAGGTACAAATGAATAAAATGTTTATATATCACATTTACAAATATCTATTATTCTCCATTTTACTCGATCTCCTAAACGGTTAAGGATAGGACATCGCGGTTTTTACCAGTGGATTTAGCACCTCATTTTACATAAAATATGTCGTATAAGTCTACTCTTAAGAGTTGATAAAGGTACAAACGAATAAAATGTTTATATATCACATTTTCAAATTTCTATTATTCTCCATTTTACTCGATCTCCTAAACGGTTAAGGATAGGACATCGCGGTTTTTACCAGTGGATTTAGAACCTCATTTTACATAAAATAGGTCCTATAAGTCTACTCTCAAGAGTTGATAAAGGTAAAAACGAATAAAATGTTTATATATCACATTTTCAAATATCTATTTTTCTCCATTTTACTCGATCTCCTAAACGGTTAAAGATAGGACATCGCGGTTTTCACCAGTGGATTTAGCACCTCATTTTACATAAAACAGGTTCTATAAGTCTACCCTCAAGAGTTGATCAAGGTACAAAGGAATAAAATGTTTATATATCACATTTTCAAATATCTATTTTTCTCCATTTTACTCGATCTCCTAAACGGTTAAAGATAGGACATCGTGGTTTTTACCAGTGGATTTAGCACCTCATTTTACATAAAATAAGACCTATAAGTCTACTCTCAAGAGTTGATAAAGGTACAAACGAATAAAATGTTTATATATCACATTTACAAATATCTATTATTTTCCATTTTACTCGATCTCCTAAACGGTTAAAGATAGGACATCGAGGTTTTCACCAGTGGATTTAGCACCTCATTTTACATAAAATAGGTCCTATAAGTCTACTCTCAAGAGTTGATAAAGGTACAAACGAATAAAATGTTAATATATCACATTTTCAAATATCTATTTTTCTCCATTTTACCCGATCTCCTAAACGGTTAATGATAGGACATCGAGGTTTTCATTAGTGGATTTAGCACCTCATTTTACATAAAATAGGTCCCATAAGTCTACTCTCAAGAGTTGATAAAGGTAAAAACGAATAAAATGTTTAGATATCACATTTTCAAATATCTATTTTTCTCCATTTTACGCGATCTCCTAAACGGTTCAAGATAGGTCATCGCGGTTTTCACCAGTGGATTTAGCACCTCATTTTACATAAAATAGGTCCTATAAGTCTACTCTCAAGAGTTGATAAAGGTACAAACGAATAAAATGTTTATATATCACATTTTCATATATCTATTTTTCTCCATTTTACTCGATATCCTAAACGGTTCAAGATAGGACATCGCGGATTTCACCAGTGGATTTAGCACCTCATTTTACATAAAATAAGTCCTATAAGTCTACTCTTAAGAGTTGATAAAGGTAAAAACGAATAAAATGTTTATATGTCACATTTTCAAATTTCTATTATTCTCCATTTTACTCGATCTCCTAAACGGTTAAAGATAGGACATCGCGGTTTTCACCAGTGGATTTAGCACCTCATTTTACATAAAATAGGTCCTATAAGTCTACCCTCAAGAGTTGATCAAGGTACAAACGAATAAAATGTTTATATATACATTTTCAAATATCTATTATTTTCCATTTTACTCGATCTCCTAAACGGTTCAGGATAGGACATCGCGGTTTTCACCAGTGGATTTAGCACCGCATTTTACATAAAATAGGTCCTATAAGTCTACTCTCAAATGTTGATAAAGGTACAAACGAATAAAATGTTTATATATCACATTTTCAAATATCTATTATTCTCCATTTTACTCGATCTCCTAAACGGTGAAAGATAGGACATCGAGGTTTTCACCAGTGGATTTAGCACCTCATTTTACATAAAATAGGTCCTATAAGTCTACTCTCAAATGTTGATAAATGTACAAACGAATAAAATGTTTATATCACATTTTCAAATATCTATTTTTCTCCATTTTACTCGATCTCCTAAATGGTTCAAGATAGGACATCGCGGATTTCACCAGTTGATTTAGCACCTCATTTTACATAAAATAGGTCCTATAAGTCTACTCTCAAGAGTTGATAAATGTAAAAACGAATAAAATGTTTATATCACATTTTCAAATATCTATTTTTCTCCATTTTACTCGATCTCCTAAATGGTTCAAGATAGGACATCGCGGTTAACACCAGTGGATTTAGCACCTCATTTTACATAAAATAAGTCCTATAAGTCTACTCTCAAGAGTTGATAATGGTACAAACGAATAAATTGTTTATATATCACATTATCAAATATCTATTATTCTCCATTTTACTCGATCTCCTAAACGGTTAAAGATAGGACATCGCGATTTTCACCAGTGGATTTAGAACCTCATTTTACATAAAATAGGTCCTATAAGTCTACTCTCAAGAGTTGATAAAGGTAAAAACGAATAAAATGTTTATATATCACATTTTCAAATATCTATTATTCTCCATTTTACTCGATCTCCTAAACGGTTAAAGATATCACATCGCGGTTTTCACCAGTGGATTTAGCACCTCATTTTACATAAAATAGGTCCTATAAGTCTACTCTCAAGAGTTGATAAAGGTAAAAACGAATAAATTGTTTATATGTCACATTTTCAAATTTCTATTATTCTCCATTTTACTCGATCTCCTAAACGGTTAAAGATAGGACATCGCAGTTTTCACCAGTGGATTTAGCACCTCATTTTACATAAAATAGGTCCTATAAGTCTACTCTCAAGAGTTGATAAAGGTACAAACGAATAAAATGTTTATATATCACATTTTCAAATATCTATTATTCTCCATTTTACTCGATCTCCTAAACGGTTAAAGATATCACATCGCAATTTTCACCAGTGGATTTAGCACCTTATTTTACATAAAATAGGTCCTATAAGTCTACTCTCAAGAGTTGATAAAGGTAAAAACGAATAAAATGTTTATATGTCACATTTTCAAATTTCTATTATTCTCCATTTTACTCGATCTCCTAAACGGTTAAAGATAGGACATTGCGGTTTTCACCAGTGGATTTAGCACCTCATTTTACATAAAATAGGTCCTATAAGTCTACTCTCAAGAGTTGATAAAGGTACAAACGAATAAAATGTTTATATATCACATTATCAATTATCTATTATTCTCCATTTTACTCGATCTCCTAAACAGTTAAAGATAGGACATCGCGGTTTTCACCAGTGGATTTAGAACTTCATTTTACATAAAATAGGTCCTATAAGTCTACTCTCAAGAGTTGATAAAGGTAAAAACGAATAAAATGTTTATATATCACATTTTCAAATATCTAATATTCTCCATTTTACTCGATCTCCTAAACGGTTGAAGATATCACATCGCGGTTTTCACCAGTGGATTAAGCACCTCATTTCACATAAAATAAGTCCTATAAGTCTACTCTCAAGAGTTGATAAAGGTACAAACGAATAAATTGTTTATATATCACATTATCAAATATCTATTATTCTCCATTTTACTCGATCTCCTAAACGGTTAAAGATAGGACATCGCGATTTTCACCAGTGGATTTAGAACCTCATTTAACATAAAATAGGTCCTATAAGTCTACTCTCAAGAGTTGATAAAGGTACAAACGAATAAAATGTTTATATATCACATTTTCAAATATCTATTTTTCTCCATTTTACTCGATATCCTAAACGGTTCAAGATAGGACTTCGCGGTTTTCACCAGTGGATTTAGCACCTCATTTTACATAAAATAAGTCCTCTAAGTCTACTCTTAAGAGTTGATAAAAGTACAAACGAATAAAATGTTTATATATCACATTATCAAATATTTATTATTCTCCATTTTACTCGATCTCCTAAACGGTTCAAGATAGGACATCGCGGTTTTCACCAGTGGATTTAGCACTTCATTTTACATAAAATAGGTCCTATAAGTCTACTCTCAAGAGTTGATAAAGGTACAAATGAATAAAATGTTTATATATCACATTTACAAATATCTATTATTCTCCATTTTACTCGATCTCCTAAACGGTTAAGGATAGGACATCGCGGTTTTTACCAGTGGATTTAGCACCTTATTTTACATAAAATATGTTGTATAAGTCTACTCTTAAGAGTTGATAAAGGTACAAACGAATAAAATGTTTATATATCACATTTTCAAATTTCTATTATTCTCCATTTTACTCGATCTCCTAAACGGTTAAGGATAGGACATCGCGGTTTTTACCAGTGGATTTAGCACCTCATTTTACATAAAACAGGTCCTATAAGTCTACCCTCATGAGTTGATCAAGGTACAAACGAATAAAATGTTAATATATCACATTTTCAAATATCTATTTTTCTCCATTTTACGCGATCTCCTAAACGGTTCAAGATAGGTCATCCGGGTTTTCACCAGTGGATTTAGCACCTCATTTTACATAAAATAGGTCCCATAAGTCTACTCTCAAGAGTTGATAAAGGTAAAAACGAATAAAATGTTTATATATCACATTTACAAATATCTATTATTCTCCATTTTACCCGATCTCCTAAACGGTTAAAGATAGGACATCGAGGTTTTCATTAGTGGATTTAGCACCTCATTTTACATAAAATAGGTCCCATAAGTCTACTCTCAAGAGTTGATAAAGGTAAATACGAATAAAATGTTTATATATCACATTTTCAAATATCTATTTTTCTCCATTTTACGCGATCTCCTAAACGGTTCGAGATAGGTCATCGCGGTTTTCACCAGTGGATTTAGCACCTCATTTTACATAAAATAGGTCCTATAAGTCTACTCTCAAGAGTTGATAAAGGTACAAACGAATAAAATGTTTATATATCACATTTTCATATATCTATTTTTCTCCATTTTACTCGATATCCTAAACGGTTCAAGATAGGACATCGCGGATTTCACCAGTGGATTTAGCACCTCATTTTACATAAAATAAGTCCTATAAGTCTACTCTTAAGAGTTGATAAAGGTACAAACGAATAAAATGTTTATCTATCACACTTTCAAATATCTATTATTCTCCATTTTACTCAATCTCCTAAACGGTTAAAAATAGGACATCGCGGTTTTCACCAGTGGATTTAGCACCTCATTTTACATAAAATAGGTCCTATAAGTCTACTCTCAAGAGTTGATAAAGGTACAAACGAATAAAATGTTTATATATCACATTTTCAAATATATTTTTTTCTCCATTTTACTCGATCTCCTAAACGGTTAAAAATAGGACATCGCGGTTTTCACCAGTGGATTTAGCACCTCATTTTACATAAAATAGGTCCTATAAGTCTACTCTCAAGAGTTGATAAAGGTACAAACGAATAAAATGTTTATATATCACATTTTCAAATATCAATTATTCTCCATTTTACTCAATCTCCTAAACGGTTAAAAATAGGACATCGCGGTTTTCACCAGTGGATTTAGCACCTCATTTTACATAAAATAGGTCCTATAAGTCTACTCTCAAGAGTTGATAAAGGTACAAACGAATAAAATGTTTATATATCACATTTTCAAATATCTATTTTTCTCCATTTTACTCGATATCCTAAACGGTTCAAGATAGGACATCGCGGATTTCACCAGTGGATTTAGCACCTCATTTTACATAAAATAGGTCCTATAAGTCTACCCTCAAGAGTTGATCAAGGTACAAACGAATAAAATGGTTATATATACATTTTTAAATATCTATTATATTCCATTTTACTCGATCTCCTAAACGGTTCAAGATAGGACATCGCGGTTTTCACCAGTGGATTTAGCACCTCATTTTACATAAAATAGTTCCTATAAGTCTACTCTCAAGAGTTGATAAAGGTACAAACGATTAAAATGTTTATATGTCACATTTTCAAATTTCAATTATTCTCCATTTTACTCGATCTCCTAAACGGTTAAAGATAGGACATCGCGGTTTTCACCAGTGGATTTAGCACCTCATTTTACATAAAATAGGTCCTATAAGTCTACCCTCAAGAGTTGATCAAGGTACAAACGAATAAAATGTTTATATATACATTTTCAAATATCTATTATTTTCCATTTTACTCGATCTCCTAAACGGTTCAGGATAGGACATCGCGGTTTTTACCAGTGGATTTAGCACCGCATTTTACATAAAATAGGTCCTATAAGTCTACTCTCAAATGTTGATAAAGGTACAAACGAATAAAATGTTTATATATCACATTTTCAAATATCTATTATTCTCCATTTTACTCGATCTCCTAAACCGTTAAAGATAGGACATCGAGGTTTTCACCAGTGGATTTAGCACCTCATTTTACATAAAATAGGTCCTTTAAGTCTACTCTCAAGAGTTGATAAAGGTAAAAACGAATAAAATGTTTATATCACATTTTCAAATATCTATTTTTCTCCATTTTACTCGATCTCCTAAATGGTTAAAAATAGGACATCGCGGTTTTCACCAGTGGATTTAGCACCTCATTTTACATAAAATAGGTCCTATAAGTCTACTCTCAAGAGTTGATAAAGGTACAAACGAATAAAATGTTTATATATCACATTTTCAAATATCTATTTTTCTCCATTTTACTCGATATCCTAAACGGTTCAAGATAGGACATCGCGGATTTCACCAGTGGATTTAGCACCTCATTTTACATAAAATAGGTCCTATAAGTCTACCCTCAAGAGTTGATCAAGGTACAAACGAATAAAATGGTTATATATACATTTTCAAATATCTATTATATTCCATTTTACTCGATCTCCTAAACGGTTCAAGATAGGACATCGCGGTTTTCACCAGTGGATTTAGCACCTCATTTTACATAAAATAGGTCCTATAAGTCTACTCTCATGAGTTGATAAAGGTACAAACGATTAAAATGTTTATATGTCACATTTTCAAATTTTTATTATTCTCCATTTTACTCGATCTCCTAAACGGTTAAAGATAGGACATCGCGGTTTTCACCAGTGGATTTAGCACCTAATTTTACATAAAATAGGTCCTATAAGTCTACTCTCATGAGTTGATAAAGGTACAAACGAATAAAATGTTTATATATCACATTTTCAAATATCTATTATTCTCCATTTTACTCGATCTCCTAAACGGTTAAAGATATCACATCGCGGTTTTCACCAGTGGATTTAGCACCTCATTTTACATAAAATAGTTAATATAAGTCTACTCTCAAGAGTTGATAAAGGTAAAAACGAATAAAATGTTTATATGTCACATTTTCAAATTTCAATTATTCTCCATTTTACTCGATCTCCTAAACGGTTAAAGATAGGACATCGCGGTTTTCACCAGTGGATTTAGCACCTCATTTTACATAAAATAGGTCCTATAAGTCTACCCTCAAGAGTTGATCAAGGTACAAACGAATAAAATGTTTATATATACATTTTCAAATATCTATTATTTTCCATTTTACTCGATCTCCTAAACGGTTCAGGATAGGACATCGCGGTTTTCACCAGTGGATTTAGCACCGCATTTTACATAAAATAGGTCCTATAAGTCTCCTCTCAAATGTTGATAAAGGTACAAACGAATAAAATGTTTATATATCACATTTTCAAATATCTATTATTCTCCATTTTACTCGATCTCCTAAACCGTTAAAGATAGGACATCGAGGTTTTCACCAGTGGATTTAGCACCTCATTTTACATAAAATAGGTCCTATAAGTCTACTCTCAAGAGTTGATAAAGGTAAAAACGAATAAAATGTTTATATCACATTTTCAAATATCTATTTTTCTCCATTTTACTCGATCTCCTAAATGGTTCAAGATAGGACATCGCGGATTTCACCAGTTGATTTAGCACCTCATTTTACATAAAATAGGTCCTATAAGTCTACTCTCAAGAGTTGATAAAGGTAAAAACGAATAAAATGTTTATATCACATTTTCAAATATCTATTTTTCTCCATTTTACTCGATCTCCTAAATGGTTCAAGATAGGACATCGCGGATTTCACCAGTTGATTTAGCACCTCATTTTACATAAAATAAGTCCTATAAGTCTACTCTTAAGAGTTGATAAAGGTACAAACAATAAAATGTTTATATATCACATTTTCAAATATCTATTATTCTCCATTTTACTCGATCTCCTAAACGGTTCAAGATAGGACATCGCGGTTTTCACCAGTGGATTAAGCACCTCATTTTACATAAAATAGGTCCTATAAGTCTACCCTCAAGAGTTGATCAAGGTACAAGCGAATAAAATGGTTATATATATATTTTCAAATATCTATTATTTTCCATTTTACTCGATCTCCTAAACGGTTCAAGATAGGACATCGCGGTTTTCACCAGTGGATTTAGCACCTCATTTTACATAAAATAAGTCCCATAAGTCTACTCTCAAGAGTTGATAAAGGAACAAACGAATAAAATGTTTATATATCATATTATCATATATCTATTATTCTCCATTATTCTCGATCTCCTAAACGGTTAAAGATAGGACATCGCGGATTTCACCAGTGGATTTAGCACCTCATTTTACATAAAATAAGACCTATAAGTCTACTCTCAAGAGTTGATAAAGGTACAAACGAATAAAATGTTTATATATACATTTTCAAAGATCTATTATTCTCCATTTTACTCAATCTCCTAAACGGTTAAAGATAGGACATCGCGGTTTTTACCAGTGGATTTAGCACCTCATTTTACATAAAATAGGTCCTATAAGTCTGCCCTCAAGAGTTGATCAAGGTACAAACGAATAAAATGTTTATATATACATTTTCAAATATCTATTATTTTCCATTTTACTCGATCTCCTAAACGGTTCAAGATAGGACATCGCGGTTTTCTCCAGTGGATTTAGCACCCCATTTTACATAAAATAGGTCCTATAAGTCTACTCTCAAATGTTGATAAAGGTACAAACGAATAAAATGTATATATATCACATCTTCAAATATCTATTATTCTCCATTTTACTCGATCTCCTCAACGGTTAAAGATAGGACATCGAGGTTTTCACCAGTGGATTTAGCACCTCATTTTACATAAAATAGGTCCTATAAGTCTACTCTCAAGAGTTGATAAAGGTAAAAACGAATAAAATGTTTATATATAACATTTTCAAATATCTATTTTTCTCCATTTTACTCGATCTCCTAAACGGTTAAAGATAGGACATCGCGGTTTTCACCAGTGGATTTAGCACCTCATTTTACATAAAACAGGTCCTATAAGTCTACCCTCAAGAGTTGATCAAGGTACAAAGGAATAAAATGTTTATATATCACATTTTCAAATATCTATTTTTCTATATTTTACTCGATCTCCTAAACGGTTAAAGATAGGACATCGTGGTTTTCACCAGTGGATTTAGCACCTCATTTTACATAAAATATGTCCTATAAGTCTACTCTCAAATGTTGATAAAGGTACAAACGAATAAAATGTTTATATATCATATTTACAAATATCTATTATTCTCCATTTTACTCGATCTCCTAAACGGTTAAAGATAGGACATCGAGGTTTTCACCAGTGGATTTGGCACCTCATTTTACATAAAATAGGTCCCATAAGTCTACTCTCAAGAGTTGATAAAGGTAAAAACGAATAAAATGTTTATATATCATATTATCAAATATCTATTATTCTCCATTATACTCGATCTCCTAAACGGTTAAAGATAGGCCATCGCGGATTTCACCAGTGGATTTAGCACCTCATTTTACATAAAATAAGATCTATAAGTCTACTCTCAAGAGTTGATAAAGGTACAAACGAATAAAATGTTTATATATCACATTTTCAAATATCTATTATTCTCCATTTCACTCGATCTCCTAAACGGTTAAAGATAGGACATCGCGGTTTTCATCAGTGGATTAAGCACCCCATTTTACATAAAATAAGTCCTATAAGTCTACTCTCAAGAGTTGATAAAGGTACAATCGAATAAAATGTTTATATATACATTTTCAAATATCTATTATTTTCCATTTTACTCGATCTCCTAAACGGTTCAGGATAGGACATCGCGGTTTTCACCAGTGGATTTAGCACCGCATTTTACATAAAATAGGTCCTATAAGTCTACTCTCAAATGTTGATAAAGGTACAAACGAATAAAATATTTATATATCACATTTTCAAATATCTATTATTCTCCATTTTACTCGATCTCCTAAACGGTTAAAGATAGGACATCGAGGTTTTCACCAGTGGATTTAGCACCTCATTTTACATAAAATAGGTCCTATAAGTCTACTCTCAAGAGTTGATAAAGGTAAAAACGAATAAAATGTTTATAAATCACATTTTCAAATATTTATTTTTCTCCATTTTACTCGATCTCCTAAACGGTTAAAGATAGGACATCGCGGTTTTCACCAGTGGATTTAGCACCTCATTTTACATAAAACAGGTCCTATAAGTCTACCCTCAAGAGTTGATCAAGGTACAAAGGAATAAAATGTTTATATATCACATTTTCAAATATCAATTTTTCTCCATTTTACTCGATCTCCTAAACGGTTAAAGATAGGACATCGTGGTTTTCACCAGTGGATTTAGCACCTCATTTTACATAAAATATGTCCTATAAGTCTACTCTCAAATGTTGATAAAGGTACAAACGAATAAAATGTTTATATATCACATTTACAAATATCTATTATTTTCCATTTTACTCGATCTCCTAAACGGTTAAAGATAGGACATCGAGGTTTTCACCAGTGGATTTGGCACCTCATTTTACATAAAATAGGTCCCATAAGTCTACTCTCAAGAGTTGATAAAGGTAAAAACGAATAAAATGTTTATATATCATATTATCAAATATCTATTATTCTCCATTATACTCGATCTCCTAAACGGTTAAAGATAGGCCATCGCGGATTTCACCAGTGGATTTAGCACCTCATTTTACATAAAATAAGACCTATAAGTCTACTCTCAAGAGTTGATAAAGGTACAAACGAATAAAATGTTTATATATCACATTTTCAAATATCTATTATTCTCCATTTCACTCGATCTCCTAAACGGTTAAGGATAGGACATCGCGGTTTTCATCAGTGGATTAAGCACCCCATTTTACATAAAATAAGTCCTATAAGTCTACTCTCAAGAGTTGATAAAGGTACAATCGAATAAAATGTTTATATATCACATTTTCAAAAATCTATTAATCTCCATTTTTCTTAATCTCCTAAACAGTTAAAAATAGGACATCGCGGTTTTCACCAGTGGATTTAGCACCTCATTTTACATAAAATAAGTCCTATAAGTCTACTCTTAAGAGTTGATAAAGGTACAAACGAATAAAATGTTTATATATCACATTTTCAAATATCTATTATTCTCTATTTTACTCGATCTCCTAAACGGTTAAAGATATCCCATCGCGGTTTTCACCAGTGGATTTAGCACCTCATTTTACATAAAATAGTTCCTATAAGTCTACTCTCAAGAGTTGATAAAGGTAAAAACGAATAAAATGTTTATATGTCACATTTTCAAATTTCTATTATTCTCCATTTTACTCGATCTCCTAAACGGTTAAAGATAGGACATCGCGGTTTTCACCAGTGGATTTAGCACCTCATTTTACATAAAATAGGTCCTATAAGTCTACCCTCAAGAGTTGATCAAGGTACAAACGAATAAAATGTTTATATATACATTTTCAAATATCTATTATTTTCCATTTTACTCGATCTCCTAAACGGTTCACGATAGGACATCGCGGTTTTCACCAGTGGATTTAGCACCGCATTTTACATAAAATAGGTCCTATAAGTCTACTCTCAAATGTTGATAAAGGTACAAACGAATAAAATGTTTATATATCACATTTTCAAATATCTATTATTCTCCATTTTACTCGATCTCCTAAACGGTTAAAGATAGGACATCGAGGTTTTCACCAGTGGATTTAGCACCTCATTTTACATAAAATAGGTCCTATAAGCCTACTCTCAAGAGTTGATAAAGGTAAAAACGAATAAAAGGTTTATATCACATTTTCAAATATCTATTTTTCTCCATTTTACTCGATCTCCTAAATGGTTCAAGATAGGACATCGCGGATTTCACCAGTTGATTTAGCACCTCATTTTACATAAAATAAGTCCTATAAGTCTACTCTTAAGAGTTGATAAAGGTACAAACAATAAAATGTTTATATATCACATTTTCAAATATCTATTATTCTCCATTTTACTCAATCTCTTAAACGGTTAAAAATAGGACATCGCGGATTTCACCAGTGGATTTAGCACCTCATTTTACATAAAATAAGTCCTATAAGCCTACTCTTAAGAGTTGATAAAGGTACAAACGAATAAAATGTTTATATATCACATTTTCAAATATCTATTATTCTCCATTTTACTCAATCTCCTAAACGGTTAAAATTAGGACATCGCGGTTTTCACCAGTGGATTTAGAACCTCATTTTACATAAAATAGGTCCTATAAGTCTACTCTCAAGAGTTGATAAAGGTAAAAACGAATAAAATGTTTATATATCACATTTTCAAATATCTATTTTTCTCCATTTTACTCGATCTCCTAAACGGTTAAAGATAGGACATCGCGGTTTTCACCAGTGGATTTAGCACCTCATTTTACATAAAACAGGTCCTATAAGTCTACCCTCAAGAGTTGATCAAGGTACAAAGAAATAAAATGTTTATATATCACATTTTCAAAAATCTATTTTTCTCCATTTTACTCGATCTCCTAAACGGTTAAAGATAGGACATCGTGGTTTTCACCAGTGGATTTAGCACATCATTTTACATAAAATAAGACCTATAAGTCTACTCTCAAGAGTTGATAAAGGTACAAACGAATAAAATGTTTATATATCACATTTACAAATATCTATTATTTTCCATTTTACTCGATCTCCTAAACGGTTAAAGATAGGACATCGAGGTTTTCACTAGTGGATTTAGCACCTCATTTTACATAAAATAGGTCCTATAAGCCTACTCTCAAGAGTTGATAAAGGTAAAAACGAATAAAATGTTTATATCACATTTTCAAATATCTATTTTTCTCCATTTTACTCGATCTCCTAAATGGTTCAAGATAGGACATCGCGGATTTCACCAGTTGATTTAGCACCTCATTTTACATAAAATAAGTCCTATAAGTCTACTCTTAAGAGTTGATAAAGGTACAAACAATAAAATGTTTATATATCACATTTTCAAATATCTATTATTCTCCATTTTACTCAATCTCCTAAACGGTTAAAAATAAGACATCGCGGATTTCACCAGTGGATTTAGCACAATATTTTACATAAAATAAGTCCTATAAGCCTACTCTTAAGAGTTGATAAAGGTACAAACGAATAAAATGTTTATATATCACATTTTCAAATATCTATTTTTCTCCATTTTACTCGATCTCCTAAACGGTTAAAGATAGGACATCGCGGTTTTCACCAGTGGATTTAGAACCTCATTTTACATAAAATAGGTCCTATAAGTCTACTCTCAAGAGTTGATAAAGGTAAAAACGAATAAAATGTTTATATATCACATTTTCAAATATCTATTTTTCTCCATTTTACTCGATCTCCTAAACGGTTAAAGATAGGACATCGCGGTTTTCACCAGTGGATTTAGCACCTCATTTTACATAAAACAGGTCCTATAAGTCTACCCTCAAGAGTTGATCAAGGTACAAAGGAATAAAATGTTTATATATCACATTTTCAAATATCTATTTTTCTCCATTTTACTCGATCTCCTAAACGGTTAAAGATAGGACATCGTGGTTTTCACCAGTGGATTTAGCACCTCATTTTACATAAAATAAGTCCTATAAGTCTACTCTTAAGAGTTGATAAAGGTACAAACGAATAAAATGTTTATATATCACATTTTCAAATATCTATTATTCTCTATTTTACTCGATCTCCTAAACGGTTAAAGATATCCCATCGCGGTTTTCACCAGTGGATTTAGCACCTCATTTTACATAAAATAGTTCCTATAAGTCTACTCTCAAGAGTTGATAAAGGTAAAAACGAATAAAATGTTTATATGTCACATTTTCAAATTTCTATTATTCTCCATTTTACTCGATCTCCTAAACGGTTAAAGATAGGACATCGCGGTTTTCACCAGTGGATTTAGCACCTCATTTTACATAAAATAGGTCCTATAAGTCTACCCTCAAGAGTTGATCAAGGTACAAACGAATAAAATGTTTATATATACATTTTCAAATATCTATTATTTTCCATTTTACTCGATCTCCTAAACGGTTCACGATAGGACATCGCGGTTTTCACCAGTGGATTTAGCACCGCATTTTACATAAAATAGGTCCTATAAGTCTACTCTCAAATGTTGATAAAGGTACAAACGAATAAAATGTTTATATATCACATTTTCAAATATCTATTATTCTCCATTTTACTCGATCTCCTAAACGGTTAAAGATAGGACATCGAGGTTTTCACCAGTGGATTTAGCACCTCATTTTACATAAAATAGGTCCTATAAGCCTACTCTCAAGAGTTGATAAAGGTAAAAACGAATAAAAGGTTTATATCACATTTTCAAATATCTATTTTTCTCCATTTTACTCGATCTCCTAAATGGTTCAAGATAGGACATCGCGGATTTCACCAGTTGATTTAGCACCTCATTTTACATAAAATAAGTCCTATAAGTCTACTCTTAAGAGTTGATAAAGGTACAAACAATAAAATGTTTATATATCACATTTTCAAATATCTATTATTCTCCATTTTACTCAATCTCTTAAACGGTTAAAAATAGGACATCGCGGATTTCACCAGTGGATTTAGCACCTCATTTTACATAAAATAAGTCCTATAAGCCTACTCTTAAGAGTTGATAAAGGTACAAACGAATAAAATGTTTATATATCACATTTTCAAATATCTATTATTCTCCATTTTACTCAATCTCCTAAACGGTTAAAATTAGGACATCGCGGTTTTCACCAGTGGATTTAGAACCTCATTTTACATAAAATAGGTCCTATAAGTCTACTCTCAAGAGTTGATAAAGGTAAAAACGAATAAAATGTTTATATATCACATTTTCAAATATCTATTTTTCTCCATTTTACTCGATCTCCTAAACGGTTAAAGATAGGACATCGCGGTTTTCACCAGTGGATTTAGCACCTCATTTTACATAAAACAGGTCCTATAAGTCTACCCTCAAGAGTTGATCAAGGTACAAAGAAATAAAATGTTTATATATCACATTTTCAAAAATCTATTTTTCTCCATTTTACTCGATCTCCTAAACGGTTAAAGATAGGACATCGTGGTTTTCACCAGTGGATTTAGCACATCATTTTACATAAAATAAGACCTATAAGTCTACTCTCAAGAGTTGATAAAGGTACAAACGAATAAAATGTTTATATATCACATTTACAAATATCTATTATTTTCCATTTTACTCGATCTCCTAAACGGTTAAAGATAGGACATCGAGGTTTTCACTAGTGGATTTAGCACCTCATTTTACATAAAATAGGTCCTATAAGCCTACTCTCAAGAGTTGATAAAGGTAAAAACGAATAAAATGTTTATATCACATTTTCAAATATCTATTTTTCTCCATTTTACTCGATCTCCTAAATGGTTCAAGATAGGACATCGCGGATTTCACCAGTTGATTTAGCACCTCATTTTACATAAAATAAGTCCTATAAGTCTACTCTTAAGAGTTGATAAAGGTACAAACAATAAAATGTTTATATATCACATTTTCAAATATCTATTATTCTCCATTTTACTCAATCTCCTAAACGGTTAAAAATAAGACATCGCGGATTTCACCAGTGGATTTAGCACAATATTTTACATAAAATAAGTCCTATAAGCCTACTCTTAAGAGTTGATAAAGGTACAAACGAATAAAATGTTTATATATCACATTTTCAAATATCTATTTTTCTCCATTTTACTCGATCTCCTAAACGGTTAAAGATAGGACATCGCGGTTTTCACCAGTGGATTTAGAACCTCATTTTACATAAAATAGGTCCTATAAGTCTACTCTCAAGAGTTGATAAAGGTAAAAACGAATAAAATGTTTATATATCACATTTTCAAATATCTATTTTTCTCCATTTTACTCGATCTCCTAAACGGTTAAAGATAGGACATCGCGGTTTTCACCAGTGGATTTAGCACCTCATTTTACATAAAACAGGTCCTATAAGTCTACCCTCAAGAGTTGATCAAGGTACAAAGGAATAAAATGTTTATATATCACATTTTCAAATATCTATTTTTCTCCATTTTACTCGATCTCCTAAACGGTTAAAGATAGGACATCGTGGTTTTCACCAGTGGATTTAGCACCTCATTTTACATAAAATAAGACCTATAAGTCTACTCTCAAGAGTTGATAAAGGTACAAACGAATAAAATGTTTATATATCACATTTACAAATATCTATTATTTTCCATTTTACTCGATCTCCTAAACGGTTAAAGATAGGACATCGAGGTTTTCACCAGTGGATTTAGCACCTCATTTTACATAAAATAGGTCCTATAAGCCTACTCTCAAGAGTTGATAAAGGTAAAAACGAATAAAATGTTTATATCACATTTTCAAATATCTATTTTTCTCCATTTTACTCGATCTCCTAAATGGTTCAAGATAGGACATCGCGGATTTCACCAGTTGATTTAGCACCTCATTTTACATAAAATAAGTCCTATAAGTCTACTCTTAAGAGTTGATAAAGGTACAAACAATAAAATGTTTATATATCACATTTTCAAATATCTATTATTCTCCATTTTACTCAATCTCCTAAACGGTTAAAAATAGGACATCGCGGATTTCACCAGTGGATTTAGCCCCTCATTTTACATAAAATAAGTCCTATAAGTCTACTCTCAAGAGTTGATAAAGGTAAAAACGAATAAAATGTTTATATATCACATTTTCAAATATCTATTATTCTCCATTTTACTCGATCTCCTAAACGGTTCAAGATAGGACATCGCGGTTTTCACCTGTGGATTTAGCACCTCATTTTACATAAAATAGGTCCTATAAGTCTACTCTCAAGAGTTGATAAAGGTACAAACGAATAAAATGTTTATATATCACATTTTCAAATATATTTTTTTCTCCATTTTACTCGATCTCCTTAACGGTTCAAGATAGGACATCGCGGTTTTCACCAGTGGATTTAGCACTTCATTTTACATAAAATAGGTCCTTTAAGTCTACTCTCAAGAGTTGATAAAGGTACAAATGAATAAAATGTTTATATATCACATTTACAAATATCTATTATTCTCCATTTTACTCGATCTCCTAAACGGTTAAGGATAGGACATCGCGGTTTTTACCAGTGGATTTAGCACCTCATTTTACATATAATATGTCGTATAAGTCTACTCTTAAGAGTTGATAAAGGTACAAACGAATAAAATGTTTATATATCACATTTTCAAATTTCTATTATTCTCCATTTTACTCGATCTCCTAAACGGTTAAGGATAGGACATCGCGGTTTTTACCAGTGGATTTAGCACCTCATTTTACAAAAAACAGGTCCTATAAGTCTACCCTCATGAGTTGATCAAGGTACAAACGAATAAAATGTTAATATATCACATTTTCAAATATCTATTTTTCTCCATTTTACGCGATCTCCTAAACGGTTCAAGATAGGTCATCGCGGTTTTCACCAGTGGATTTAGCACCTCATTTTACATAAAATAGGTCCCATAAGTCTACTCTCAAGAGTTGATAAAGGTAAAAACGAATAAAATGTTTATATATCACATTTACAAATATCTATTATTCTCCATTTTACCCGATCTCCTAAACGGTTAATGATAGGACATCGAGGTTTTCATTAGTATATTTAGCACCTCATTTTACATAAAATAGGTCCCATAAGTCTACTCTCAAGAGTTGATAAAGGTAAAAACGAATAAAATGTTTATATATCACATTTTCAAATATCTATTTTTCTCCATTTTACGCGATCTCCTAAACGGTTCAAGATAGGTCATCGCGGTTTTCACCAGTGGATTTAGCACCTCATTTTACATAAAATAGGTCCTATAAGTCTACTCTCAAGAGTTGATAAAGGTACAAACGAATAAAATGTTTATATATCACATTTTCATATATCTATTTTTCTCCATTTTACTCGATATCCTAAACGGTTCAAGATAGGACATCGCGGATTTCACCAGTGGATTTAGCACCTCATTTTACATAAAATAAGTCCTATAAGTCTACTCTTAAGAGTTGATAAAGGTAAAAACGAATAAAATGTTTATATGTCACATTTTCAAATTTCTATTATTCTCCATTTTACTCGATCTCCTAAACGGTTAAAGATAGGACATCGCGGTTTTCACCAGTGGATTTAGCACCTCATTTTACATAAAATAGGTCCTATAAGTCTACCCTCAAGAGTTGATCAAGGTACAAACGAATAAAATGTTTATATATACATTTTCAAATATCTATTATTTTCCATTTTACTCGATCTCCTAAACGGTTCAGGATAGGACATCGCGGCTTTCACCAGTGGATTTAGCACCGCATTTTACATAAAATAGGTCCTATAAGTCTACTCTCAAATGTTGATAAAGGTACAAACGAATAAAATGTTTATATATCACATTTTCAAATATCTATTATTCTCCATTTTACTCGATCTCCTAAACGGTTAAAGATAGGACATCGAGGTTTTCACCAGTGGATTTAGCACCTCATTTTACATAAAATAGGTCCCATAAGTCTACTCTCAAGAGTTGATAAAGGTAAAAACGAATAAAATGTTTATAAATCACATTTTCAAATATCTATTTTTCTCCATTTTACTCGATCTCCTAAACGGTTAAAGATAGGACATCGCGGTTTTCACCAGTGGATTTAGCACCTCATTTTACATAAAACAGGTCCTATAAGTCTACCCTCAAGAGTTGATCAAAGTACAAAGGAATAAAATGTTTATATATCACATTTTCAAATATCTATTTTTCTCCATTTTACTCGATCTCCTAAACGGTTAAAGATAGGACATCGTGGTTTTCACCAGTGGATTTAGCACCTCATTTTACATAAAATATGTCCTATAAGTCTACTCTTAAATGTTGATAAAGGTACAAACGAATAAAATGTTTATATATCACATTTACAAATATCTATTATTTTCCATTTTACTCGATCTCCTAAACGGTTAAAGATAGGACATCGAGGTTTTCACCAGTGGATTTGGCACCTCATTTTACATAAAATAGGTCCCATAAGTCTACTCTCAAGAGTTGATAAAGGTAAAAACGAATAAAATGTTTATATATCATATTATCAAATATCTATTATTCTCCATTATACTCGATCTCCTAAACGGTTAAAGATAGGCCATCGCGGATTTCACCAGTGGATTTAGCACCTCATTTTACATAAAATAAGACCTATAAGTCTACTCTCAAGAGTTGATAAAGGTACAAACGAATAAAATGTTTATATATCACATTTTCAAATATCTATTATTCTCCATTTCACTCGATCTCCTAAACGGTTAAAGATAGGACATCGCGGTTTTCATCAGTGGATTAAGCACCCCATTTTACATAAAATAAGTCCTATAAGTCTACTCTCAAGAGTTGATAAAGGTACAATCGAATAAAATGTTTATATATCACATTTTCAAAAATCTATTATTCTCCATTTTTCTTAATCTCCTAAACGGTTAAAAATTGGACATCGCGGTTTTCACCAGTGGATTTAGCACCTCATTTTACATAAAATAAGTCCTATAAGTCTACTCTTAAGAGTTGATAAAGGTACAAACGATTAAAATGTTTATATGTCACATTTTCAAATTTTTATTATTCTCCATTTTACTCGATCTCCTAAACGGTTAAAGATAGGACATCGCGGTTTTCACCAGTGGATTTAGCACCTAATTTTACATAAAATAGGTCCTATAAGTCTACTCTCATGAGTTGATAAAGGTACAAACGAATAAAATGTTTATATATCACATTTTCAAATATCTATTATTCTCCATTTTACTCGATCTCCTAAACGGTTAAAGATATCACATCGCGGTTTTCACCAGTGGATTTAGCACCTCATTTTACATAAAATAGTTCCTATAAGTCTACTCTCAAAAGTTGATAAAGGTAAAAACGAATAAAATGTTTATATGTCACATTTTCAAATTTCAATTATTCTCCATTTTACTCGATCTCCTAAACGGTTAAAGATAGGACATCGAGGTTTTCACCAGTGGATTTAGTACCTCATTTTACATAAAATAGGTCCTTTAAGTCTACTCTCAAGAGTTGATAAAGGTAAAAACGAATAAAATGTTTATATCACATTTTCAAATATCTATTTTTCTCCATTTTACTCGATCTCCTAAATGGTTAAAAATAGGACATCGAGGTTTTCACCAGTGGATTTAGTACCTCATTTTACATAAAATAGGTCCTATAAGTCTACTCTCAAGAGTTGATAAAGGTACAAACGAATAAAATGTTTATATATCACATTTTCAAATATCTATTTTTCTCCATTTTACTCGATATCCTAAACGGTTCAAGATAGGACATCGCGGATTTCACCAGTGGATTTAGCACCTCATTTTACATAAAATAGGTCCTATAAGTCTACCCTCAAGAGTTGATCAAGGTACAAACGAATAAAATGGTTATATATACATTTTCAAATATCTATTATATTCCATTTTAATCGATCTCCTAAACGGTTCAAGATAGGACATCGCGGTTTTCACCAGTGGATTTAGCACCTCATTTTACATAAAATAGGTCCTATAAGTCTACTCTCATGAGTTGATAAAGGTACAAACGATTAAAATGTTTATATGTCACATTTTCAAATTTTTATTATTCTCCATTTTACTCGATCTCCTAAACGGTTAAAGATAGGACATCGCGGTTTTCACCAGTGGATTTAGCACCTAATTTTACATAAAATAGGTCCTATAAGTCTACTCTCATGAGTTGATAAAGGTACAAACGAATAAAATGTTTATATATCACATTTTCAAATATCTATTATTCTCCATTTTACTCGATCTCCTAAACGGTTAAAGATATCACATCGCGGTTTTCACCAGTGGATTTAGCACCTCATTTTACATAAAATAGTTCCTATAAGTCTACTCTCAAGAGTTGATAAAGGTAAAAACGAATAAAATGTTTATATGTCACATTTTCAAATTTCAATTATTCTCCATTTTACTCGATCTCCTAAACGGTTAAAGATAGGACATCGCGGTTTTCACCAGTGGATTTAGCACCTCATTTTACATAAAATAGGTCCTATAAGTCTACCCTCAAGAGTTGATCAAGGTACGAACGAATAAAATGTTTATATATACATTTTCAAATATCTATTATTTTCCATTTTACTCGATCTCCTAAACGGTTCAGGATAGGACATCGCGGTTTTCACCAGTGGATTTAGCACCGCATTTTACATAAAATAGGTCCTATAAGTCTCCTCTCAAATGTTGATAAAGGTACAAACGAATAAAATGTTTATATATCACATTTTCAAATATCTATTATTCTCCATTTTACTCGATCTCCTAAACCGTTAAAGATAGGACATCGAGGTTTTCACCAGTGGATTTAGCACCTCATTTTACATAAAATAGGTCCTATAAGTCTACTCTCAAGAGTTGATAAAGGTAAAAACGAATAAAATGTTTATATCACATTTTCAAATATCTATTTTTCTCCATTTTACTCGATCTCCTAAATGGTTCAAGATAGGACATCGCGGATTTCACCAGTTGATTTAGCACCTCATTTTACATAAAATAAGTCCTATAAGTCTACTCTTAAGAGTTGATAAAGGTACAAACAATAAAATGTTTATATATCACATTTTCAAATATCTATTATTCTCCATTTTACTCAATCTCCTAAACGGTTAAAAATAGGACATCGCGGTTTTCACCAGTGGATTTAGCACCTCATTTTACATAAAATAAGTCCTATAAGTCTACTCTTAAGAGTTGATAAAGGTACAAACGAATAAAATGTTTATATATTACATTTTCAAATATCTATTATTCTCCATTTTACTCGATCTCCTAAACGGTTAAAGATAGGACATCGCGGTTTTCACCAGTGGATTAAACACCTCATTTTACATAAAATAGGTCCTATAAGTCTACCCTCAAGAGTTGATCAAGGTACAAGCGAATAAAATGGTTATATATACATTTTCAAATATCTATTATTTTCCATTTTACTCGATCTCCTAAACGGTTCAAGATAGGACATCGCGGTTTTCACCAGTGGATTTAGCACCTCATTTTACATAAAATAAGTCCCATAAGTCTTCTCTCAAGAGTTGATAAAGGAACAAACGAATAAAATGTTTATATATCATATTATCATATATCTATTATTCTCCATTATTCTCGATCTCCTAAACGGTTAAAGATAGGACATCGCGGATTTCACCAGTGGATTTAGCACCTCATTTTACATAAAATATGTCCTATAAGTCTACTCTCAAATGTTGATAAAGGTACAAACGAATAAAATGTTTATATATCACATTTACAAATATCTATTATTCTCCATTTTACTCGATCTCCTAAACGGTTAAAGATAGGACATCGCGGATTTCACCAGTTGATTTAGCACCTCATTTTACATAAAATAAGTCCTATAAGTCTACTCTTAAGAGTTGATAAAGGTACAAACAATAAAATGTTTATATATCACATTTTCAAATATCTATTATTCTCCATTTTACTCAATCTCCTAAACGGTTAAAAATAGGACATCGCGGTTTTCACCAGTGGATTTAGCACCTCATTTTACATAAAATAAGTCCTATAAGTCTACTCTTAAGAGTTGATAAAGGTACAAACGAATAAAATGTTTATATATTACATTTTCAAATATCTATTATTCTCCATTTTACTCGATCTCCTAAACGGTTAAAGATAGGACATCGCGGTTTTCACCAGTGGATTAAACACCTCATTTTACATAAAATAGGTCCTATAAGTCTACCCTCAAGAGTTGATCAAGGTACAAGCGAATAAAATGGTTATATATACATTTTCAAATATCTATTATTTTCCATTTTACTCGATCTCCTAAACGGTTCAAGATAGGACATCGCGGTTTTCACCAGTGGATTTAGCACCTCATTTTACATAAAATAAGTCCCATAAGTCTTCTCTCAAGAGTTGATAAAGGAACAAACGAATAAAATGTTTATATATCATATTATCATATATCTATTATTCTCCATTATTCTCGATCTCCTAAACGGTTAAAGATAGGACATCGCGGATTTCACCAGTGGATTTAGCACCTCATTTTACATAAAATATGTCCTATAAGTCTACTCTCAAATGTTGATAAAGGTACAAACGAATAAAATGTTTATATATCACATTTACAAATATCTATTATTCTCCATTTTACTCGATCTCCTAAACGGTTAAAGATAGGACATCGAGGTTTTCACCAGTGGATTTAGCACCTCATTTTACATAAAATAGGTCCTATAAGCCTACTCTCAAGAGTTGATAAAGGTAAAAACGAATAAAAGGTTTATATCACATTTTCAAATATCTATTTTTCTCCATTTTACTCGATCTCCTAAATGGTTCAAGATAGGACATCGCGGATTTCACCAGTTGATTTAGCACCTCATTTTACATAAAATAAGTCCTATAAGTCTACTCTTAAGAGTTGATAAAGGTACAAACAATAAAATGTTTATATATCACATTTTCAAATATCTATTATTCTCCATTTTACTCAATCTCCTAAACGGTTAAAAATAGGACATCGCGGATTTCACCAGTGGATTTAGCACCTCATTTTACATGAAATAAGTCCTATAAGCCTACTCTTAAGAGTTGATAAAGGTACAAACGAATAAAATGTTTATATATCACATTTTCAAATATCTATTATTCTCCATTTTACTCAATCTCCTAAACGGTTAAAAATAGGACATCGCGGTTTTCACCAGTGGATTTAGAACCTCATTTTACATAAAATAGGTCCTATAAGTCTACTCTCAAGAGTTGATAAAGGTAAAAACGAATAAAATGTTTATATATCACATTTTCAAATATCTATTTTTCTCCATTTTACTCGATCTCCTAAACGGTTAAAGATAGGACATCGCGGTTTTCACCAGTGGATTTAGCACCTCATTTTACATAAAACAGGTCCTATAAGTCTACCCTCAAGAGTTGATCAAGGTACAAAGAAATAAAATGTTTATATATCACATTTTCAAAAATCTATTTTTCTCCATTTTACTCGATCTCCTAAACGGTTAAAGATAGGACATCGTGGTTTTCACCAGTGGATTTAGCACCTCATTTTACATAAAATAAGACCTATAAGTCTACTCTCAAGAGTTGATAAAGGTACAAACGAATAAAATGTTTATATATCACATTTACAAATATCTATTATTTTCCATTTTACTCGATCTCCTAAACGGTTAAAGATAGGACATCGAGGTTTTCACCAGTGGATTTAGCACCTCATTTTACATAAAATAGGTCCTATAAGCCTACTCTCAAGAGTTGATAAAGGTAAAAACGAATAAAATGTTTATATCACATTTTCAAATATCTATTTTTCTCCATTTTACTCGATCTCCTAAATGGTTCAAGATAGGACATCGCGGATTTCACCAGTTGATTTAGCACCTCATTTTACATAAAATAAGTCCTATAAGTCTACTCTTAAGAGTTGATAAAGGTACAAACAATAAAATGTTTATATATCACATTTTCAAATATCTATTATTCTCCATTTTACTCAATCTCCTAAACGGTTAAAAATAGGACATCGCGGATTTCACCAGTGGATTTAGCACCTCATTTTTCATAAAATAAGTCCTATAAGCCTACTCTTAAGAGTTGATAAAGGTACAAACGAATAAAATGTTTATATATCACATTTTCAAATATCTATTATTCTCCATTTTACTCAATCTCCTAAACGGTTAAAAATAGGACATCGCGGTTTTCACCAGTGGATTTAGAACCTCATTTTACATAAAATAGGTCCTATAAGTCTACTCTCAAGAGTTGATAAAGGTAAAAACGAATAAAATGTTTATATATCACATTTTCAAATATCTATTTTTCTCCATTTTACTCGATCTCCTAAACGGTTCAAGATAGGACATCGCGGTTTTCACCTGTGGATTTAGCACCTCATTTTACATAAAATAGGTCCTATAAGTCTACTCTCAAGAGTTGATAAAGGTACAAACGAATAAAATGTTTATATATCACATTTTCAAATATATTTTTTTCTCCATTTTACTCGATCTCCTAAACGGTTCAAGATAGGACATCGCGGTTTTCACCAGTGGATTTAGCACTTCATTTTACATAAAATAGGTCCTATAAGTCTACTCTCAAGAGTTGATAAAGGTACAAATGAATAAAATGTTTATATATCACATTTACAAATATCTATTATTCTCCATTTTACTCGATCTCCTAAACGGTTAAGGATAGGACATCGCGGTTTTCACCAGTGGATTTAGCACCTCATTTTACATAAAATAGGTCCTATAAGTCTACCCTCAAGAGTTGATCAAGGTACAAACGAATAAAATGTTTATATATACATTTTCAAATATCTATTATTTTCCATTTTACTCGATCTCCTAAACGGTTCAGGATAGGACATCGCGGTTTTCACCAGTGGATTTAGCACCGCATTTTACATAAAATAGGTCCTATAAGTCTACTCTCAAATGTTGATAAAGGTACAAACGAATAAAATGTTTATATATCACATTTTCAAATATCTATTATTCTCCATTTTACTCGATCTCCTAAACGGTGAAAGATAGGACATCGAGGTTTTCACCAGTGGATTTAGCACCTCATTTTACATAAAATAGGTCCTATAAGTCTACTCTCAAGAGTTGGTAAAGGTAAAAACGAATAAAATGTTTATAAATCACATTTTCAAATATCTATTTTTCTCCATTTTACTCGATCTCCTAAACGGTTAAAGATAGGACATCGCAGTTTTCACCAGTGGATTTAGCACCTCATTTTACATAAAACAGGTCCTATAAGTCTACCCTCAAGAGTTGATCAAGGTACAAAGGAATAAAATGTTTATATATCACATTTTCAAATATCTATTTTTCTCCATTTTACTCGATCTCCTAAACGGTTAAAGATAGGACATCGTGGTTTTCACCAGTGGATTTAGCACCTCATTTTACATAAAATATGTCCTATAAGTCTACTCTCAAATGTTGATAAAGGTACAAACGAATAAAATGTTTATATATCACATTTACAAATATCTATTATTTTCCATTTTACTCGATCTCCTAAACGGTTAAAGATAGGACATCGAGGTTTTCACCAGTGGATTTGGCACCTCATTTTACATAAAATAGGTCCCATAAGTCTACTCTCAAGAGTTGATAAAGGTAAAAACGAATAAAATGTTTATATATCATATTATCAAATATCTATTATTCTCCATTATACTCGATCTCCTAAACGGTTAAAGATAGGCCATCGCGGATTTCACCAGTGGATTTAGCACCTCATTTTACATAAAATAAGACCTATAAGTCTACTCTCAAGAGTTGATAAAGGTACAAACGAATAAAATGTTTATATATCACATTTTCAAATATCTATTATTCTCCATTTCACTCGATCTCCTAAACGGTTAAAGATAGGACATCGCGGTTTTCATCAGTGGATTAAGCACCCCATTTTACATAAAATAAGTCCTATAAGTCTACTCTCAAGAGTTGATAAAGGTACAATCGAATAAAATGTTTATATATCACATTTTCAAAAATCTATTATTCTCCATTTTTCTTAATCTCCTAAACGGTTAAAAATAGGACATCGCGGTTTTCACCAGTGGATTTAGCACCTCATTTTACATAAAATAAGTCCTATAAGTCTACTCTTAAGAGTTGATAAAGGTACAAACGAATAAAATGTTTATATATCACATTTTCAAATATCTATTATTCTCTATTTTACTCGATCTCCTAAACGGTTAAAGATATCCCATCGCGGTTTTCACCAGTGGATTTAGCACCTCATTTTACATAAAATAGTTCCTATAAGTCTACTCTCAAGAGTTGATAAAGGTAAAAACGAATAAAATGTTTATATGTCACATTTTCAAATTTCTATTATTCTCTATTTTACTCGATCTCCTAAACGGTTAAAGATAGGACATCGCGGTTTTCACCAGTGGATTTAGCACCTCATTTTACATAAAATAGGTCCTATAAGTCTACCCTCAAGAGTTGATCAAGGTACAAACGAATAAAATGTTAATATATCACATTTTCAAATATCTATTTTTCTCCATTTTACGCGATCTCCTAAACGGTTCAAGATAGGTCATCGCGGTTTTCACCAGTGGATTTAGCACCTCATTTTACATAAAATAGGTCCCATAAGTCTACTCTCAAGAGTTGATAAAGGTAAAAACGAATAAAATGTTTATATATCACATTTACAAATATCTATTATTCTCCATTTTACTCGATCTCCTAAACGGTTAAAGATAGGACATCGAGGTTTTCACCAGGGGATTTAGCACCACATTTTACATAAAATAGGTCCTATAAGCCTACTCTCAAGAGTTGATAAAGGTAAAAACGAATAAAATGTTTATATGTCACATTTTCAAATTTCTATTATTCTCTATTTTACTCGATCTCCTAAACGGTTAAAGATAGGACATCGAGGTTTTCACCAGGGGATTTAGCACCTCATTTTACATAAAATAGGTCCTATAAGCCTACTCTCAAGAGTTGATAAAGGTAAAAACGAATAAAATGTTTATATCACATTTTCAAATATCTATTTTTCTCCATTTTACTCGATCTCCTAAATGGTTCAAGATAGGACATCGCGGATTTCACCAGTTGATTTAGCACCTCATTTTACATAAAATAAGTCCTATAAGTCTACTTTTAAGAGTTGATAAAGGTACAAACAGTAAAATGTTTATATATCACATTTTCAAATATCTATTATTCTCCATTTTACTCAATCTCCTAAACGGTTAAAAATAGGACATCGCGGATTTCACCAGTGGATTTAGCCCCTCATTTTACATAAAATAAGTCCTATAAGTCTACTCTCAAGAGTTGATAAAGGTAAAAACGAATAAAATGTTTATATATCTTATTTTCAAATATCTATTATTCTCCATTTTACTCGATCTCCTAAACGGTTCAAGATAGGACATCGCGGTTTTCACCTGTGGATTTAGCACCTCATTTTACATAAAATAGGTCCTATAAGTCTACTCTCAAGAGTTGATAAAGGTACAAACGAATAAAATGTTTATATATCACATTTTCAAATATATTTTTTTCTCCATTTTACTCGATCTAGTAAACGGTTCAAGATAGGACATCGCGGTTTTCACCAGTGGATTTAGCACTTCATTTTACATAAAATAGGTCCTATAAGTCTACTCTCAAGAGTTGATAAAGGTACAAATGAATAAAATGTTTATATATCACATTTACAAATATCTATTATTCTCCATTTTACTCGATCTCCTAAACGGTTAAGGATAGGACATCGCGGTTTTTACCAGTGGATTTAGCACCTCATTTTACATAAAATATGTCGTATAAGTCTACTCTTAAGAGTTGATAAAGGTACAAACGAATAAAATGTTTATATATCACATTTTAAAATTTCTATTATTCTCCATTTTACTCGATCTCCTAAACGGTTAAGGATAGGACATCGCGGTTTTTACCAGTGGATTTAGCACCTCATTTTACAAAAAACAGGTCCTATAAGTCTACCCTCATGAGTTGATCAAGGTACAAACGAATAAAATGTTAATATATCACATTTTCAAATATCTATTTTTCTCCATTTTACGCGATCTCCTAAACGGTTCAAGATAGGTCATCGCGGTTTTCACCAGTGGATTTAGCACCTCATTTTACATAAAATAGGTCCCATAAGTCTACTCTCAAGAGTTGATAAAGGTAAAAACGAATAAAATGTTTATATATCACATTTACAAATATCTATTATTCTCCATTTTACCCGATCTCCTAAACGGTTAATGATAGGACATCGAGGTTTTCATTAGTGGATTTAGCACCTCATTTTACATAAAATAGGTCCCATAAGTCTACTCTCAAGAGTTGATAAAGGTAAAAACGAATAAAATGTTTATATATCACATTTTCAAATATCTATTTTTCTCCATTTTACGCGATCTCCTAAACGGTTCAAGATAGGTCATCGCGGTTTTCACCAGTGGATTTAGCACCTCATTTTACATAAAATAGGTCCTATAAGTCTACTCTCAAGAGTTGATAAAGGTACAAACGAATAAAATGTTTATATATCACATTTTCATATATCTATTTTTCTCCATTTTACTCGATATCCTAAACGGTTAAAAGTAGGACATCGCGGATTTCACCAGTGGATTTAGCACCTCATTTTACATAAAATAAGTCCTATAAGTCTACTCTTAAGAGTTGATAAAGGTACAAACGAATAAAATGTTTATCTATCACATTTTCAAATATCTATTATTCTCCATTTTACTCAATCTCCTAAACGGTTAAAAGTAGGACATCGCGGATTTCACCAGTGGATTTAGCACCTCATTTTACATAAAATAAGTCCTATAAGTCTACTCTAAAGAGTTGATAAAGGTACAATCGAATAAAATGTTTATCACTCACATTTTCAAATATCTATTATTCTCCATTTTACTCAATCTCCTAAACGGTTAAAAATAGGACATCGCGGTTTTCACCAGTGGATTTAGCACCTCATTTTACATAAAATAGGTCCTATAAGTCTACTCTCATGAGTTGATAAAGGTGCAAACGAATAAAATGTTTATATATCATATTGTCAAATATCTATTATTCTCCATTATACTCGATCTTCTAAACGGTTAAAGATAGGACATCGCGGATTTCACCAGTGGATTTAGCACCTCATTATACATAAAATAGGTCCTATAAGCCTACTCTCAAGAGTTAATAAAGGTACAAACAAATAAAATGTTTATATATCACATTTTCAAATATCTATTATTCTCCATTTTATTTGATCTCCTAAACGGTTAAAGATAGGACATCGCGGTTTTTACCAGTGGATTTAGCACCTCATTTTACATAAAATAAGTCCTATAAGTCTACTATCAAGAGTTGATAAAGGTACAAACGAATAAAATGTTTACATATCAAATTTTCAAATATCTATTATTCACCATTTTACTCGATCTCCTAAACGGTTAAAGATATCACATCGCGGTTGTCACCAGTGGATTTAGCACCTCATTTTACATAAAATAAGTCCTATAAGTCTACTCTCAAGAGTTGATAAAGGTACAAACGAATAAAATGTTTATATATCACATTTTTAAATATCTATTATTCTCCATTTTACAGAATCTCCTAAACGGTTAAAGATAGGACATCGGAATTTTCACCAGTGGATTTAGCACCTTATTTTACATAAAATAAGTTCTATAAGTCTACTCTTAAGAGTTGATAAAGGTACAAACGAATAAAATGTTTATATATCACATTTTCAAATATATATTAATATCCATTTTACTCGATCTCCCAAACGGTTAAAGATAAAACATCGAGGTTTTTACCAGTGGATTTAGCACCTCATTTTACATATAATAAGTCCTATAAGTCTACTCTCAAAAGTTGATAAAGGTACAAACGAATAAAATGTTTATATATCACATTTTCGAATATCTATTAATATCCATTTAACTCGATCTCCCAAACGGTTAAAGATAGGACATCGAGGTTTTCACCAGTGGATTTAGCAACTCATTTTACATAAAATAGATGCTATAAGTCTACTCTCAAGAGTTGATAAAGGTAAAAACGAATAAAATGTTTATATATCACATTTTCAAATATCTAATATTTTCTATTTTACTCGATCTCCTAAACGGTTAAAGATAGGACATCGCGGTTTTCACCAGTGAATTTAGCACCTTATTTTACATAAAATAAGTCCTATAAGTCTACTCTTAAGGGTTGATAAAGGTACAAAAGAATAAAATGTTTATATATCACATTTTCAAATATCAATTACCCCCCATTTTACTCGATCTCCTAAACGGTTAAAGATAGGACATCGCGGTTTTCACTAGTGAATTTAGCACCTCATTTTACATAAAAAAGGTCCTATAAGTCTCTCAAGAGTTGATAAAAGTACAAACAAATAAAATGTTTATATATCACATTTTCAAATATCTATTATTCTCCATTTCACTCGATCTTCTAAACGGTTAAAGATAGGACATCGCGGATTTCACCAGTGGATTTAGCACCTCATTTTACATAAAACAGGTCCTATAAGTCTACCCTCAAGAGTTGATCAAGGTACAAAGGAATAAAATGTTTATATATCACATTTTCAAATATCTATTTTTCTCCATTTTACTCGATCTCCTAAACGGTTAAAGATAGGACATCGTGGTTTTCACCAGTGGATTTAGCACCTCATTTTACATAAAATATGTCCTATAAGTCTACTCTCAAATGTTGATAAAGGTACAAACGAATAAAATGTTTATATATCACATTTACAAATATCTATTATTTTCCATTTTACTCGATCTCCTAAACGGTTAAAGATAGGACATCGAGGTTTTCACCAGTGGATTTGGCACCTCATTTTACATAAAATAGGTCCCATAAGTCTACTCTCAAGAGTTGATAAAGGTAAAAACGAATAAAATGTTTATATATCATATTATCAAATATCTATTATTCTCCATTATACTCAATCTCCTAAACGGTTAAAGATAGGCCATCGCGGATTTCACCAGTGGATTTAGCACCTCATTTTACATAAAATAAGACCTATAAGTCTACTCTCAAGAGTTGATAAAGGTACAAACGAATAAAATGTTTATATATCACATTTTCAAATATCTATTATTCTCCATTTCACTCGATCTCCTAAACGGTTAAAGATAGGACATCGCGGTTTTCATCAGTGGATTAAGCACCCCATTTTACATAAAATAAGTCCTATAAGTCTACTCTCAAGGGTTGATAAAGGTACAATCGAATAAAATGTTTATATATCACATTTTCAAAAATCTATTATTCTCCATTTTTCTTAATCTCCTAAACGGTTAAAAATAGGACATCGCGGTTTTCACCAGTGGATTTAGCACCTCATTTTACATAAAATAAGTCCTATAAGTCTACTCTTAAGAGTTGATAAAGGTACAAACGAATAAAATGTTTATATATCACATTTTCAAATATCTATTATTCTCTATTTTACTCGATCTCCTAAACGGTTAAAGATATCCCATCGCGGTTTTCACCAGTGGATTTAGCACCTCATTTTACATAAAATAGTTCCTATAAGTCTACTCTCAAGAGTTGATAAAGGTAAAAACGAATAAAATGTTTATATGTCACATTTTCAAATTTCTATTATTCTCTATTTTACTCGATCTCCTAAACGGTTAAAGATAGGACATCGCGGTTTTTACCAGTGGATTTAGCACCTCATTTTACATAAAATAGGTCCTATAAGTCTACCCTCAAGAGTTGATCAAGGTACAAACGAATAAAATGTTTATATATACATTTTCAAATATCTATTATTTTCCATTTTACTCGATCTCCTAAACGGTTCAGGATAGGACATCGCGGTTTTCACCAGTGGATTTAGCACCGCATTTTACATAAAATAGGTCCTATAAGTCTACTCTCAAATGTTGATAAAGGTACAAACGAATAAAATGTTTATATATCACATTTTCAAATATCTATTATTCTCCATTTTACTCGATCTCCTAAACGGTTAAAGATAGGACATCGAGGTTTTCACCAGGGGATTTAGCACCTCATTTTACATAAAATAGGTCCTATAAGCCTACTCTCAAGAGTTGATAAAGGTAAAAACGAATAAAATGTTTATATCACATTTTCAAATATCTATTTTTCTCCATTTTACTCGATCTCCTAAATGGTTCAAGATAGGTCATCGCGGATTTCACCAGTTGATTTAGCACCTCATTTTACATAAAATAAGTCCTATAAGTCTACTCTTAAGAGTTGATAAAGGTACAAACAATAAAATGTTTATATATCACATTTTCAAATATCTATTATTCTCCATTTTACTCAATCTCCTAAACGGTTAAAAATAGGACATCGCGGATTTCACCAGTGGATTTAGCCCCTCATTTTACATAAAATAAGTCCTATAAGTCTACTCTCAAGAGTTGATAAAGGTAAAAACGAATAAAATGTTTATATATCACATTTTCAAATATATTTTTTTCTCCATTTTACTCGATCTAGTAAACGGTTCAAGATAGGACATCGCGGTTTTCACCAGTGGATTTAGCACTTCATTTTACATAAAATAGGTCCTATAAGTCTACTCTCAAGAGTTGATAAAGGTACAAATGAATAAAATGTTTATATATCACATTTACAAATATCTATTATTCTCCATTTTACTCGATCTCCTAAACGGTTAAGGATAGGACATCGCGGTTTTTACCAGTGGATTTAGCACCTCATTTTACATAAAATATGTCGTATAAGTCTACTCTTAAGAGTTGATAAAGGTACAAACGAATAAAATGTTTATATATCACATTTTAAAATTTCTATTATTCTCCATTTTACTCGATCTCCTAAACGGTTAAGGATAGGACATCGCGGTTTTTACCAGTGGATTTAGCACCTCATTTTACAAAAAACAGGTCCTATAAGTCTACCCTCATGAGTTGATCAAGGTACAAACGAATAAAATGTTAATATATCATATTTTCAAATATCTATTTTTCTCCATTTTACGCGATCTCCTAAACGGTTCAAGATAGGTCATCGCGGTTTTCACCAGTGGATTTAGCACCTCATTTTACATAAAATAGGTCCCATAAGTCTACTCTCAAGAGTTGATAAAGGTAAAAACGAATAAAATGTTTATATATCACATTTACAAATATCTATTATTCTCCATTTTACCCGATCTCCTAAACGGTTAATGATAGGACATCGAGGTTTTCATTAGTGGATTTAGCACCTCATTTTACATAAAATAGGTCCCATAAGTCTACTCTCAAGAGTTGATAAAGGTAAAAACGAATAAAATGTTTATATATCACATTTTCAAATATCTATTTTTCTCCATTTTACGCGATCTCCTAAACGGTTCAAGATAGGTCATCGCGGTTTTCACCAGTGGATTTAGCACCTCATTTTACATAAAATAGGTCCTATAAGTCTACTCTCAAGAGTTGATAAAGGTACAAACGAATAAAATGTTTATATATCACATTTTCATATATCTATTTTTCTCCATTTTACTCGATATCCTAAACGGTTCAAGATAGGACATCGCGGATTTCACCAGTGGATTTAGCACCTCATTTTACATAAAATAAGTCCTATAAGTCTACTCTTAAGAGTTGATAAAGGTACAAACGAATAAAATGTTTATCTATCACATTTTCAAATATCTATTATTCTCCATTTTACTCAATCTCCTAAACGGTTAAAAGTAGGACATCGCGGATTTCACCAGTGGATTTAGCACCTCATTTTACATAAAATAAGTCCTATAAGTCTACTCTAAAGAGTTGATAAAGGTACAAACGAATAAAATGTTTATCACTCACATTTTCAAATATCTATTATTCTCCATTTTACTCAATCTCCTAAACGGTTAAAAATAGGACATCGCGGTTTTCACCAGTGGATTTAGCACCTCATTTTACATAAAATAGGTCCTATAAGTCTACTCTCATGAGTTGATAAAGGTGCAAACGAATAAAATGTTTATATATCATATTGTCAAATATCTATTATTCTCCATTATACTCGATCTTCTAAACGGTTAAAGATAGGACATCGCGGATTTCATCAGTGGATTTAGCACCTCATTATACATAAAATAGGTCCTATAAGCCTACTCTCAAGAGTTAATAAAGGTACAAACAAATAAAATGTTTATATATCACATTTTCAAATATCTATTATTCTCCATTTTATTTGATCTCCTAAACGGTTAAAGATAGGACATCGCGGTTTTTACCAGTGGATTTAGCACCTCATTTTACATAAAATAAGTCCTATAAGTCTACTATCAAGAGTTGATAAAGGTACAAACGAATAAAATGTTTACATATCAAATTTTCAAATATCTATTATTCACCATTTTACTCGATCTCCTAAACGGTTAAAGATATCACATCGCGGTTGTCACCAGTGGATTTAGCACCTCATTTTACATAAAATAAGTCCTATAAGTCTACTCTCAAGAGTTGATAAAGGTACAAACGAATAAAATGTTTATATATCACATTTTTAAATATCTATTATTCTCCATTTTACAGAATCTCCTAAACGGTTAAAGATAGGACATCGGAATTTTCACCAGTGGATTTAGCACCTTATTTTACATAAAATAAGTTCTATAAGTCTACTCTTAAGAGTTGATAAAGGTACAAACGAATAAAATGTTTATATATCACATTTTCAAATATATATTAATATCCATTTTACTCGATCTCCCAAACGGTTAAAGATAAAACATCGAGGTTTTTACCAGTGGATTTAGCACCTCATTTTACATATAATAAGTCCTATAAGTCTACTCTCAAAAGTTGATAAAGGTACAAACGAATAAAATGTTTATATATCACATTTTCAAATATCTATTAATATCCATTTAACTCGATCTCCCAAACGGTTAAAGATAGGACATCGAGGTTTTCACCAGTGGATTTAGCAACTCATTTTACATAAAATAGATGCTATAAGTCTACTCTCAAGAGTTGATAAAGGTAAAAACGAATAAAATGTTTATATATCACATTTTCAAATATCTAATATTTTCTATTTTACTCGATCTCCTAAACGGTTAAAGATAGGACATCGCGGTTTTCACCAGTGAATTTAGCACCTTATTTTACATAAAATAAGTCCTATAAGTCTACTCTTAAGGGTTGATAAAGGTACAAAAGAATAAAATGTTTATATATCACATTTTCAAATATCAATTACCCCCCATTTTACTCGATCTCCTAAACGGTTAAAGATAGGACATCGCGGTTTTCACTAGTGAATTTAGCACCTCATTTTACATAAAAAAGGTCCTATAAGTCTCTCAAGAGTTGATAAAAGTACAAACAAATAAAATGTTTATATATCACATTTTCAAATATCTATTAATATCCATTTTACTCGATCTCCCAAACAGTTAAAGATAGGACATCGCGATTTTCACCAGTGGATTTAGCACCTTATTTTACATATAATAAGTCCTATAAGTCTACTCTCAAAAGTTGATAAAGGTACAAACGAATAAAATGTTTATATATCACATTTTCAAATATCTATTAATATCCATTTTACTCGATCTCCCAAACAGTTAAAGATAGGACATCGCGATTTTCACCAGTGGATTTAGCACCTCATTTTACATAAAATAAGTTCTATAAGTCTACTCTTAAGAGTTGATAAAGGTACAAACGAATAAAATGTTTATATATCACATTTTCAAATATCTGTTAATATCCATTTTACTCGATCTCCCAAACAGTTAAAGATAGGACATCGCGATTTTCACCAGTGGATTTAGCACCTTATTTTACATATAATAAGTCCTATAAGTCTACTCTCAAAAGTTGATAAAGGTACAAACGAATAAAATGTTTATATATCACATTTTCAAATATCTATTAATATCCATTTTACTCGATCTCCTAAACGGTTCAAGATAGGACATCGCGGATTTCACCAGTGGATTTAGCACCTCATTTTACATAAAATAAGTCCTATAAGTCTACTCTTAAGAGTTGATAAAGGTACAAACGAATAAAATGTTTATCTATCACATTTTCAAATATCTATTATTCTCCATTTTACTCAATCTCCTAAACGGTTAAAAGTAGGACATCGCGGATTTCACCAGTGGATTTAGCACCTCATTTTACATAAAATAAGTCCTATAAGTCTACTCTAAAGAGTTGATAAAGGTACAAACGAATAAAATGTTTATCACTCACATTTTCAAATATCTATTATTCTCCATTTTACTCAATCTCCTAAACGGTTAAAAATAGGACATCGCGGTTTTCACCAGTGGATTAAGCACCTCATTTTACATAAAATAGGTCCTATAAGTCTACTCTCATGAGTTGATAAAGGTGCAAACGAATAAAATGTTTATATATCATATTGTCAAATATCTATTATTCTCCATTATACTCGATCTTCTAAACGGTTAAAGATAGGACATCGCGGATTTCATCAGTGGATTTAGCACCTCATTATACATAAAATAGGTCCTATAAGCCTACTCTCAAGAGTTAATAAAGGTACAAACAAATAAAATGTTTATATATCACATTTTCAAATATCTATTATTCTCCATTTTATTTGATCTCCTAAACGGTTAAAGATAGGACATCGCGGTTTTTACCAGTGGATTTAGCACCTCATTTTACATAAAATAAGTCCTATAAGTCTACTATCAAGAGTTGATAAAGGTACAAACGAATAAAATGTTTACATATCAAATTTTCAAATATCTATTATTCACCATTTTACTCGATCTCCTAAACGGTTAAAGATATCACATCGCGGTTGTCACCAGTGGATTTAGCACCTCATTTTACATAAAATAAGTCCTATAAGTCTACTCTCAAGAGTTGATAAAGGTACAAACGAATAAAATGTTTATATATCACATTTTTAAATATCTATTATTCTCCATTTTACAGAATCTCCTAAACGGTTAAAGATAGGACATCGGAATTTTCACCAGTGGATTTAGCACCTTATTTTACATAAAATAAGTTCTATAAGTCTACTCTTAAGAGTTGATAAAGGTACAAACGAATAAAATGTTTATATATCACATTTTCAAATATATATTAATATCCATTTTACTCGATCTCCCAAACGGTTAAAGATAAAACATCGAGGTTTTTACCAGTGGATTTAGCACCTCATTTTACATATAATAAGTCCTATAAGTCTACTCTCAAAAGTTGATAAAGGTACAAACGAATAAAATGTTTATATATCCCATTTTCAAATATCTATTAATATCCATTTAACTCGATCTCCCAAACGGTTAAAGATAGGACATCGAGGTTTTCACCAGTGGATTTAGCAACTCATTTTACATAAAATAGATGCTATAAGTCTACTCTCAAGAGTTGATAAAGGTAAAAACGAATAAAATGTTTATATATCACATTTTCAAATATCTAATATTTTCTATTTTACTCGATCTCCTAAACGGTTAAAGATAGGACATCGCGGTTTTCACCAGTGAATTTAGCACCTTATTTTACATAAAATAAGTTCTATAAGTCTACTCTTAAGGGTTGATAAAGGTACAAAAGAATAAAATGTTTATATATCACATTTTCAAATATCAATTACCCCCCATTTTACTCGATCTCCTAAACGGTTAAAGATAGGACATCGCGGTTTTCACTAGTGAATTTAGCACCTCATTTTACATAAAAAAGGTCCTATAAGTCTCTCAAGAGTTGATAAAAGTACAAACAAATAAAATGTTTATATATCACATTTTCAAATATCTATTAATATCCATTTTACTCGATCTCCCAAACAGTTAAAGATAGGACATCGCGATTTTCACCAGTGGATTTAGCACCTTATTTTACATATAATAAGTCCTATAAGTCTACTCTCAAAAGTTGATAAAGGTACAAACGAATAAAATGTTTATATATCACATTTTCAAATATCTATTAATATCCATTTTACTCGATCTCCCAAACAGTTAAAGATAGGACATCGCGATTTTCACCAGTGGATTTAGCACCTCATTTTACATAAAATAAGTTCTATAAGTCTACTCTTAAGAGTTGATAAAGGTACAAACGAATAAAATGTTTATATATCACATTTTCAAATATCTGTTAATATCCATTTTACTCGATCTCCCAAACAGTTAAAGATAGGACATCGCGATTTTCACCAGTGGATTTAGCACCTTATTTTACATATAATAAGTCCTATAAGTCTACTCTCAAAAGTTGATAAAGGTACAAACGAATAAAATGTTTATATATCACATTTTCAAATATCTATTAATATCCATTTTACTCGATCTCCCAAACGGTTAAAGATAGGACATCGAGGTTTTCACCAGTGGATTTAGCACCTCATTTTACATAAAATAGATACTATAAGTCTACTCTCAAGAGTTGATAAAGGTAAAAACGAATAAAATTTTTATATATCACATTTTCAAATATCTATTTTTCTCCATTTTACTCGATCTCCTAAACGGTTCAAGATAGGACATCGCGGTTTTCACCAGTGGATTTAGCACCCCATTTTACATAAAATAAGTTCTATAAGTCTACTCTTAAGAGTTGATAAAGGTACAAACGAATAAAATGTTTATATATCACATTTTCAAATATCTGTTAATATCCATTTTACTCGATCTCCCAAACAGTTAAAGATAGGACATCGAGGTTTTCACCAGTAGATTTTGCACCTCATTTAACATATAATAAGTCCTATAAGTCTACTCTCAAAAGTTGATAAAGGTACAAACGAATAAAATGTTTATATATCACATTTTCAAATATCTATTAATATCCATTTTACTCGATCTCCCAAACGGTTAAAGATAGGACATCGAGGTTTTCACCAGTGGATTTAGCACCTCATTTTACATAAAATAGATACTATAAGTCTACTCTCAAGAGTTGATAAAGGTAAAAACGAATAAAATTTTTATATATCACATTTTCAAATATCTATTTTTCTCCATTTTACTCGATCTCCTAAACGGTTCAAGATAGGACATCGCGGTTTTCACCAGTGGATTTAGCACCCCATTTTACATAAAATAAGTTCTATAAGTCTACTCTTAAGAGTTGATAAAGGTATAAACGAATAAAATGTTTATATATCACATTTTCAAATATCTATTATTCTCCATTTTACTCGATCTCCTAAACGGTTAAAGATAGGACATCGCGATTTTCACCAGTGGATTTAGCACCTTATTTTACATAAAATAAGTCCTATAAGTCTACTCTCAAAAGTTGATGAAGGTACAAACGAATAAAATGTTTATATATCACATTTTCAAATATCTATTAATATCCATTTAACTCGATCTCCCAAACGGTTTGTGGCGTGTTTTCGCGGACCCGAGCCGTTTTCTCGAGCGCCAGGTGTTTTAAGGCAAAACACCAACCGTACCGCGGGTAGAAATGTCAGTGGAGAAAATATTATCCAGGGGTCAATAACAATGTGATTAATTAAACGTACCGTAATTTTAAAAGAAATAATTAGCAAGAAAATTGAACGGAAAATCAAATTTATTGAAACCAAAATAAAGAAAATAAACAAACACTCGTTGTGAAATAAAAATAAAATCAACTCGAAACAACTTACAAAGAAAATAATAAATATGCGGAGGTACGTTATTAAACAATTATGCAGATACAGTATGCGGGTGTAGAATAAAAATGCAGAAATACACAATGCGGAAATAAGCGGAGTCACTACAATTTCACAGCACTTAGACAAGTAAATTGCAGTAAAGTGTAAAGAATCAAACTCAAAATGAACTAAATAACAACTCGAAATAAACTCAAAGTTAAACTTATCACAATTCAAAAACAGATCAAACAGGTGCGCAGTGCCAGTGGACAGACAGACAGATTTCCGAACAACACAGAGTTCCCGTTCGGAAATTTAACAGTCAGAAAATAATGAATTTTTAGGCACTTTGCAGCCGATTTTATATGCGGAAATCAGAGAAGGGATTCTGAGTACGCGCGGAAGAGATAATGACGTCAAAAACACCCCAAAAAACTATAGAAATTAGCGGTGGGGTACTAGAAGTACCAAAAGAGCGGGGGGTAATTCATGTAATTGTAATAATTAGCCTTGGCTAATTATTCAGGATAAAAGAAAAGAAAATAGCATAATTCAGAATTGGAAAAGAAAATAAATTGACAGATTCTCGTAAAATAAAATGCGGTTGACGACATAATTCTTACCCCTTCATCTTCGGGGTTGATTCATAAGAATCCCCGAAAGGACTCAGAAACACACTTCAGTAAACATATGCGGATGCGGGGGTTAAATGCAGGAACAATTCAGGGGAAACAGGGTAAAATTGGAAGCGGCGTGGTTGACCACATTCCAATGTACAATGTTCACAAAAAGGTAAATAAAATAACATAAATCAGACTTACCCTGTTAAATGCGGTTGCCAAGTTTGAAAATAGCCAAAATATGGAAAGAAGATGCAGCGATTATACAATAATTACACTTTAATTGCACTTATAAGAATTATAGCACATGTAATGCAAAATGACTTTTTGCTAGTAAATTCCACACGGCAATTTTGGTTGCGGAAGTACTTCCACCCGTTACAAATTTAAAAACGCGGTACAGGTGGTTGACTATGGTCAATACCTTAATTGGCAATAAATTATTCAGAATCAAAACAAACACTTAACCTTAAAATAATGCAGAAGATTAAATGTGTCGATAAATGCAGATAAATATTGAATGCAGAATAGAATCAACTAAGTTAGGCGGGAAATATTCAGCGGAAAGTAATCAGGTAATAATCAGACAACAAATCGTTATTAATTATGTATTAACGAAATGCATTTACAGGTGGCCAAAATGCAGGTTCGTTACATCCCCCCCTTTCTTCGGATAAAAAAAAAAACGATTAGTTTTTTTTTTTTTTTACAATGCAGCATCCGAGAAGGAAATGCAACTATATGCAGATGCGGAACATATCACAGATTCAGTATAAATTAGCGGAACAACGTACCTTACTACAATACAATATATACAATAAACATAACAGTACATAACAGTGTAATAAACATTTTCAATAAAATCAGTTCACAACAAACTTGTCGTTCAGTCAAAATAAACATTAACAAAGTTCAGAAAACAACTGATAGCAAAAAAAAATAAACCTTGTTCATAGTAAAAAATAGTAATAATCAATAATATCAGAATAAAACATAATTGCAAAAAAAACAGGTAGTCAAATAGAAGAAAATAGAGTGTAATTAACAATAGTAATTTGACTAATCAATCCACAAACAACTGCATTTTTCTTCCAAATTAGCGGTAAATATAATGATAACGGTGAAACTACGAATTGTGGTATTACAAAATAAATAAATGCATTCATCATAAAAGAAAAAAAAACGAGAAATCTCTGTAAATTATAATAAATGTTATCACCACAAAACGCAATCTCTCAAATAAAAACTAAACTTATCAGTATACCAAATTAAGATCAAATTACTCATTGAAGAAAAGGAAAAAGGAAGAACAAAAATGCAATTGTATGCGGAATGATATAACGAAAATAGTTTGCGGAATTTAATACAAAAGAAAAGAAAAAAAAAATACTCATGTAATTTTGCGGGTTTAGAGTGCCGTCGTTCGAATCAGACAGTCTGTTTATTTTCGTTGAGACTGCCAACAGCAGTTGGTTGACAACTTCCCCAAACGTCCACAACCTGAGCAAAATGTCCTCTTTTCGCTCTGGCATTCTGCCCGTGTATGCCCCCGATGTCCGCACCGAAAGCAACCACCTTTGTGGAAAGCATTTAGTAAATACTTCCCCTCCGGCGATACGGCAGGAATACAGGGGTTGCCCCTCGGCTCCCAAGTAGTGATAGTCGGGGCCAGCGTTTGAGTTCCTTGTGACACCATGCAACAAGCGGCTGCGGATGGGGGTTCGACAAAGACAACCCTCCGGTCCGTCTGTGTGCCTGCGTCTGCCTTCAACCGTCTTGGGATGTCCGGGGACACATTGTGGTCGGGGAGAGGCTCCACTGATGCGGGGGGTAACCTCTCTACCGTCGCCCCGACAAGATTAGGCACCTCCGTAACATTTGTCACACTCATCCGACGTCCTCTGACGCCACCATTGGTGTGAAGAGCCATCACGGGCTTAGGTGGTACTTCCGTTGACGCCCTGGCCATCAGAGAGCGGCCCTGCGACAATAACGACAGTCGTCCACGGATAGCTTGACCTCGTCCTCCACGTCCAGAAAATCCCCTATTAGACATCTACAACAGAGTTACCAAAATTAGACTATTTCTTAATCAGTTTTCATTGCAACCACAACAGGAAAATAAAATCGGTTTATGCGGGAAACAGACTGGTTAAAGGGCATGGATTTATTGGTTTCGGGACCGCTTCCAACAACAATTTACTGAAAGTGTGTTCAGTTTTCCACAACCAGAACAGAAAGTGCGTTTGACGCCTTTACAATCCTCTTTCAAATGCCCCATGTGTCCACAACGAAAACAGCATCGTCTGTGGAACGAATTCAGCAAATAACCGCCTTGTGACGACTCGGCGGGTAACACAAAAGGGGCACGAGACGCATAACCCTCTGGAACAGGTAATTGCGGAGTATGCGAAGTCGTAGATGCGGTTTTTGGCGTCGAATGAGTCACTTTTGGTGTCGAAGCGGCCGCACAGTTGCAGTGACAGCATGGCGACGGCGTAATTTCTTGTTCGGCGGCCCTATTTGTTTGTTTCTTCGGTTTATTTGCCGTTTGACGCCTTTTTGCCTCTCGAGTTTCCGCCAAATCGTCGTCGTTATAACACAACTCCAACACGTCTCCCATTTGACTTTTATCAGCTAAAACAAAACATTTTCAATTACCAATTTGTACACACCGAATTAAAATTTAGCGGGTAAGGTTATGCAGAAGATGCGGCTTTTAGATCCTTAACATGAATGCGACGTAAGCGGTGTCCATTTGCTCCCAACAAATCGAAAACAACTGGCGAATGGACTTTTGTCACTTCATATGGCCCCGAATACTTCGGTGCCAATTTAGCGGCGAATCCTTGGGCAGCTGAAGATAGGTGGTGGTGCTCTTTTCTGAACACTTTGTCACCTAAATGCGGTCTCCAGTCCCGTCTGCGGAGATTATACGCCTTACTTTGATTCGTGAAGGCCCTGTCGAGATTTGTTCGCACCAATTGGAACACTTCGACCAGCCGGTCCATCTGGAACACTCTATGACGCACATCTTCCGTCGACACGTCTCTTTCGGACCCTGTGTCATCTGCGGAAGCTGTCGTTGTGTTCCCTTCTCGATATAAAGCGGCGGGCACTTCCAATTCACGGCCGAAGTTGAGAAATGCGGGTGTGTATCCAGTAGAATCGTGGACTGCAGTGTTGATAGCGAAGAGGAAATCGGGGACATGCAAGTCCCAATCCTTGTGATTCGCTTCACAATATTGTGCAATCATCGTCTTCAGAGTTCGATTGGTACGTTCTACCGGATTGGCCTGCGGTGTGTAAGGCGGTGTAAAGCGGTGGTGAATTCCCATGTCTTTCAGGAGATTGTTGAATATGCGGCTGTCAAATTGGGTGCCATTGTCGGAAATGACAGTATCTGGGCAACCAAATTTCGAGATAATATCTTCATACAACCCCTGGGCGACGAGTCGAGCGGTGGCGTTTCGTAGCGGACGTGCGTGTACCCATTTAGTGAAGCGATCGTGAAATACAAGCAAAAATGTGTTTCCTTTCTTAGATCGCGGTAGTGGACCCACTAAATCGGTACTTACAGTTTGCCAGGGCCTGTTAACTGTCGACGGCTGCATTTTTCCGGCAGTTTGTTGAGCGGAGGACTTGTATCGCTGGCAAGTTTCGCACTGACGAACGTACTTGGACACATCACGAAACATTCCCGGCCAATAATAATTTCTGGCGATCCGGGAGATGGTTTTCGCAATTCCCATGTGTCCAGCGGTTGGTTCATCATGATTTTCGCGGAGAACACGCTCTCTAAGCGGCTTCGGGACACACAATTTCCATGGTTCGACCATTTCTTCCTCTCGCAAGTCTTTAGAGTCCCAAAAATGACGGTAAAGCTTGCCTTCTTTGAGAGTGTAATCGGGGTACGATGCGGGGTCCCGTTTGACGTCAGCGATTTTGCTTTTGTACCAGACACAATCAGTGTTTTTCACGTCAATTATGCAGAGATTCGTGTGGCTGTCTGGTTGTTGAGCACATGGTTGGCGGGAGAGAGCGTCGGCCACTCGATTGAGCGAACCTTTTCGATAAACGATTTCAAAGTCGTACTGTTGAAGAAAAATACTCCAGCGGGCTAAGCGGCCAGTAGGACTTTTTATTGAATGCAGCCAGCGGAGAGATTGATGATCCGTTGTTTCCTGGAAACGGTAACCTTCCAGATACGGTCTCATCTTCTCGATGCCCCATACAATTGCGAGACACTCTTTTTCAGTGACAGAGTAATTTTTCTCTGCCGGATTGAGTGTTCGACTGGCGTACGCTATCACTCTCTCGTTTCCATCGAAATTTTGGGTGAGAGTGACTCCGAGTCCGTAATCAGAAGCGTCAGTTTGCAGATTAAACATGCGGTCGAAATCGGGGCACGCCAATACGGGGGCTTCCGTCAGTCTCTTCTTCAGTTCATCGAACGCCTCGTCCTGTTCCACTTCCCAGCGCCATCGAAAGCTTTTTCTGAGAAGTTTGGTAAGCGGTGCCACTATGTGTGAGAAATCGGGTACAAAGCGGCGATACCAGGACGCCATTCCAAGAAACTGACGTAATTGCTTCAGATTCTGCGGTGGTGGAATCTCCAAAATTGAAGCCACCTTATCAGGGTCTGTTCGTACACCATCTTCTGTCACAACATGTCCCAAATATTTGAGAGATTTTTGTCCGAACTTGCATTTTTCGACATTCAGGACAAGATTAGCGGCTCTCAAACGGCGGAACACTTCAGTTAGATTTTGTAGATGCTCATCAAACGTTCGACCTAAGACAATGATGTCATCTAAATAGGCGAACGCCTTCGGTTCCATTTCAGGCCCAATTATGCGGTCCAATAGACGTTGGAATGTAGCAGGGGCCGAATGTAGTCCAAATGGCATCACGCGGAACTGGAACAGACCTCGACCGGGAATGGTAAATGCGGTGATTGGCTTACTGTCTTCCGTCAATGGTACCAACCAATATCCATTCTGCAAGTCGATACTGCTATTGAACTTAGCTTCGCGGAGACGGTCTAAAATGCCATGAATTCGGGGTAGCGGGTAAGCATCCTTTTCGCTTACTTCGTTCACCTTCCGGAAGTCCACACAAAAGCGGTATTTTCCGTCCTTCTTCGGCACGACAACGATGGGTGAACTCCAGGGGCTTTCAGATTGTTCAATGACCCCTTTCTCCAGCATTTCGTCGACTTGTTCATTAACAATTTCCTGAATGCGGGGGTTCTGCGGTCTATATCGCTGTTTAATCGGATGCGGCGATTTTAAGCGGATCTGGTGTTCAATTAGCGGTGTTGGGCCATCAATATCGGCGAATTTTGGCAGCTCTCGATCCAACAAACGTTGCAATCTTCGTTGTTGTTCGTCATTCAGCCGTGATTCACTTATGGCTGCCAAATTCGTTACTGCAGGGAGTACTTCGACCGTTTCGTTCCACCAGTCGATTGGACGGCCATTTTCAATCAATGTTCTTCCCCGTACAGTGACAGTGTCTGTTTTGGCATTCACTATACCCTCATTAAGGCGTAACCAATCCAAGCCCAAAAGAATTTCTACAGTGAGCCCTTTCATCAGATGCAGAGATGCGGGGTAAAAATGTGGCCCAATTTGTACATCTTGTGACCAAGCGGTGGTAGTTTGGGTTTCCACGCCGTTCGCTAAGCGGACCAGACTTCCAGGGATCGGAGAAGCACAATTGGGGTTTTCTCGGTGTGCTTTATCTCCATAAAATGACCAACTGGAACCGGTATCAATCAGAGCGTGGTAAAATTTCCCATTCAGTTGAATTTTCACCAGATAGCGGTCTTCTTCGGGGTTTATGCAGGAGAATTCTTCAGCCAACTGCTCTTGCCTCCCAACCGGACAGCTGGCGGTTAGTTTTCCGACCGCCGATTGCAGTTGCAGTCTCTCGTCAACTCTCCAGGCCGGTGACACAGCGAACAAAACATTTTCGGTGCATTTCTGCACGCATTTCGGTAGTGGCCTGTCTCACCACACCGAAAACAGATGGCAGCACTCCTATTTGCCACCGGTGTCGTCCTTGGTACTGCTGATGGCCGGTTATAGAGCGGTTTCGGGGGGCTCTGGCTTACCACGGGTCTTGTAGCGGGTTCCTCGTACCGTGGCAGATCCTCCATCTCTTTGGTTCGTTCCAGAAGGTCGTCCACCGTTCAAATACTGCTTCTTGGAACGAAACGACGGTATTCAGGCAATAAATTTCGATGCAGCCAGTACAATGTCTTCTCGGGGGTCATAGAAGGCGTGCGACGTGCCAAGGTGAGCAGAGCGGTCACATAGTCGCTCACCGATTCGCGGGGGGACTGTTGTCGTCGACTTATTTCCTCTTCCATGCGGATCTGGTAATCAGTTGGCAAGTAGAAACGTCGGAATGCTTCCTCGAAGTCATTCCATGACCGCCATTGTCGCCGATTGTTCCGATACCACAACAAGGCATTATCACGGAGCAAGATCGGTATTCCGGGTAATAATTCGTCATTGTTTATACGGTATAGATGTCTCAGTTCTTCCAACTCCTCCAAAAATGTAACTGGATCGCCATTTCCATTGAAAGACACTTTCCAATCATGCAAGTGCTTTAATGCGGGGTTAGCGGCTGGCATAATCGTTGGCCTTGTCGATTGAGACATCGAAGGAGCGGCATTCCATGACATCTGGGCCGAATGGAGCGAAGAAGTTACATTCGTAGCGGGGGTAACTGTAAATTTGGGCATAAAGTCCGTACATGCAGGTTGGGCCATCTTCCGGACTTTTGGTACTGCTCCTGTACTGAAAGTGAAATTTCCAGAAGTGGCATTATTACTGGAAGCGGTGTACTGGTGTTTAAAAGCGGAAAAATCAGTTCGTGGAATCCTCGATGTGTCCCCCAAATCGAAAACGAACGGTCCGGCTTCACTAGTTGGAGTTATGGCTTCTTTTCGTAGAGCGGCCAGTCTCCTCTTTAATTCTGTGACCGGACCTTCAGTATTGGCCCCCAGTCGCGCCAATTCCTCCACGAGAGCCTCCTTCGTCATATTTCGAACCTTTGGGGCATCTTTCGGAAGCCCCAGGTCCTCTCGTGTGGCCGACTTCCGTTCCGGGGGTGGGGAGAATGACATCGGGGGTGTGGGGGCGTCTTCTTTGCCCACTTCCATCATTGGACTGTTCCCCGTAGCCATTTATGCAGTAAGAATCGGATTCCAAGAAAAATTTTATGCAGTTGGGATAATCTATGCAGTTCCCAATTAAGTTATGCAGAAAAAATGCAGAAAAAAAAATGCGGTCCCTGCTCGGGCGCCAAATTTGTGGCGTGTTTTCGCGGACCCGAGCCGTTTTCTCGAGCGCCAGGTGTTTTAAGGCAAAACACCAACCGTACCGCGGGTAGAAATGTCAGTGGAGAAAATATAATCCAGGGGTCAATAACAATGTGATTAATTAAACGTACCGTAATTTTAAAAGAAATAATTAGCAAGAAAATTGAACGGAAAATCAAATTTATTGAAACCAAAATAAAGAAAATAAACAAACACTCGTTATGAAATAAAATAAAATCAACTCGAAACAACTTACAAAGAAAATAATAAATATGCGGAGGTACGTTATTAAACAATTATGCAGATAAAGTATGCGGGTGTAGAATAAAAATGCAGAAATACACAATGCGGAAATAAGCGGAGTCACCACAATTTCACAGCACTTAGACAAGTAAATTGCAGTAAAGTATAAAGAATCAAACTCAAAATGAACTAAATAACAACTCGAAATAAACTCAAAGTAAAACTTATCACAATTCAAAAACAGATCAAACAGGTGCGCAGTGCCAGTGGACAGACAGACAGATTTCCGAACAACACAGAGTTCCCGTTCGGAAATTTAACAGTCAGAAAATAATGAATTTTTAGGCACTTTGCAGCCGATTTTATATGCGGAAATCAGAGAAGGGATTCTGAGTACGCGCGGAAGAGATAATGACGTCAAAAACACCCCAAAAAACTATAGAATTCAGCGGTGGGGTACTAGAAGTACCAAAAGAGCGGGGGGTAATTCATGTAATTGTAATAATTAGCCTTGGCTAATTATTCAGGATAAAAGAAAAGAAAATAGCATAATTCAGAATTGGAAAAGAAAATAAATTGACAGATTCTCGTAAAATAAAATGCGGTTGACGACATAATTCTTACCCCTTCATCTTCGGGGTTGATTCATAAGAATCCCCGAAAGGACTCAGAAACACACATCAGTAAACATATGCGGATGCGGGGGTTAAATGCAGGAACAATTCAGGGGAAACAGGGTAAAATTGGAAGCGGCGTGGTTGACCACATTCCAATGTACAATGTTCACAAAAAGGTAAATAAAATAACATAAATCAGACTTACCCTGTTAAATGCGGTTGCCAAGTTTGAAAATAGCCAAAATATGGAAAGAAGATGCAGCGATTATACAATAATTACACTTTAATTGCACTTATAAGAATTATAGCACATGTAATGCAAAATGACTTTTTGCTAGTAAATTCCACACGGCAATTTTGGTTGCGGAAGTACTTCCACCCGTTACAAATTTAAAAACGCGGTACAGGTGGTTGACTATGGTCAATACCTTAATTGGCAATTAATTATTCAGAATCAAAACAAACACTTAACCTTAAAATAATGCAGAAGATTAAATGTGTCGATAAATGCAGATAAATATTGAATGCAGAATAGAATCAACTAAGTTAAGCGGGAAATATTCAGCGGAAAGTAATCAGGTAATAATCAGACAACAAATCGTTATTAATTATGTATTAACGAAATGCATTTACAGGTGGCCAAAATGCAGGTTCGTTACAGGTTAAAGATAGGTCATCGCGGTTTTTACCAGTGGATTTAGCACGTCATTTTACATAAAATATGTCCTATAAGTCTACTCTCAAGAGTTGAAAAAGGTACAAAAGAACAAAATGTTTATATATCACATTTTCAAATATCTATTTTTCTCCATTTTACTCGATCTCCTAAACGGTTCAAGATAGGACATCGCGGTGTTCATCAGTGGATTTAGCGCCCCATTTTACATAAAACAAATTCTATAAGTCTACTCTCAAGAGTTGATAAAGGTAAAAACGAATAAAATGTTTATATATCACATTTTCAAATATCTATTATTCTCCATTTTACTCGACCTCCTAAACGGTTAAAGATAGGACATCGCGGATTTCACCAGTGAATTTAGCACCTTATTTTACACAAAATAAGTCCTATAAGTCTACTCTCAAGAGTTGATAAAAGTAAAAACCGAATAAAATGTTTATATATCACATTTTCAAATATCAATTATTCTCCATTTTACTCGATCTCCTAAACGGTTAAAGATAGGACATCGAGGTTTTCACCAGTGGATTTAGCACCTCATTTTACATAAAATTGGTCCTATAAGTCTACTCTCAAGAGTTGATAAAGGTAAAAACGAAAAAAATGTTTATATATCACATTTTAAAATATCTATTATTCTCCATTTCACTCGATCTCCTAAACGGTTAAAGATAGGACATCGCGGTTTTCACCAGTGGATTTAGCACCTCATTTTACATATAATAAGTCCTATAAGTCTACTCTTAAGAGTTGATAAAGGTACAAAAGAATAAATTGTTTATATATCACATTTTCAAATATCTAATAATATCCATTTTACTCGATCTCCCAAACGGTTAAAGATAGGACATCGCGGTTTTCACCAGAGGATTTAGTACCTCAATTTACATAAAATAAGTCCTATAAGTCTACTCTCAAGAGTTGATAAAGGTACAAACGGATAAAACGTTTATATATCGTATTATCAAATATCTATTATTCTCCATTATACTCGATCTCCTAAACGGTTAAAGATAGGACTTCGCGGTTTTCACCAGTGGATTTAGCACCTCATTTTACATAAAATAAATCCAATAAGTCTACTCTCAAGAGTTGATAAAGGTACAAACGAATAAAATGTTTATATATCACATTTTCAAATATCTGTTATTCTCCATTTTACTCCATCTCTTAAACGGTTAACGACAGGACATCGCGGTTTTCATCAGTGGATTAAGCACCCCATTTTACATAAAATAAGTCCTATAAGTCTACTCTCAAGAGTTGATAAAGGTAAAAACGAATAAAATGTTTATATATCACATTTTCAAATATCTATTTTTCTCCTTTTTACTCGATCTCCCAAACGGTTCAAGATAGGACATCGCGGTATTCACCAGTGGATTTAGCACCTCATTTTACATAAAATAGGTCCTATAAGTCTACTCTCAAGAGTTGATAAAGGTACAAACGAATAAAATGTTTATATATCACATTTTCAAATATCTATTATCCTTCATTTTACTCGATCTGCTAAACGGTTAAAAATAGGACATGGCGGTTTTCACCAGTGGATTTAGCACCTCATTTTACATAAAATAAGTCCTATAAGTCTACTCTTAAGAGTTGATAAAGGTACAAACGAATAAAATGTTTATATATCACAATTTCAAATATCAATAATTCTCCATTTTACTCGATCTCCTAAACGGTTAAAGATAAGACATCGCGGATTTCACCAGTGGATTAAGCACCTTATTTTACATAAAATAAGTCCTATAAGTCTACTCTCAAGAGTTGATAAAGGTACAAACGAATAAAATGTTTATATATCACATTTTCAAATATCTATTATTCTCCATTTTATTCGATCTCCTAAACGGTTAATGATAGGACATCGCGGTTTTCACCAGTGGATTTAGCACTATATTTTACATAAAATAAGTCCTATAAGTCTACTCTCAAGGGTCGATAAAGGTACAAACGAATAAAATGTTTATATATCACATTTTCAAATATCTATTATTCTCCATTTTACTCGATCTCCTAAACGGTTAAAGATAGGACATCGCGGTTTTCACCAGTGAATTTAGCACCTCATTTTACATAAAATAAGTCCTATAAGTCGACTCTCAAGAGTTGATAAAGGTACAAACGAATAAAATGTTTATATATCGTATTATCAAATATCTATTATTCTCCATTATACTCGATCTCCTAAACGGTTCAAGATAGGACATCGCGGTTTTCACCAGTGGATTTAGCACCTCATTTTACATAAAATAGGTCCTATAAGTCTACTCTCAAATGTTGATAAAGGTACAAACGAATAAAATGTTTATATATCACATTTTCAAATATCTATTATTCTCCATTTTACTCGATCTCCTAAACGGTTAAAGATAGGACATCGAGGTTTTCACCAGTGGATTTAGCACCTCATTTTACATAATATAGGTCCAATAAGTCTACTCTCAAGAGTTGATAAAGGTAAAAACGAATAAATTGTTTATATATCACATTTTCAAAGATCTATTATTTTCCATTTTACTCGATCTCCTAAACGGTTAAAGATAGGACATCGCGGTTTCCACCAGAGGATTTAGCACCTCATTTTACATAAAATAAGTCCAATAAGTCTACTCTTAAGAGTTGATAAAGGTACAAACGAATAAAATGTTTATATACAATTTCAAATATCTATTATTCTCCATTTTACTCGATCTCCTAAACGGTTAAAGATAGGACATCGCGGTTTCCACCAGAGGATTTAGCACCTCATTTTACCTAAAATAACTCCTATAAGTCTACTCTCAAGAGATGATAAAGGTACAAACGAATAAAATGTTTATATATCACATTTTCAAATATCTATTATTCTCCATTTTACTCGATCTCTTAAACGGTTATAGATAGAACATCGCTGTTTCTACCAGCGGATTTAGCACCTCATTTTACATAAAATAACTCCTATAAGTCTACTCTCAAGAGATGATAAAGGTACAAACGAATAAAATGTTTATATATCACATTTTCAAATATCTATTATTCTCCATTTTACTCGATCTCCTAAACGGTTAAAGATAGGACATCGCGGTTTCCACCAGAGGATTTAGCACCTCATTTTACATAAAATAAGTCCAATAAGTCTACTCTTAAGAGTTGATAAAGGTACAAACGAATAAAATGTTTATATACATTTTCAAATATCTATTATTCTCCATTTTACTCGATCTCCTAAATGGTTAAAGATAGGACATCGCGGTTTCCACCAGAGGATTAAGCACCTCATTTTACATAAAATAACTCCTATAAGTCTACTCTCAAGAGTTGATAAAGGTACAAACGAATAAAATGTTTATATATCACATTTTCAAATATCTATTATTCTCCATTTTACTCGATCTGCTAAACGGTTAAAAATAGGACATCGCGGTTTTCACCAGTGGATTTAGCACCTCATTTTACATAAAATAGATACTATAAGTCTACTCTCAAGAGTTGATAAAGGTAAAAACGAATAAAATGTTTATATATCACATTTTCAAATATCTATTTTTCTCCTTTTTACTCGATCTCCCAAACGGTTCAAGATAGGACATCGCGGTATTCACCAGTGGATTTAGCACCTCATTTTACATAAAATAGGTCCTATAAGTCTACTCTCAAGAGTTGATAAAGGTACAAACGAATAAAATGTTTATATATCACATTTTCAAATATCTATTATCCTTCATTTTACTCGATCTGCTAAACGGTTAAAAATAGGACATGGCGGTTTTCACCAGTGGATTTAGCACCTCATTTTACATAAAATAAGTCCTATAAGTCTACTCTTAAGAGTTGATAAAGGTACAAACGAATAAAATGTTTATATATCACAATTTCAAATATCAATAATTCTCCATTTTACTCGATCTCGTAAACGGTTAAAGATAAGACATCGCGGATTTCACCAGTGGATTAAGCACCTTATTTTACATAAAATAAGTCCTATAAGTCTACTCTCAAGAGTTGATAAAGGTACAAACGAATAAAATGTTTATATATCACATTTTCAAATATCTATTATTCTCCATTTTATTCGATCTCCTAAACGGTTAATGATAGGACATCGCGGTTTTCACCAGTGGATTTAGCACTATATTTTACATAAAATAAGTCCTATAAGTCTACTCTCAAGGGTCGATAAAGGTACAAACGAATAAAATGTTTATATATCACATTTTCAAATATCTATTATTCTCCATTTTACTCGATCTCCTAAACGGTTAAAGATAGGACATCGCGGTTTTCACCAGTGGATTTAGCACCTCATTTTACATAAAATAAGTCCTATAAGTCTACTCTCAAGAGTTGATAAAGGTACAAACGAATAAAATGTTTATATATCGTATTATCAAATATCTATTATTCTCCATTATACTCGATCTCCTAAACGGTTCAAGATAGGACATCGCGGTTTTCACCAGTGGATTAAGCACCTCATTTTACATAAAATAGGTCCTATAAGTCTACTCTCAAATGTTGATAAAGGTACAAACGAATAAAATGTTTATATATCACATTTTCAAATATCTATTATTCTCCATTTTACTCGATCTCCTAAACGGTTAAAGATAGGACATCGAGGTTTTCACCAGTGGATTTAGCACCTCATTTTACATAATATAGGTCCAATAAGTCTACTCTCAAGAGTTGATAAAGGTAAAAACGAATAAATTGTTTATATATCACATTTTCAAAGATCTATTATTTTCCATTTTACTCGATCTCCTAAACGGTTAAAGATAGGACATCGCGGTTTCCACCAGAGGATTTAGCACCTCATTTTACATAAAATAAGTCCAATAAGTCTACTCTTAAGAGTTGATAAAGGTACAAACGAATAAAATGTTTATATACAATTTCAAATATCTATTATTCTCCATTTTACTCGATCTCCTAAACGGTTAAAGATAGGACATCGCGGTTTCCACCAGAGGATTTAGCACCTCATTTTACATAAAATAACTCCTATAAGTCTACTCTCAAGAGATGATAAAGGTACAAACGAATAAAATGTTTATATATCACATTTTCAAATATCTATTATTCTCCATTTTACTCGATCTCTTAAACGGTTATAGATAGAACATCGCTGTTTCTACCAGCGGATTTAGCACCTCATTTTACATAAAATAACTCCTATAAGTCTACTCTCAAGAGATGATAAAGGTACAAACGAATAAAATGTTTATATATCACATTTTCAAATATCTATTATTCTCCATTTTACTCGATCTCCTAAACGGTTAAAGATAGGACATCGCGGTTTCCACCAGAGGATTTAGCACCTCATTTTACATAAAATAAGTCCAATAAGTCTACTCTTAAGAGTTGATAAAGGTACAAACGAATAAAATGTTTATATACATTTTCAAATATCTATTATTCTCCATTTTACTCGATCTCCTAAACGGTTAAAGATAGGACATCGCGGTTTCCACCAGAGGATTAAGCACCTCATTTTACATAAAATAACTCCTATAAGTCTACTCTCAAGAGTTGATAAAGGTACAAACGAATAAAATGTTTATATATCACATTTTCAAATATCTATTATTCTCCATTTTACTCGATCTGCTAAACGGTTAAAAATAGGACATCGCGGTTTTCACCAGTGGATTTAGCACCTCATTTTACATAAAATAGATACTATAAGTCTACTCTCAAGAGTTGATAAAGGTAAAAACGAATAAAATGTTTATATATCACATTTTCAAATATCTATTTTTCTCCATTTTACTCGATCTCCTAAACGGTTCAAGATAGGACATCGCGGTTTTCACCAGTGGATTAAGCACCTCATTTTACATAAAATAAGTTCTATAAGTCTACTCTTAAGAGTTGATAAAGGTATAAACGAATAAAATGTATATATATCACATTTTCAAATATCTATTATTCTCCATTTTACTCGATCTCATAAACGGTTAAAAATAGGTCATCGCGGCTTTCTCCAGTGGATTTAGCACATCATTTTACATAAAATAACTCCTATAAGTCTACTCTCAAGAGTTGATAAAGGTACAAACGAATAAAATGTTTATATATCACATTTTCAAATATCAATTACTCCCCCATTTTACTCGATCTCCTAAACGGTTAAAGATAGGACATCGCGGTTTTCACTAGTGAATTTAGCACCTCAAAATAGGTCCTATAAGTCTACTCTCAAGAGTTGATAAAGGTACAAACGAATAAAATGTTTATATATCACATTTTCATATATCTATTTTTCTCCATTTACTCGATCTCCTAAACGGTTAAAGATAGGACATCGCGGTTTTCACCAGTGGATTTAGCACTATATTTTACATAAAATAAGTCCTATAAGTCTATCCTCAAGGGTCGATAAAGGTACAAAAGAACAAAATGTTTATATATCACATTTTCAAATATCTATTTTTCTCCATTTTACTCGATCTCCTAAACGGTTCAAGATAGGACATCGCGGTTTTCATCAGTGGATTTAGCACCCCATTTTACATAAAACAAATTCTATAAGTCTACTCTCAAGAGTTGATAAAGGTAAAAACGAATAAAATGTTTATATATCACATTTTAAAATATCTATTATTCTCCATTTCACTCGATCTCCTAAACGGTTAAAGATAGGACATCGCGGTTTTCACCAGTGGATTTAGCACTATATTTTACATAAAATAAGTCCTATAAGTCTATCCTCAAGGGTCGATAAAGGTACAAACGAATAAAATGTTTATATATCACATTTTCAAATATCTATTATTCTCCATTTTACTCGATCTCCTAAACGGTTAAAGATAGGACATCGCGGTTTTCACAAGAGGATTTAGCACTTCATTTTACATAAAATAACTCCTATAGGTCTACCCTCAAGAGTTGATAAAGGTACAAACGAATAAAATGTTTATATATCACATTTTCAAATATCTATTATTCTCCATTTTACTCGATCTCCTAATCGGTTAGAGATAGGATATCGCGTTTTCCACCAGAGGATTTAGCACCTCATTTTACATAAAATAACTCCTATAAGTCTACTCTCAAGAGTTGATAAAGGTACAAACGAATAAAATGTTCATATATATATCACATTTTCAAATATCTATTATCCTCCATTTTACTCGATCTGCTAAACGGTTAAAAATAGGACATCGCGGTTTTCACCAGTGGATTTAGCACCTCATTTTACATAAAATAAGTCCTATAAGTCTACTCTTAAGAGTTGATAAAGGTACAAACGAATATAATGTTTATATATCACATTTTCAAATATCTATTATTCTCCATTTTACTCGATCTCCTAAACGGTTAAAGATAGGACATCGCGGATTTCACCAGTGAATTTAGCACCTTATTTTACACAAAATAAGTCCTATAAGTCTACTCTCAAGAGTTGATAAAAGTAAAAACCGAATAAAATGTTTATATATCACATTTTCAAATATCAATTATTCTCCATTTTACTCGATCTCCTAAACGGTTAAAGATAGGACATCGAGGTTTTCACCAGTGGATTTAGCACCTCATTTTACATAAAATTGGTCCTATAAGTCTACTCTCAAGAGTTGATAAAGGTAAAAACGAAAAAAATGTTTATATACATTTTCAAATATCTATTATTCTCCATTTCACTCGATCTCCTAAACGGTTAAAGATAGGACATCGCGGTTTTCAAAAGTGGATTTAGCACCTCATTTTACATATAATAAGTCCTATAAGTCTACTCTCAAAAGTTGATAAAGGTACAAACGAATAAAATGTTTATATATCACATTTTCAAATATCTATTAATATCCATTTTACTCGATCTCCCAAACGGTTAAAGATAGGACATTGCGGTTTTCACCAGAGGATTTAGTACCTCATTTTACATAAAATAGGTCCTATAAGTCTACTCTCAAGAGTTGATAAAGGTAAAAACGAATACAATGTTTATATATCACATTTTCAAATATCTATTTTTCTCCATTTTACTCGATCTCCTAGACGGTTAAAGATAGGACATCGCGGTTTTCACCAGTGGATTTAGCACCTTATTTTACATAAAATAAGTCCTATAAGTCTCTCAAGAGTTGATAAAAGTAAAAACGAATAAAATGTTTATATATCAAATTTTCAAATATCTATTATTCTCCATTTTAATCGATCTCATAAACGGTTAAAAATAGGTCATCGCGGCTTTCTCCAGTGGATTTAGCACTTCATTTTACATAAAATTACTCCTATAAGTCTACTCTCAAGAGTTGATAAAGGTACAAACGAATAAAATGTTTATATATCACATTTTCAAATATCAATTACTCCCCCATTTTACTCGATCTCCTAAACGGTTAAAGATAGGACATCGCGGTTTTCACTAGTGAATTTAGCACCTCATTTTACATAAAATAGGTCCTATAGTCTAGTCTCAAGAGTTGATAAAGGTAAAAACAATAAAATGTTTATATATCACATTTTCAAATATCTATTGTTCTCTATTTTACTCGATCTCCTAAACGGTTCAAGAGAGGACATCGCGGTATTCACCAGTGGATTTAGCACCTCATTTTACATAAAATAGGTCCTATAAGTCTACTCTCAAGAGTTGATAAAGGTACAAACGAATAAAATGTTTATATATCACATTTTCAAATATCTATTATCCTTCATTTTACTCGATCTGCTAAACGGTTAAAAATAGGACATCGCGGTTTTCACCAGTGGATTTAGCACCTCATTTTACATAAAATAAGTCCTATAAGTCTACTCTTAAGAGTTGATAAAGGTTCAAACGAATAAAATGTTTATATATCACAATTTCAAATATCAATTATTCTCCATTTTACTCGATCTCCTAAACGGTTAAAGATAAGACATCGCGGATTTCACCAGTGGATTAAGCACCTTATTTTACATAAAATAAGTCCTATAAGTCTACTCTCAAGAGTTGATAAAGGTACAAACGAATAAAATGTTTATATATCACATTTTCAAATATCTATTTTTCTCCATTTTATTCGATCTCCTAAACGGTTAATGATAGGACATCGCGGTTTTCACCAGTGGATTTAGCACTATATTTTACATAAAATAAGTCCTATAAGTCTACTCTCAAGGGTCGATAAAGGTACAAACGAATAAAATGTTTATATATCACATTTTCAAATATCTATTATTCTCCATTTTACTCGATCTCCTAAACAATTAAAGATAGGACATCGCGGTTTTCACCAGTGGATTTAGCACCTCATTTTACATAAAATAAGTCCTATAAGTCTACTCTCAAGAGTTGATAAAGGTACAAACGAATAAAATGTTTATATATCGTATTATCAAATATCTATTATTCTCCATTATACTCGATCTCCTAAACGGTTCAAGATAGGACATCGAGGTTTTCACCAGTGGATTTAGCACCTCATTTTACATAATATAGGTCCTATAAGTCTACTCTCAAGAGTTGATAAAGGTAAAAACGAATAAATTTTTTATATATCACATTTTCAAAGATCTATTATTCTCCATTTTACTCGATCTCCTAAACGGTTAAAGATAGGACATCGCGGTTTCCACCAGAGGATTTAGCACCTCATTTTACATAAAATAAGTCCAATAAGTCTACTCTTAAGAGTTGATAAAGGTACAAACGAATAAAATGTTTATATACAATTTCAAATATCTATTATTCTCCATTTTACTCGATCTCCTAAACGGTTAAAGATAGGACATCGCGGTTTCCACCAGAGGATTTAGCACCTCATTTTACATAAAATAACTCCTATAAGTCTACTCTCAAGAGATGATAAAGGTACAAACGAATAAAATGTTTATATATCACATTTTCAAATATCTATTATTCTCCATTTTACTCGATCTCTTAAACGGTTATAGATAGAACATCGCTGTTTCTACCAGCGGATTTAGCACCTCATTTTACATAAAATAACTCCTATAAGTCTACTCTCAAGAGATGATAAAGGTACAAACGAATAAAATATTTATATATCACATTTTCAAATATCTATTATTCTCCATTTTACTCGATCTCCTAAACGGTTAAAGATAGGACATCGCGGCTTCCACCAGAGGATTTAGCACCTCATTTTACATAAAATAAGTCCAATAAGTCTACTCTTAAGAGTTGATAAAGGTACAAACGAATAATATGTTTATATACATTTTCAAATATCTATTATTCTCCATTTTACTCGATCTCCTAAACGGTTAAAGATAGGACATCGCGGTTTCCACCAGAGGATTAAGCACCTCATTTTACATAAAATAACTCCTATAAGTCTACTCTCAAGAGTTGATAAAGGTACAAACGAATAAAATGTTTATATATCGTATTATCAAATATCTATTATTCTCCATTTTACTCGATCTCCTAAACGGTTAAAGATAGGACATCGCGGTATCCACCAGAGGATTTAGCACCTCATTTTACATAAAATAAGTCCAATAAGTCTACTCTCAAGAGTTGATAAAGGTAAAAACGAATAAAATGTTTATATATCACATTTTCAAATATCTACTTTTCTCCATTTTACTCGATCTCCTAAACGGTTCAAGATAGGACATCGCGGTATTCACCAGTGGATTTAGCACCTCATTTTACATAAAATAACTCCTATAAGTCTACTCTCAAGAAATGATAAAGGTACAAAGGAATAAAATGTTTATATATCACATTTTCAAATATCTATTATTCTCCATTTTACTCGATCTCCTAAACGGTTAAAGATAGGACATCGCGGTTTTCACCAGTGGATTTAGCACCTCATTTTACATAAAATAAGTCCTATAAGTCTACTCTCAAGGGTCGATAAAGGTACAAACGAATAAAATGTTTATATATCACATTTTCAAATATCAATTATTCTCCATTTTACTCGATCTCCTAAACGGTTAAAGATAGGACATCGCGGTTTTCACAAGAGGATTTAGCACCTCATTTTACATAAAATAACTCCTATAGGTCTACCCTCAAGAGTTGATAAAGGTACAAACGAATAAAATGTTTATATATCACATTTTCAAATATCTATTATTCTCCATTTTACTCGATCTCCTAATCGGTTAGAGATAGGATATCGCGGTTTCCACCAGAGGATTTAGCACCTCATTTTACATAAAATAACTCCTATAAGTCTACTCTCAAGAGTTGATAAAGGTACAAACGAATAAAATGTTCATATATATATCACATTTTCAAATATCTATTATCCTCCATTTTACTCGATCTGCTAAACGGTTAAAAATAGGACATCGCGGTTTTCACCAGTGGATTTAGCACCTCATTTTACATAAAATAAGTCCTATAAGTCTACTCTTAAGAGTTGATAAAGGTACAAACGAATATAATGTTTATATATCACATTTTCAAATATCTATTATTCTCCATTTTACTCGATCTCCTAAACGGTTAAAGATAGGACATCGCGGATTTCACCAGTGAATTTAGCACCTTATTTTACACAAAATAAGTCCTATAAGTCTACTCTCAAGAGTTGATAAAAGTAAAAACCGAATAAAATGTTTATATATCACATTTTCAAATATCAATTATTCTCCATTTTACTCGATCTCCTAAACGGTTAAAGATAGGACATCGAGGTTTTCACCAGTGGATTTAGCACCTCATTTTACATAAAATTGGTCCTATAAGTCTACTCTCAAGAGTTGATAAAGGTAAAAACGAAAAAAATGTTTATATACATTTTCAAATATCTATTATTCTCCATTTCACTCGATCTCCTAAACGGTTAAAGATAGGACATCGCGGTTTTCAAAAGTGGATTTAGCACCTCATTTTACATATAATAAGTCCTATAAGTCTACTCTCAAAAGTTGATAAAGGTACAAACGAATAAAATGTTTATATATCACATTTTCAAATATCTATTAATATCCATTTTACTCGATCTCCCAAACGGTTAAAGATAGGACATTGCGGTTTTCACCAGAGGATTTAGTACCTCATTTTACATAAAATAGGTCCTATAAGTCTACTCTCAAGAGTTGATAAAGGTAAAAACGAATAAAATGTTTATATATCACATTTTCAAATATCTATTTTTCTCCATTTTACTCGATCTCCTAGACGGTTAAAGATAGGACATCGCGGTTTTCACCAGTGGATTTAGCACCTTATTTTACATAAAATAAGTCCTATAAGTCTCTCAAGAGTTGATAAAGGTAAAAACGAATAAAATGTTTATATATCAAATTTTCAAATATCTATTATTCTCCATTTTAATCGATCTCATAAACGGTTAAAAATAGGTCATCGCGGCTTTCTCCAGTGGATTTAGCACATCATTTTACATAAAATTACTCCTATAAGTCTACTCTCAAGAGTTGATAAAGGTACAAACGAATAAAATGTTTATATATCACATTTTCAAATATCAATTACTCCCCCATTTTACTCGATCTCCTAAACGGTTAAAGATAGGACATCGCGGTTTTCACTAGTGAATTTAGCACCTCATTTTACATAAAATAGGTCCTATAAGTCTACTCTCAAGAGTTGATAAAGGTAAAAACGAAAAAAATGTTTATATATCACATTTTCATATATCTATTTTTCTCCATTTACTCGATCTCCTAAACGGTTCAAGATAGGACATCGCGGTTTTCACCAGTGGATTTAGCACCTCATTTTACATAAAATATGTCCTATAAGTCTACTCTCAAGAGTTGAAAAAGGTACAAAAGAACAAAATGTTTATATATCACATTTTCAAATATCTATTTTTCTCCATTTTACTCCATCTCCTAAACGGTTCAAGATAGGACATCGCGGTTTTCATCAGTGGATTTAGCACCCCATTTTACATAAAACAAATTCTATAAGTCTACTTTCAAGAGTTGATAAAGGTAAAAACGAATAAAATGTTTATATATCACATTTTAAAATATCTATTATTCTCCATTTCACTCGATCTCCTAAACGGTTAAAGATAGGACATCGCGGTTTTCACCAGAGGATTTAGTACCTCAATTTACATAAAATAAGTCCTATAAGTCTACTCTCAAGAGTTGATAAAGGTACAAACGGATAAAACGTTTATATATCGTATTATCAAATATCTATTATTCTCCATTATACTCTATCTCCTAAACGGTTAAAGATAGGACTTCGCGGTTTTCACCAGTGGATTTAGCACCTCATTTTACATAAAATAAGTCCAATAAGTCTACTCTCAAGAGTTGATAAAGGTACAAACGAATAAAATGTTTATATATCACATTTTCAAATATCTATTATTCTTCATTTTACTCCATCTCCTAAACGGTTAAAGATAGGACATCGCGGTTTTCACCAGTAAATTTAGCACCTTATTTTACATAAAATAAGTCCTATAAGTCTACTCTCAAGAGTTGATAAAGGTACAAACGAATAAAATGTTTATATATCACATTTTCAAATATCTGTTATTCTCCAATTTACTCCATCTCTTAAACGGTTAACGACAGGACATCGCGGTTTTCATCAGTGGATTAAGCACCCCATTTTACATAAAATAAGTCCTATAAGTCTACTCTCAAGAGTTGATAAAGGTAAAAACAATAAAATGTTTATATATTACATTTTCAAATATCTATTATTCTCCATTTTACTCGATCTCCTAAACGGTTAAAGATAGGACATCGAGGTTTTCACCAGTGGATTTAGCACCTCAATTTACATAAAATAGGTCCTATTAGTCGACTCTCAAGAGTTGATAAAGGTAAAAACGAATAAAATGTTTATATATCACATTTTCAAATATCTATTTTTCTCCTTTTTACTCGATCTCCCAAACGGTTCAAGAGAGGACATCGCGGTATTCACCAGTGGATTTAGCACCTCATTTTACATAAAATAGGTCCTATAAGTCTACTCTCAAGAGTTGATAAAGGTACAAACGAATAAAATGTTTATATATCACATTTTCAAATATCTATTATCCTTCATTTTACTCGATCTGCTAAACGGTTAAAAATAGGACATCGCGGTTTTCACCAGTGGATTTAGCACCTCATTTTACATAAAATAAGTCCTATAAGTCTACTCTTAAGAGTTGATAAAGGTTCAAACGAATAAAATGTTTATATATCACAATTTCAAATATCAATTATTCTCCATTTTACTCGATCTCCTAAACGGTTAAAGATAAGACATCGCGGATTTCACCAGTGGATTAAGCACCTTATTTTACATAAAATAAGTCCTATAAGTCTACTCTCAAGAGTTGATAAAGGTACAAACGAATAAAATGTTTATATATCACATTTTCAAATATCTATTATTCTCCATTTTATTCGATCTCCTAAACGGTTAATGATAGGACATCGCGGTTTTCACCAGTGGATTTAGCACTATATTTTACATAAAATAAGTCCTATATGTCTACTCTCAAGGGTCGATAAAGGTACAAACGAATAAAATGTTTATATATCACATTTTCAAATATCTATTATTCTCCATTTTACTCGATCTCCTAAACAATTAAAGATAGGACATCGCGGTTTTCACCAGTGGATTTAGCACCTCATTTTACATAAAATAAGTCCTATAAGTCTACTCTCAAGAGTTGATAAAGGTACAAACGAATAAAATGTTTATATATCGTATTATCAAATATCTATTATTCTCCATTATACTCGATCTCCTAAACGGTTCAAGATAGGACATCGAGGTTTTCACCAGTGGATTTAGCACCTCATTTTACATAATATAGGTCCTATAAGTCTACTCTCAAGAGTTGATAAAGGTAAAAACGAATAAATTGTTTATATATCACATTTTCAAAGATCTATTATTCTCCATTTTACTCGATCTCCTAAACGGTTAAAGATAGGACATCGCGGTTTCCACCAGAGGATTTAGCACCTCATTTTACATAAAATAAGTCCAATAAGTCTACTCTTAAGAGTTGATAAAGGTACAAACGAATAAAATGTTTATATACAATTTCAAATATCTATTATTCTCCATTTTACTCGATCTCCTAAACGGTTAAAGATAGGACATCGCGGTTTCCACCAGAGGATTTAGCACCTCATTTTACATAAAATAACTCCTATAAGTCTACTCTCAAGAGATGATAAAGGTACAATCGAATAAAATGTTTATATATCACATTTTCAAATATCTATTATTCTCCATTTTACTCGATCTCTTAAACGGTTATAGATAGAACATCGCTGTTTCTACCAGCAAATTTAGCACCTCATTTTACATAAAATAACTCCTATAAGTCTACTCTCAAGAGATGATAAAGGTACAAACGAATAAAATGTTTATATATCACATTTTCAAATATCTATTATTCTCCATTTTACTCGATCTCCTAAACGGTTAAAGATAGGACATCGCGGTTTCCACCAGAGGATTTAGCACCTCATTTTACATAAAATAAGTCCAATAAGTCTACTCTTAAGAGTTGATAAAGGTACAAACGAATAATATGTTTATATACATTTTCAAATATCTATTATTCTCCATTTTACTCGATCTCCTAAACGGTTAAAGATAGGACATCGCGGTTTCCACCAGAGGATTAAGCACCTCATTTTACATAAAATAACTCCTATAAGTCTACTCTCAAGAGTTGATAAAGGTACAAACGAATAAAATGTTTATATATCGTATTATCAAATATCTATTATTCTCCATTTTACTCGATCTCCTAAACGGTTAAAGATAGGACATCGCGGTATCCACCAGAGGATTTAGCACCTCATTTTACATAAAATAAGTCCAATAAGTCTACTCTCAAGGGTTGATAAAGGTAAAAACGAATAAAATGTTTATATATCACATTTTCAAATATCTACTTTTCTCCATTTTACTCGATCTCCTAAACGGTTCAAGATAGGACATCGCGGTATTCACCAGTGGATTTAGCTCCTCATTTTACATAAAATAACTCCTATAAGTCTACTCTCAAGAAATGATAAAGGTACAAAGGAATAAAATGTTTATATATCACATTTTCAAATATCTATTATTCTCCATTTTACTCGATCTCCTAAACGGTTAAAGATAGGACATCGCGGTTTTCACCAGTGGATTTAGCACCTCATTTTACATAAAATAAGTCCTATAAGTCTACTCTCAAGGGTCGATAAAGGTACAAACGAATAAAATGTTTATATATCACATTTTCAAATATCTATTATTCTCCATTTTACTCGATCTCCTAAACGGTTAAAGATAGGACATCGCGGTTTTCACAAGAGGATTTAGCACCTCATTTTACATAAAATAACTCCTATAAGTCTACTCTCAAGAGTTGATAAAGGTACAAACGAATAAAATGTTTATAAATCACATTTTCAAATATCTATTATTATCCATTTTACTCGATCTCCTAAACGGTTCAAGATAGGACATCGCGGTTTTCACCAGTGGATTAAGCACCTCATTTTACTTAAAATAGGTCCTATAAGTCTACTCTCAAATGTTGATAAAGGTACAAACGAATAAAATGTTTATATATCACATTTTCAAATATCTATTATTCTCCAATTTACTCGATCTCCTAAACGGTCATAGATAGGACATCGCGGTTTCCACCAGAGTATTTAGCACCTCATTTTACATAAAATAACTCCTATAAGTCTACTCTCAAGAGATGATAAAGGTACAAACGAATAAAATGTTTATATACATTTTCAAATATCTATTATTCTCCATTTTACTCGACCTCCTAAACGGTTAAAGATAGGACATCGCGGTTTTCACCAGTGGATTTAGCACCTCATTTTACATAAAATAGGTCCTATAAGTCTACTCTCAAATGTTGATAAAGGTACAAACGAATAAAATGTTTATATATCACATTTTCAAATATCTATTATTCTCCATTTTACTCGATCTCCTAAACGGTTAAAGATTGGACATCGAGGTTTTCACCAGTTGATTTAGCACCTCATTTTACATAAAATAGGTCCTATAAGTCTACTCTCAAGAGTTGATAAAGGTACAAACGAATAAAATGTTTATATATCACATTTTCAAATATCTATTACTCTCCATTTTACTCCATCTCCTAAACGGTTAAAGATTAGACATCGCGGTTTCCACCAGAGGAATTAGCACCTCATTTTACATAAAATAACTCCTATAATTCTACTCTCAAGAAATGATAAAGGTACAAACGAATAAAATATTTATATATCACATTTTCAAATATCTATTATTCTCCATTTTACTCGATCTCCTAAACGGTTAAAGATAGGACATCGCGGTTTTCACTAGTGAATTTAGCACCTCATTTTACATAAAATAGGTAATATAACTCTACTCTCAAGAGTTGATAAAGGTAAAAACGAATAAAATGTTTATATATCACATTTTCAAATATCTATTATTCTCCATTTTACTCGATCTCCTAAACGGTTAAAGATTGGACATCGAGGTTTTCACCAGTTGATTTAGCACCTCATTTTACATAAAATAGGTCCTATAAGTCTACTCTCAAGAGTTGATAAAGGTACAAACGAATAAAATGTTTATATATCACATTTTCAAATATCTATTACTCTCCATTTTACTCCATCTCCTAAACGGTTAAAGATTAGACATCGCGGTTTCCACCAGAGGAATTAGCACCTCATTTTACATAAAATAACTCCTATAATTCTACTCTCAAGAAATGATAAAGGTACAAACGAATAAAATGTTTATATATCACATTTTCAAATATCTATTATTCTCCAATTTACTCGATCTCCTAAACGGTCATAGATAGGACATCGCGGTATCCACCAGAGGATTTAGCACCTCATTTTACATAAAATAAGTCCAATAAGTCTACTCTCAAGAGTTGATAAAGGTAAAAACGAATAAAATGTTTATATATCACATTTTCAAATATCTACTTTTCTCCATTTTACTCGATCTCCTAAACGGTTCAAGATAGGACATCGCGGTATTCACCAGTGGATTTTGCACCTCATTTTACATAAAATAGGTCCTATAAGTCTACTCTCAAATGTTGATAAAGGTACAAACGAATAAAATGTTTATATATCACATTTTCAAATATCTATTATTCTCCATTTTACTCGATCTCCTAAACGGTTAATGATAGGACATCGCGGTTTTCACCAGTGGATTTTGCACCTCATTTTACATAAAATAGGTCCTATAAGTCTACTCTCAAATGTTGATAAAGGTACAAACGAATAAAATGTTTATATATCACATTTTCAAATATCTATTATTCTCCATTTTACTCGATCTCCTAAACGGTTAAAGATAGGACATCGCGGTTTTCACTAGTGAATTTAGCACCTCATTTTACATAAAATAGGTAATATAACTCTACTCTCAAGAGTTGATAAAGGTAAAAACGAATAAAATGTTTATATATCACATTTTCATATATCTATTTTTCTCCATTTACTCGATCTCCTAAACGGTTCAAGATAGGACATCGCGGTTTTCATCAGTGGATTTAGCACCCCATTTTACATAAAACAAATTCTATACGTCTACTCTCAAATGTTGATAAAGGTACAAACGAATAAAATGTTTATATATCACATTTTCAAATATCTATTATTCTCCATTTTACTTGATCTCCTAATCGGTTAGAGATAGGATATCGCGGTTTCCACCAGAGGATTTAGCACCTCATTTTACATAAAATAACTCCTATAAGTCTACTCTCAAGAGTTGATAAAGGTACAAACGAATAAAATGTTCATATATATATCAAATTTTCAAATATCTATTATTCTCCATTTTACTCGATCTCATAAACGGTTAAAAATAGGTCATCGCGGCTTTCTCCAGTGGATTTAGCACATCATTTTACATAAAATTACTCCTATAAGTCTACTCTCAAGAGTTGATAAAGGTACAAACGAATAAAATGTTTATATATCACATTTTCAAATATCAATTACTCCCCCATTTTACTCGATCTCCTAAACGGTTAAAGATAGGACATCGCGGTTTTCACTAGTGAATTTAGCACCTTATTTTACATAAAATAGGTCTTATAAGTCTACTCTCAAGAGTTGATAAAGGTAAAAACGAATAAAATGTTTATATATCACATTTTCATATATCTATTTTTCTCCATTTACTCGATCTCCTAAACGGTTCAAGATAGGACATCGCGGTTTTCACCAGTGGATTTAGCACCTCATTTTACATAAAATATGTCCTATAAGTCTACTCTCAAGAGTTGAAAAAGGTACAAAAGAACAAAATGTTTATATATCACATTTTCAAATATCTATTTTTCTCCATTTTACTCGATCTCCTAAACGGTTCAAGATAGGACATCGCGGTTTTCATCAGTGGATTTAGCACCCCATTTTACATAAAACAAATTCTATAAGTCTACTCTCAAGAGTTGATAAAGGTAAAAACGAATAAAATGTTTATATATCACATTTTAAAATATCTATTATTCTCCATTTCACTCGATCTCCTAAACGGTTAAAGATAGGACATCGCGGTTTTCACCAGTGGATTTAGCACTATATTTTACATAAAATAAGTCCTATAAGTCTATCCTCAAGGGTCGATAAAGGTACAAACGAATAAAATGTTTATATATCACATTTTCAAATATCTATTATTCTCCATTTTACTCGATCTCCTAATCGGTTAGAGATAGGATATCGTGGTTTCCACCAGAGGATTTAGCACCTCATTTTACATAAAATAACTCCTATAAGTCTACTCTCAAGAGTTGATAAAGGTAAAAACGAATAAAATGTTTATATATCACATTTTAAAATATCTATTATTCTCCATTTCACTCGATCTCCTAAACGGTTAAAGATAGGACATCGCGGTTTTCACCAGTGGATTTAGCACCTCAATTTACATAAAATAGGTACCATAAGTTTACTCTCAAGAGTTGATAAAAGTAAAAACGAATAAAATGTTTATATATCACATTTTCAAATATCAATTACTCCCCCATTTTACTCGATCTCCCAAACGGTTAAAGATAGGACATCGCGGTTTTCACCAGAGGATTTAGTACCTCATTTTACATAAAATAGGTCCTATAAGTCTACCCTCAAGAGTTGATCAAGGTACAAACGAATAAAATGGTTATATATACATTTTCAAATATCTATTATTTTCCATTTTACTCGATCCCCTAAACGGTTCAAGATAGGACATCGCGGTTTTCACCAGTGGATTTAGCACCTCATTTTACATAAAATAGGTCCTATAAGTCTACCCTCAAGAGTTGATCAAGGTACAAACGAATAAAATGGTTATATATACATTTTCAAATATCTATTATTTTCCATTTTACTCGATCCCCTAAACGGTTCAAGATAGGACATCGCGGTTTCCACCAGAGGATTAAGCACCTCATTTTACATAAAATAACTCCTATAAGTCTACTCTCAAGAGTTGATAAAGGTACAAACGAATAAAATGTTTATATATCGTATTATCAAATATCTATTATTCTCCATTTTACTCGATCTCCTAAACGGTTAAAGATAGGACATCGCGGTATCCACCAGAGGATTTAGCACCTCATTTTACATAAAATAAGTCCAATAAGTCTACTCTCAAGGGTTGATAAAGGTAAAAACGAATAAAATGTTTATATATCACATTTTCAAATATCTACTTTTCTCCATTTTACTCGATCTCCTAAACGGTTCAAGATAGGACATCGCGGTATTCACCAGTGGATTTAGCACCTCATTTTACATAAAATAACTCCTATAAGTCTACTCTCAAGAAATGATAAAGGTACAAAGGAATAAAATGTTTATATATCACATTTTCAAATATCTATTATACTCCATTTTACTCGATCTCCTAAACGGTTAAAGATAGGACATCGCGGTTTTCACCAGTGGATTTAGCACCTCATTTTACATAAAATAAGTCCTATAAGTCTACTCTCAAGGGTCGATAAAGGTACAAACGAATAAAATGTTTATATATCACATTTTCAAATATCTATTATTCTCCATTTTACTCGATCTCCTAAACGGTTAAAGATAGGACATCGCGGTTTTCACAAGAGGATTTAGCACCTCATTTTACATAAAATAACTCCTATAAGTCTACTCTCAAGAGTTGATAAAGGTACAAACGAATAAAATGTTTATAAATCACATTTTCAAATATCTATTATTATCCATTTTACTCGATCTCCTAAACGGTTCAAGATAGGACATCGCGGTTTTCACCAGTGGATTAAGCACCTCATTTTACTTAAAATAGGTCCTATAAGTCTACTCTCAAATGTTGATAAAGGTACAAACGAATAAAATGTTTATATATCACATTTTCAAATATCTATTATTCTCCAATTTACTCGATCTCCTAAACGGTCATAGATAGGACATCGCGGTTTCCACCAGAGTATTTAGCACCTCATTTTACATAAAATAACTCCTATAAGTCTACTCTCAAGAGATGATAAAGGTACAAACGAATAAAATGTTTATATACATTTTCAAATATCTATTATTCTCCATTTTACTCGATCTCCTAAACGGTTAAAGATAGGACATCGCGGTTTTCACCAGTGGATTTAGCACCTCATTTTACATAAAATAGGTCCTATAAGTCTACTCTCAAATGTTGATAAAGGTACAAACGAATAAAATGTTTATATATCACATTTTCAAATATCTATTATTCTCCATTTTACTCGATCTCCTAAACGGTTAAAGATTGGACATCGAGGATTTCACCAGTTGATTTAGCACCTCATTTTACATAAAATAGGTCCTATAAGTCTACTCTCAAGAGTTGATAAAGGTACAAACGAATAAAATGTTTATATATCACATTTTCAAATATCTATTACTCTCCATTTTACTCCATCTCCTAAACGGTTAAAGATTAGACATCGCGGTTTCCACCAGAGGAATTAGCACCTCATTTTACATAAAATAACTCCTATAATTCTACTCTCAAGAAATGATAAAGGTACAAACGAATAAAATATTTATATATCACATTTTCAAATATCTATTATTCTCCATTTTACTCGATCTCCTAAACGGTTAAAGATAGGACATCGCGGTTTTCACTAGTGAATTTAGCACCTCATTTTACATAAAATAGGTAATATAACTCTACTCTCAAGAGTTGATAAAGGTAAAAACGAATAAAATGTTTATATATCACATTTTCAAATATCTATTATTCTCCATTTTACTCGATCTCCTAAACGGTTAAAGATTGGACATCGAGGTTTTCACCAGTTGATTTAGCACCTCATTTTACATAAAATAGGTCCTATAAGTCTACTCTCAAGAGTTGATAAAGGTACAAACGAATAAAATGTTTATATATCACATTTTCAAATATCTATTATTCTCCATTTTACTCGATCTCCTAAACGGTTAATGATAGGACATCGCGGTTTTCACCAGTGGATTTTGCACCTCATTTTACATAAAATAGGTCCTATAAGTCTACTCTCAAATGTTGATAAAGGTACAAACGAATAAAATGTTTATATATCACATTTTCAAATATCTATTATTCTCCATTTTACTCGATCTCCCAAACGGTTAAAGATAGGACATCGCGGTTTTCACAAGAGGATTTAGCACCTCATTTTACATAAAATAACTCCTATAGGTCTACCCTCAAGAGTTGATAAAGGTACAAACGAATAAAATGTTTATATATCACATTTTCAAATATCTATTATTCTCCATTTTACTCGATCTCCTAATCGGTTAGAGATAGGATATCGCGGTTTCCACCAGAGGATTTAGCACCTCATTTTACATAAAATAACTCCTATAAGTCTACTCTCAAGAGTTGATAAAGGTAAAAACGAATAAAATGTTTATATATCACATTTTCAAATATCTACTTTTCTCCATTTTACTCGATCTCCTAAACGGTTCATGATAGGACATCGCGGTATTCACCAGTGGATTTAGCACCTTATTTTACATAAAATAGGTCCTATAAGTCTACTCTCAAGAGTTGATAAAGGTACAAACGAATAAAATGTTTATATATCACATTTTCAAATATCTATTACTCTCCATTTTACTCCATCTCCTAAACGGTTAAAGATTAGACATCGCGGTTTCCACCAGAGGAATTAGCACCTCATTTTACATAAAATAACTCCTATAATTCTACTCTCAAGAAATGATAAAGGTACAAACGAATAAAATGTTTATATATCACATTTTCAAATATCAATTATTCTCCAATTTACTCGATCTCCTAAACGGTCATAGATAGGACATCGCGGTATCCACCAGAGGATTTAGCACCTCATTTTACATAAAATAAGTCCAATAAGTCTACTCTCAAGAGTTGATAAAGGTAAAAACGAATAAAATGTTTATATATCACATTTTCAAATATCTACTTTTCTCCATTTTACTCGATCTCCTAAACGGTTCAAGATAGGACATCGCGGTATTCACCAGTGGATTTAGCACCTCATTTTACATAAAATAACTCCTATAAGTCTACTCTCAAGAAATGATAAAGGTACAAACGAATAAAATGTTTATATATCACATTTTCAAATATCTATTATTCTCCATTTTACTCGATCTCCTAAACGGTTAATGATAGGACATCGCGGTTTTCACCAGTGGATTTTGCACCTCATTTTACATAAAATAGGTCCTATAAGTCTACTCTCAAATGTTGATAAAGGTACAAACGAATAAAATGTTTATATATCACATTTTCAAATATCTATTATTCTCCATTTTACTCGATCTCCTAAACGGTTAAAGATAGGACATCGCGGTTTTCACTAGTGAATTTAGCACCTCATTTTACATAAAATAGGTAATATAACTCTACTCTCAAGAGTTGATAAAGGTAAAAACGAATAAAATGTTTATATATCACATTTTCTTATATCTATTTTTCTCCATTTACTCGATCTCCTAAACGGTTCAAGATAGGACATCGCGGTTTTCACCAGTGGATTTAGCTCCTCATTTTACATAAAATATGTCCTATAAGTCTACTCTCAAGAGTTGAAAAAGGTACAAAAGAACAAAATGTTTATATATCACATTTTCAAATATCTATTTTTCTCCATTTTACTCGATCTCCTAAACGGTTCAAGATAGGACATCGCGGTTTTCATCAGTGGATTTAGCACCCCATTTTACATAAAACAAATTCTATACGTCTACTCTCAAATGTTGATAAAGGTACAAACGAATAAAATGTTTATATATCACATTTTCAAATATCTATTATTCTCCATTTTACTTGATCTCCTAATCGGTTAGAGATAGGATATCGCGGTTTCCACCAGAGGATTTAGCACCTCATTTTACATAAAATAACTCCTATAAGTCTACTCTCAAGAGTTGATAAAGGTACAAACGAATAAAATGTTCATATATATATCAAATTTTCAAATATCTATTATTCTCCATTTTACTCGATCTCATAAACGGTTAAAAATAGGTCATCGCGGCTTTCTCCAGTGGATTTAGCACATCATTTTACATAAAATTACTCCTATAAGTCTACTCTCAAGAGTTGATAAAGGTACAAACGAATAAAATGTTTATATATCACATTTTCAAATATCAATTACTCCCCCATTTTACTCGATCTCCTAAACGGTTAAAGATAGGACATCGCGGTTTTCACTAGTGAATTTAGCACCTTATTTTACATAAAATAGGTCTTATAAGTCTACTCTCAAGAGTTGATAAAGGTAAAAACGAATAAAATGTTTATATATCACATTTTCATATATCTATTTTTCTCCATTTACTCGATCTCCTAAACGGTTCAAGATAGGACATCGCGGTTTTCACCAGTGGATTTAGCACCTCATTTTACATAAAATATGTCCTATAAGTCTACTCTCAAGAGTTGAAAAAGGTACAAAAGAACAAAATGTTTATATATCACATTTTCAAATATCTATTTTTCTCCATTTCACTCGATCTCCTAAACGGTTAAAGATAGGACATCGCGGTTTTCACCAGTGGATTTAGCACTATATTTTACATAAAATAAGTCCTATAAGTCTATCCTCAAGGGTCGATAAAGGTACAAACGAATAAAATGTTTATATATCACATTTTCAAATATCTATTATTCTCCATTTTACTCGATCTCCTAATCGGTTAGAGATAGGATATCGTGGTTTCCACCAGAGGATTTAGCACCTCATTTTACATAAAATAACTCCTATAAGTCTACTCTCAAGAGTTGATAAAGGTAAAAACGAATAAAATGTTTATATATCACATTTTAAAATATCTATTATTCTCCATTTCACTCGATCTCCTAAACGGTTAAAGATAGGACATCGCGGTTTTCACCAGTGGATTTAGCACTATATTTTACATAAAATAAGTCCTCTAAGTCTATCCTCAAGGGTCGATAAAGGTACAAACGAATAAAATGTTTATATATCACATTTTCAAATATCTATTATTCTCCATTTTACTCGATCTCCCAAACGGTTAAAGATAGGACATCGCGGTTTTCACAAGAGGATTTAGCACCTCATTTTACATAAAATAACTCCTATAGGTCTACCCTCAAGAGTTGATAAAGGTACAAACGAATAAAATGTTTATATATCACATTTTCAAATATCTATTATTCTCCATTTTACTCGATCTCCTAATCGGTTAGAGATAGGATATCGCGGTTTCCACCAGAGGATTTAGCACCTCATTTTACATAAAATAACTCCTATAAGTCTACTCTCAAGAGTTGATAAAGGTAAAAACGAATAAAATGTTTATATATCACATTTTCAAATATCTACTTTTCTCCATTTTACTCGATCTCCTAAACGGTTCATGATAGGACATCGCGGTATTCACCAGTGGATTTAGCACCTTATTTTACATAAAATAACTCCTATAAGTCTACTCTCAAGAAATGATAAAGGTACAAACGAATAAAATGTTTATATATCACATTTTCAAATATCTATTATTCTCCATTTTACTCGATCTCCTAAACGGTTAAAGATAGGACATCGCGGATTTCACCAGTGAATTTAGCACCTTATTTTACACAAAATAAGTCCTATAAGTCTACTCTCAAGAGTTGATAAAAGTAAAAACCGAATAAAATGTTTATATATCACATTTTCAAATATCAATTATTCTCCATTTTACTCGATCTCCAAAACGGTTAAAGATAGGACATCGAGGTTTTCACCAGTGGATTTAGCACCTCATTTTACATAAAATTGGTCCTATAAGTCTACTCTCAAGAGTTGATAAAGGTAAAAACGAAAAAAATGTTTATATACATTTTCAAATATCTATTATTCTCCATTTCACTCGATCTCCTAAACGGTTAAAGATAGGACATCGCGGTTTTCAAAAGTGGATTTAGCACCTCATTTTACATATAATAAGTCCTATAAGTCTACTCTCAAAAGTTGATAAAGGTACAAACGAATAAAATGTTTATATATCACATTTTCAAATATCTATTATTCTCCATTTTACTCGATCTCATAAACGGTTAAAAATAGGTCATCGCGGCTTTCTCCAGTGGATTTAGCACATCATTTTACATAAAATTACTCCTATAAGTCTACTCTCAAGAGTTGATAAAGGTACAAACGAATAAAATGTTTATATATCACATTTTCAAATATCAATTACTCCCCCATTTTACTCGATCTCCTAAACGGTTAAAGATAGGACATCGCGGTTTTCACTAGTGAATTTAGCACCTCATTTTACATAAAATAGGTCCTATAAGTCTACTCTCAAGAGTTGATAAAGGTAAAAACGAATAAAATGTTTATATATCACATTTTCAAATACCAATTACTCCCCCATTTTACTCGATCTCCTAAACGGTTAAAGATAGGACATCGCGGTTTTCACTAGTGAATTTAGCACCTCATTTTACATAAAATAGGTCCTATAAGTCTACTCTCAAGAGTTGATAAAGGTAAAAACGAATAAAATGTTTATATATCACATTTTCATATATCTATTTTTCTCCATTTACTCGATCTCCTAAACGGTTCAAGATAGGACATCGCGGTTTTCACCAGTGGATTTAGCACCTCATTTTACATAAAATATGTCCTATAAATCTACTCTCAAGAGTTGAAAAAGGTACAAAAGAACAAAATGTTTATATATCACATTTTCAAATATCTATTTTTCTCCATTTTACTCGATCTCCTAAACGGTTCAAGATAGGACATCGCGGTTTTCATCAGTGGATTTAGCACCCCATTTTACATAAAACCAATTCTATAAGTCTACTCTCAAGAGTTGATAAAGGTAAAAACGAATAAAATGTTTATATATCACATTTTAAAATATCAATTATTCTCCATTTCACTCGATCTCCTAAACGGTTAAAGATAGGACATCGCGGTTTTCACCAGTGGATTTAGCACTATATTTTACATAAAATAAGTCCTATAAGTCTATCCTCAAGGGTCGATAAAGGTACAAACGAATAAAATGTTTATATATCACATTTTCAAATATCTATTATTCTCCATTTTACTCGATCTCCTAAACGGTTAAAGATAGGACATCGCGGTTTTCACAAGAGGATTTAGCACCTCATTTTACATAAAATAACTTCTATAGGTCTACCCTCAAGAGTTGATAAAGGTACAAACGAATAAAATGTTTATATATCACATTTTCAAATATCTATTATTCTCCATTTTACTCGATCTCCTAATCGGTTAGAGATAGGATATCGCGGTTTCCACCAGAGGATTTAGCACCTCATTTTACATAAAATTACTCCTATAAGTCTACTCTCAAGAGTTGATAAAGGTACAAACGAATAAAATGTTCATATATATATCACATTTTCAAATATCTATTATCCTCCATTTTACTCGATCTGCTAAACGGTTAAAAATAGGACATCGCGGTTTTCACCAGTGGATTTAGCACCTCATTTTACATAAAATAAGTCCTATAAGTCTACTCTTAAGGGTTGATAAAGGTACAAACGAATATAATGTTTATATATCACATTTTCAAATATCTATTATTCTCCATTTTACTCGATCTCCTAAACGGTTAAAGATAGGACATCGCGGATTTCACCAGTGAATTTAGCACCTTATTTTACACAAAATAAGTCCTATAAGTCTACTCTCAAGAGTTGATAAAAGTAAAAACCGAATAAAATGTTTATATATCACATTTTCAAATATCAATTATTCTCCATTTTACTCGATCTCCTAAACGGTTAAAGATAGGACATCGAGGTTTTTACCAGTGGATTTAGCACCTCATTTTACATAAAATTGGTCCTATAAGTCTACTCTCAAGAGTTGATAAAGGTAAAAACAAAAAAATGTTTATATATCACATTTTAAAATATCTATTATTCTCCATTTCACTCGATCTCCTAAACGGTTAAAGATAGGACATCGCGGTTTTCACCAGTGGATTTAGCACCTCAATTTACATAAAATAGGTACCATAAGTCTACTCTCAAGAGTTGATAAAAGTAAAAACGAATAAAATGTTTATATATCACATTTTCAAATATCAATTACTCCCCCATTTTACTCGATCTCCCAAACGGTTAAAGATAGGACATCGCGGTTTTCACCAGAGGATTTAGTACCTCATTTTACATAAAATAGGTCCTATAAGTCTACCCTCAAGAGTTGATCAAGGTACAAACGAATAAAATGGTTATATATACATTTTCAAATATCTATTATTTTCCATTTTACTCGATCCCCTAAACGGTTCAAGATAGGACATCGCGGTTTTCACCAGTGGATTTAGCACCTCATTTTACATAAAATAGGTCCTATAAGTCTACCCTCAAGAGTTGATCAAGGTACAAACGAATAAAATGGTTATATATACATTTTCAAATATCTATTATTTTCCATTTTACTCGATCCCCTAAACGGTTCAAGATAGGACATCGCGGTTTTCACCAGTGGATTTAGCACCTCATTTTACATAAAATAGGTCCTATAAGTCTACCCTCAAGAGTTGATCAAGGTACAAACGAATAAAATGGTTATATATACATTTTCAAATATCTATTATTTTCCATTTTACTCGATCTCCTAAACGGTTAAAGATAGGACATCGCGGTTTTCACCAGTGGATTTAGCACCAAATTTTACATAAAATAGGTCCTATAAGTCTACTCTCATGAGTTGATAAAGGTACAAACGAATAAAATGTTTATATATCACATTTTCAAATATCTATTATTCTCCATTTTACTCGATCTCCTAAACGGTTAAAGATATCACATCGCGGTTTTCACCAGTGGATTTAGCACCTCATTTTACATAATATAGTTCCTATAAGTCTACTCTCAAGAGTTGATAAAGGTAAAAACGAATAAAATGTTTATATGTCACATTTTCAAATTTCTATTATTCTCCATTTTACTCGATCTCCTAAACGGTTAAAGATAGGACATCGCGGTTTTCACCAGTGGATTTAGCACCTCATTTTACATAAAATAGGTCCTATAAGTCTACCCTCAAGAGTTGATCAAGGTACAAACGAATAAAATGTTTATATATACATTTTCAAATATCTATTATTTTCCATTTTACTCGATCTCCTAAACGGTTAAAGATAGGACATCGCGGTTTTCACCAGTGGATTTAGCACCAAATTTTAAATAAAATAGGTCCTATAAGTCTACTCTCATGAGTTGATAAAGGTACAAACGAATAAAATGTTTATATATCACATTTTCAAATATCTATTATTCTCCATTTTACTCGATCTCCTAAACGGTTAAAGATATCACATCGCGGTTTTCACCAGTGGATTTAGCACCTCATTTTACATAAAATAGTTCCTATAAGTCTACTCTCAAGAGTTGATAAAGGTAAAAACGAATAAAATGTTTATATGTCACATTTTCAAATTTCTATTATTCTCCATTTTACTCGATCTCCTAAACGGTTAAAGATAGGACATCGCGGTTTTCACCAGTGGATTTAGCACCAAATTTTACATAAAATAGGTCCTATAAGTCTACTCTCATGAGTTGATAAAGGTACAAACGAATAAAATGTTTATATATCACATTTTCAAATATCTATTATTCTCCATTTTACTCGATCTCCTAAACGGTTAAAGATATCACATCGCGGTTTTCACCAGTGGATTTAGCACCTCATTTTACATAAAATAGGTCCTATAAGTCTACTCTCAAGAGTTGATAAATGTAAAAACGAATAAAATGTTTATATCACATTTTCAAATATCTATTTTTCTCCATTTTACTCGATCTCCTAAATGGTTCAAGATAGGACATCGCGGATTTCACCAGTTGATTTAGCACCTCATTTTACATAAAATAGGTCCTATAAGTCTACTCTCAAGAGTTGATAAATGTAAAATCGAATAAAATGTTTATATCACATTTTCAAATATCTATTTTTCTCCATTTTACTCGATCTCCTAAATGGTTCAAGATAGGACATCGCGGTTAACACCAGTGGATTTAGCACCTCATTTTACATAAAATAAGTCCTATAAGTCTACTCTCAAGAGTTGATAATGGTACAAACGAATAAATTGTTTATATATCACATTATCAAATATCTATTACTCTCCATTTTACTCGATCTCCTAAACGGTTAAAGATAGGACATCGCGATTTTCACCAGTGGATTTAGAACCTCATTTTACATAAAATAGGTCCTATAAGTCTACTCTCAAGAGTTGATAAAGGTAAAAACGAATAAAATGTTTATATATCACATTTTCAAATATCTATTATTCTCCATTTTACTCGATCTCCTAAACGGTTAAAGATATCACATCGCGGTTTTCACCAGTGGATTTAGCACCTCATTTTACATAAAATAGGTCCTATAAGTCTACTCTCAAGAGTTGATAAAGGTAAAAACGAATAAATTGTTTATATGTCACATTTTCAAATTTCTATTATTCTCCATTTTACTCGATCTCCTAAACGGTTAAAGATAGGACATCGCAGTTTTCACCAGTGGATTTAGCACCTCATTTTACATAAAATAGGTCCTATAAGTCTACTCTCAAGAGTTGATAAAGGTACAAACGAATAAAATGTTTATATATCACATTTTCAAATATCTATTATTCTCCATTTTACTCGATCTCCTAAACGGTTAAAGATATCACATCGCGGTTTTCACCAGTGGATTTAGCACCTTATTTTACATAAAATAGGTCCTATAAGTCTACTCTCAAGAGTTGATAAAGGTAAAAACGAATAAAATGTTTATATGTCACATTTTCAAATTTCTATTATTCTCCATTTTACTCGATCTCCTAAACGGTTAAAGATAGAACATCGCGGTTTTCACCAGTGGATTTAGCACCTCATTTTACATAAAATAGGTCCTATAAGTCTACTCTCAAGAGTTGATAAAGGTACAAACGAATAAAATGTTTATATATCACATTATCAATTATCTATTATTCTCCATTTTACTCGATCTCCTAAACAGTTAAAGATAGGACATCGCGGTTTTCACCAGTGGATTTAGAACTTCATTTTACATAAAATAGGTCCTATAAGTCTACTCTCAAGAGTTGATAAAGGTAAAAACGAATAAAATGTTTATATATCACATTTTCAAATATCTAATATTCTCCATTTTACTCGATCTCCTAAACGGTTGAAGATATCACATCGCGGTTTTCACCAGTGGATTAAGCACCTCATTTTACATAAAATCGGTCCTATAAGTCTACTCTCAAGAGTTAATAAAGGTAAAAACGAATAAAATGTTAATATATCACATTTTCAAATATCTATTATTCTATATTTTACTCGATCTCCTAAACGGTAAAAGATAGGAACATCGCGGTTTTCATCAGTGGATTAAGCACCCCATTTTACATAAAATAAGTCCTATAAGTCTACTCTTAAGAGTTGATAAATGTAAAAACGAATAAAATGTTTATATATCACATTTTCAAATATCCATTATTCTCCATTTTACTCGATCTCCTAAACGGTTAAAGATAGGACATCGCGGTTAACACCAGTGGATTTAGCACCTCATTTTACATAAAATAAGTCCTATAAGTCTACTCTCAAGAGTTGATAAAGGTACAAACGAATAAATTGTTTATATATCACATTATCAAATATCTATTATTCTCCATTTTACTCGATCTCCTAAACGGTTAAAGATAGGACATCGCGATTTTCACCAGTGGATTTAGAACCTCATTTAATATAAAATAGGTCCTATAAGTCTACTCTCAAGAGTTGATAAAGGTAAAAACGAATAAAATGTTTATCTATCACATTTTCAAATATCTATTATTCTCCATTTTACTCGATCTCCTAAACGGTTCAAGATAGGACATCGCGGATTTCACCAGTGGATTTAGCACCTCATTTTACATAAAATAAGTCCTAAAAGTCTACTCTTAAGAGTTGATAAAGGTACAAACGAATAAAATGTTTATCTATCACATTTTCAAATATCTATTATTCTCCATTTTACTCAATCTCCTAAACGGTTAAAAATAGGACATCGCGGTTTTCACCAGTGGATTTAGCACCTCATTTTACATAAAATAGGTCCTATAAGTCTACTCTCAAGAGTTGATAAAGGTACAAACGAATAAAATGTTTATATATCACATTTTCAAATATCTATTTTTCTCCATTTTACTCGATATCCTAAACGGTTCAAGATAGGACATCGCGGATTTCACCAGTGGATTTAGCACCTCGTTTTACATAAAATAAGTCCTATAAGTCTACTATTAAGAGTTGATAAAGGTACAAACGAATAAAATGTTTATCTCTCACATTTTCAAATATCTATTATTCTCCATTTTACTCAATCTTCTAAACGGTTATAAATAGGACATCGCGGTTTTCACCAGTGGATTTAGCACCTCATTTTACATAACATAGGTCCCATAAGTCTACTCTCAAGAGTTGATAAAGGTAAAAACGAATAAAATGTTTATATATCATATTATCAAATATCTATTATTCTCCATTATACTCGATCTCCTAAACGGTTAAAGATAGGACATCGCGGATTTCACCAGTGGATTTAGCACCTCATTTTACATAAAATAGGTCCTATAAGTCTACCCTCAAGAGTTGATCAAGGTACAAACGAATAAAATGGTTATATATACATTTTCAAATATCTATTATTTTCCATTTTACTCGATCCCCTAAACGGTTCAAGATAGGACATCGCGGTTTTCACCAGTGGATTTAGCACCTCATTTTACATAAAATAGTTCCTATAAGTCTACTCTCAAGAGTTGATAAAGGTAAAAACGAATAAAATGTTTATATGTCACATTTTCAAATTTCTATTATTCTCCATTTTACTCGATCTCCTAAACGGTTAAAGATAGGACATCGCGGTTTTCACCAGTGGATTTAGCACCAAATTTTACATAAAATAGGTCCTATAAGTCTACTCTCATGAGTTGATAAAGGTACAAACGAATAAAATGTTTATATATCACATTTTCAAATATCTATTATTCTCCATTTTACTCGATCTCCTAAACGGTTAAAGATATCACATCGCGGTTTTCACCAGTGGATTTAGCACCTCATTTTACATAAAATAGGTCCTATAAGTCTACTCTCAAGAGTTGATAAATGTAAAAACGAATAAAATGTTTATATCACATTTTCAAATATCTATTTTTCTCCATTTTACTCGATCTCCTAAATGGTTCAAGATAGGACATCGCGGATTTCACCAGTTGATTTAGCACCTCATTTTACATAAAATAAGTCCTATAAGTCTACTCTTAAGAGTTGATAAAGGTACAAACAATAAAATGTTTATATATCACATTTTCAAATATCTATTATTCTCCATTTTACTCAATCTCCTAAACTGTTAAAAATAGGACATCGCGGATTTCACCAGTGGATTTAGCACCTCATTTTACATAAAATAAGTCAAATAAGTCTACTCTTAAGAGTTGATAAAAGTACAAACGAATAAAATGTTTATATATCACATTTTCAAATATCTATTATTCTCCATTTTACTCAATCTCCTAAACGGTTAAAAATAGGATATCGCGGTTTTCACCAGTGGATTTAGCACCTCATTTTACATAAAATAAGTCCTATAAGTCTACTCTTAAGAGTTGATAAATGTAAAAACGAATAAAATGTTTATATATCACATTTTCAAATATTTATTATTCTCCATTTTACTCGATCTCCTAAACGGTTAAAGATAGGACATCGCGATTTTCACCAGTGGATTTAGCACCAAATTTTACATAAAATAGGTCCTATAAGTCTACTCTCATGAGTTGATAAAGGTACAAACGAATAAAATGGTTATATATACATTTTCAAATATCTATTATTTTCCATTTTACTCGATCTCCTAAACGGTTAAAGATAGGACATCGCGGTTTTCACCAGTGGATTTAGCACCAAATTTTACATAAAATAGGTCCTATAAGTCTACTCTCATGAGTTGATAAAGGTACAAACGAATAAAATGTTTATATATCACATTTTCAAATATCTATTATTCTCCATTTTACTCGATCTCCTAAACGGTTAAAGATATCACATCGCGGTTTTCACCAGTGGATTTAGCACCTCATTTTACATAAAATAGTTCCTATAAGTCTACTCTCAAGAGTTGATAAAGGTAAAAACGAATAAAATGTTTATATGTCACATTTTCAAATTTCTATTATTTTCCATTTTACTCGATCTCCTAAACGGTTAAAGATAGGACATCGCGGTTTTCACCAGTGGATTTAGCACCTCATTTTACATAAAATAGGTCCTATAAGTCTACCCTCAAGAGTTGATCAAGGTACAAACGAATAAAATGTTTATATATACATTTTCAAATATCTATTATTTTCCATTTTACTCGATCTCCTAAACGGTTAAAGATAGGACATCGCGGTTTTCACCAGTGGATTTAGCACCAAATTTTACATAAAATAGGTCCTATAAGTCTACTTTCATGAGTTAATAAAGGTACAAACGAATAAAATGTTTATATATCACATTTTCAAATATCTATTATTCTCCATTTTACTCGATCTCCTAAACGGTTAAAGATATCACATCGCGGTTTTCACCAGTGGATTTAGCACCTCATTTTACATAAAATAGGTCCTATAAGTCTACTCTCAAGAGTTGATAAATGTAAAAACGAATAAAATGTTTATATCACATTTTCAAATATCTATTTTTCTCCATTTTACTCGATCTCCTAAATGGTTCAAGATAGGACATCGCGGATTTCACCAGTGGATTTAGCACCTCATTTTACATAAAATAAGTCCTATAAGTCTACTCTTAAGAGTTGATAAAAGTACAAACGAATAAAATGTTTATATATCACATTATCAAATATTTATTATTCTCCATTTTACTCGATCTCCTAAACGGTTCAAGATAGGACATCGCGGTTTTCACTAGTGGATTTAGCACTTCATTTTACATAAAATAGGTCCTATAAGTCTACTCTCAAGAGTTGATAAAGGTACAAATGAATAAAATGTTTATATATCACATTTACAAATATCTATTATTCTCCATTTTACTCGATCTCCTAAACGGTTAAGGATAGGACATCGCGGTTTTTACCAGTGGATTTAGCACCTCATTTTACATAAAATATGTTGTATAAGTCTACTCTTAAGAGTTGATAAAGGTACAAACGAATAAAATGTTTATATATCACATTTTCAAATTTCTATTATTCTCCATTTTACTCGATCTCCTAAACGGTTAAGGATAGGACATCGCGGTTTTTACCAGTGGATTTAGCACCTCATTTTACATAAAACAGGTCCTATAAGTCTACCCTCATGAGTTGATCAAGGTACAAACGAATAAAATGTTAATATATCACATTTTCAAATATCTATTTTTCTCCATTTTACGCGATCTCCTAAACGGTTCAAGATAGGTCATCTGGGTTTTCACCAGTGGATTTAGCACCTCATTTTACATAAAATAGGTCCCATAAGTCTACTCTCAAGAGTTGATAAAGGTAAAAACGAATAAAATGTTTATATATCACATTTACAAATATCTATTATTCTCCATTTTACCCGATCTCCTAAACGGTTAAAGATAGGACATCGAGGTTTTCATTAGTGGATTTAGCACCTCATTTTACATAAAATAGGTCCCATAAGTCTACTCTCAAGAGTTGATAAAGGTAAATACGAATAAAATGTTTATATATCACATTTTCAAATATCTATTTTTCTCCATTTTACGCGATCTCCTAAACGGTTCGAGATAGGTCATCGCGGTTTTCACCAGTGGATTTAGCACCTCATTTTACATAAAATAGGTCCTATAAGTCTACTCTCAAGAGTTGATAAAGGTACAAACGAATAAAATGTTTATATATCACATTTTCATATATCTATTTTTCTCCATTTTACTCGATATCCTAAACGGTTCAAGATAGGACATCGCGGATTTCACCAGTGGATTTAGCACCTCATTTTACATAAAATAAGTCCTATAAGTCTACTCTTAAGAGTTGATAAAGGTACAAACGAATAAAATGTTTATCTATCACACTTTCAAATATCTATTATTCTCCATTTTACTCAATCTCCTAAACGGTTAAAAATAGGACATCGCGGTTTTCACCAGTGGATTTAGCACCTCATTTTACATAAAATAGGTCCTATAAGTCTACTCTCAAGAGTTGATAAAGGTACAAACGAATAAAATGTTTATATATCACATTTTCAAATATATTTTTTTCTCCATTTTACTCGATCTCCTAAACGGTTAAAAATAGGACATCGCGGTTTTCACCAGTGGATTTAGCACCTCATTTTACATAAAATAGGTCCTATAAGTCTACTCTCAAGAGTTGATAAAGGTACAAACGAATAAAATGTTTATATATCACATTTTCAAATATCAATTATTCTCCATTTTACTCAATCTCCTAAACGGTTAAAAATAGGACATCGCGGTTTTCACCAGTGGATTTAGCACCTCATTTTACATAAAATAGGTCCTATAAGTCTACTCTCAAGAGTTGATAAAGGTACAAACGAATAAAATGTTTATATATCACATTTTCAAATATCTATTTTTCTCCATTTTACTCGATATCCTAAACGGTTCAAGATAGGACATCGCGGATTTCACCAGTGGATTTAGCACCTCATTTTACATAAAATAGGTCCTATAAGTCTACCCTCAAGAGTTGATCAAGGTACAAACGAATAAAATGGTTATATATACATTTTCAAATATCTATTATATTCCATTTTACTCGATCTCCTAAACGGTTCAAGATAGGACATCGCGGTTTTCACCAGTGGATTTAGCATCTCATTTTACATAAAATAGGTCCTATAAGTCTACTCTCATGAGTTGATAAAGGTACAAACGATTAAAATGTTTATATGTCACATTTTCAAATTTTTATTATTCTCCATTTTACTCGATCTCCTAAACGGTTAAAGATAGGACATCGCGGTTTTCACCAGTGGATTTAGCACCTAATTTTACATAAAATAGGTCCTATAAGTCTACTCTCATGAGTTGATAAAGGTACAAACGAATAAAATGTTTATATATCACATTTTCAAATATCTATTATTCTCCATTTTACTCGATCTCCTAAACGGTTAAAGATATCACATCGCGGTTTTCACCAGTGGATTTAGCACCTCATTTTACATAAAATAGTTCCTATAAGTCTACTCTCAAGAGTTGATAAAGGTAAAAACGAATAAAATGTTTATATGTCACATTTTCAAATTTCAATTATTCTCCATTTTACTCGATCTCCTAAACGGTTAAAGATAGGACATCGCGGTTTTCACCAGTGGATTTAGCACCTCATTTTACATAAAATAGGTCCTATAAGTCTACCCTCAAGAGTTGATCAAGGTACAAACGAATAAAATGTTTATATATACATTTTCAAATATCTATTATTTTCCATTTTACTCGATCTCCTAAACGGTTCAGGATAGGACATCGCGGTTTTCACCAGTGGATTTAGCACCGCATTTTACATAAAATAGGTCCTATAAGTCTACTCTCAAATGTTGATAAAGGTACAAACGAATAAAATGTTTATATATCACATTTTCAAATATCTATTATTCTCCATTTTACTCGATCTCCTAAACCGTTAAAGATAGGACATCGAGGTTTTCACCAGTGGATTTAGCACCTCATTTTACATAAAATAGGTCCTTTAAGTCTACTCTCAAGAGTTGATAAAGGTAAAAACGAATAAAATGTTTATATCACATTTTCAAATATCTATTTTTCTCCATTTTACTCGATATCCTAAACGGTTCAAGATAGGACATCGCGGATTTCACCAGTGGATTTAGCACCTCATTTTACATAAAATAGGTCCTATAAGTCTACTCTCAAGAGTTGATAAAGGTACAAACGAATAAAATGTTTATATATCACATTTTCAAATATCTATTTTTCTCCATTTTACTCGATATCCTAAACGGTTCAAGATAGGACATCGCGGATTTCACCAGTGGATTTAGCACCTCATTTTACATAAAATAGGTCCTATAAGTCTACCCTCAAGAGTTGATCAAGGTACAAACGAATAAAATGGTTATATATACATTTTCAAATATCTATTATATTCCATTTTACTCGATCTCCTAAACGGTTCAAGATAGGACATCGCGGTTTTCACCAGTGGATTTAGCACCTCATTTTACATAAAATAGGTCCTATAAGTCTACTCTCATGAGTTGATAAAGGTACAAACGATTAAAATGTTTATATGTCACATTTTCAAATTTTTATTATTCTCCATTTTACTCGATCTCCTAAACGGTTAAAGATAGGACATCGCGGTTTTCACCAGTGGATTTAGCACCTAATTTTACATAAAATAGGTCCTATAAGTCTACTCTCATGAGTTGATAAAGGTACAAACGAATAAAATGTTTATATATCACATTTTCAAATATCTATTATTCTCCATTTTACTCGATCTCCTAAACGGTTCAAGATAGGACATCGCGGTTTTCACCAGTGGATTTAGAACTTCATTTTACATAAAATAGGTCCTAAAAGTCTACTCTCAAGAGTTGATAAAGGTAAAAACGAATAAAATGTTTATATATCACATTTTCAAATATCTAATATTTTCCATTTTACTCGATCTCCTAAACGGTTGAAGATATCACATCGCGGTTTTCACCAGTGGATTAAGCACCTCATTTTACATAAAATCGGTCCTATAAGTCTACTCTCAAGAGTTAATAAAGGTAAAAACGAATAAAATATTAATATATCACATTTTCAAATATCTATTATTCTATATTTTACTCGATCTCCTAAACGGTAAAAGATAGGAACATCGCGGTTTTCATCAGTGGATTAAGCACCCCATTTTACATAAAATAAGTCCTATAAGTCTACTCTTAAGAGTTGATAAATGTAAAAACGAATAAAATGTTTATATATCACATTTTCAAATATCCATTATTCTCCATTTTACTCGATCTCCTAAACGGTTAAAGATAGGACATCGCGGTTAACACCAGTGGATTTAGCACCTCATTTTACATAAAATAAGTCCTATAAGTCTACTCTCAAGAGTTGATAAAGGTACAAACGAATAAATTGTTTATATATCACATTATCAAATATCTATTATTCTCCATTTTACTCGATCTCCTAAACGGTTAAAGATAGGACATCGCGATTTTCACCAGTGGATTTAGAACCTCATTTAACATAAAATAGGTCCTATAAGTCTACTCTCAAGAATTGATAAAGGTAAAAACGAATAAAATGTTTATCTATCACATTTTCAAATATCTATTATTCTCCATTTTACTCGATCTCCTAAACGGTTCAAGATAGGACATCGCGGATTTCACCAGTGGATTTAGCACCTCATTTTACATAAAATAAGTCCTAAAAGTCTACTCTTAAGAGTTGATAAAGGTACAAACGAATAAAATGTTTATCTATCACATTTTCAAATATCTATTATTCTCCATTTTACTCAATCTCCTAAACGGTTAAAAATAGGACATCGCGGTTTTCACCAGTGGATTTAGCACCTCATTTTACATAAAATAGGTCCTATAAGTCTACTCTCAAGAGTTGATAAAGGTACAAACGAATAAAATGTTTATATATCACATTTTCAAATATCTACTTTTCTCCATTTTACTCGATATCCTAAACGGTTCAAGATAGGACATCGCGGATTTCACCAGTGGATTTAGCACCTCGTTTTACATAAAATAAGTCCTATAAGTCTACTATTAAGAGTTGATAAAGGTACAAACGAATAAAATGTTTATCTCTCACATTTTCAAATATCTATTATTCTCCATTTTACTCAATCTTCTAAACGGTTAAAAATAGGACATCGCGGTTTTCACCAGTGGATTTAGCACCTCATTTTACATAACATAGGTCCCATAAGTCTACTCTCAAGAGTTGATAAAGGTAAAAACGAATAAAATGTTTATATATCATATTATCAAATATCTATTATTCTCCATTATACTCGATCTCCTAAACGGTTAAAGATAGGACATCGCGGATTTCACCAGTGGATTTAGCACCTCATTTTACATAAAATAGGTCCTATAAGTCTACCCTCAAGAGTTGATCAAGGTACAAACGAATAAAATGGTTATATATACATTTTCAAATATCTATTATTTTCCATTTTACTCGATCCTCTAAACGGTTCAAGATAGGACATCGCGGTTTTCACCAGTGGATTTAGCACCTCATTTTACATAAAATAGGTCCTATAAGTCTACCCTCAAGAGTTGATCAAGGTACAAACGAATAAAATGGTTATATATACATTTTCAAATATCTATTATTTTCCATTTTACTCGATCTCCTAAACGGTTAAAGATAGGACATCGCGGTTTTCACCAGTGGATTTAGCACCAAATTTTACATAAAATAGGTCCTATAAGTCTACTCTCATGAGTTGATAAAGGTACAAACGAATAAAATGTTTATATATCACATTTTCAAATATCTATTATTCTCCATTTTACTCGATCTCCTAAACGGTTAAAGATATCACATCGCGGTTTTCACCAGTGGATTTAGCACCTCATTTTACATAAAATAGTTCCTATAAGTCTACTCTCAAGAGTTGATAAAGGTAAAAACGAATAAAATGTTTATATGTCACATTTTCAAATTTCTATTATTCTCCATTTTACTCGATCTCCTAAACGGTTAAAGATAGGACATCGCGGTTTTCACCAGTGGATTTAGCACCTCATTTTACATAAAATAGGTCCTATAAGTCTACCCTCAAGAGTTGATCAAGGTACAAACGAATAAAATGTTTATATATACATTTTCAAATATCTATTATTTTCCATTTTACTCGATCTCCTAAACGGTTAAAGATAGGACATCGCGGTTTTCACCAGTGGATTTAGCACCAAATTTTACATAAAATAGGTCCTATAAGTCTACTCTCATGAGTTGATAAAGGTACAAACGAATAAAATGTTTATATATCACATTTTCAAATATCTATTATTCTCCATTTTACTCGATCTCCTAAACGGTTAAAGATAGGACATCGCGGTTTTCACCAGTGGATTTAGCACCAAATTTTACATAAAATAGGTCCTATAAGTCTACTCTCATGAGTTGATAAAGGTACAAACGAATAAAATGTTTATATATCACATTTTCAAATATCTATTATTCTCCATTTTACTCGATCTCCTAAACGGTTAAAGATATCACATCGCGGTTTTCACCAGTGGATTTAGCACCTCATTTTACATAAAATAGGTCCTATAAGTCTACTCTCAAGAGTTGATAAATGTAAAAACGAATAAAATGTTTATATCACATTTTCAAATATCTATTTTTCTCCATTTTACTCGATCTCCTAAATGGTTCAAGATAGGACATCGCGGATTTCACCAGTTGATTTAGCACCTCATTTTACATAAAATAAGTCCTATAAGTCTACTCTTAAGAGTTGATAAAGGTACAAACAATAAAATGTTTATATATCACATTTTCAAATATCTATTATTCTCCATTTTACTCAATCTCCTAAACTGTTAAAAATAGGACATCGCGGATTTCACCAGTGGATTTAGCACCTCATTTTACATAAAATAAGTCCTATAAGTCTACTCTTAAGAGTTGATAAAAGTACAAACGAATAAAATGTTTATATATCACATTTTCAAATATCTATTATTCTCCATATTACTCAATCTCCTAAACGGTTAAAAATAGGATATCGCGGTTTTCACCAGTGGATTTAGCACCTCATTTTACATAAAATAAGTCCTATAAGTCTACTCTTAAGAGTTGATAAATGTAAAAACGAATAAAATGTATATATATCACATTTTCAAATATTTATTATTCTCCATTTTACTCGATCTCCTAAACGGTTAAAGATAGGACATCGCGATTTTCACCAGTGGATTTAGCACCAAATTTTACATAAAATAGGTCCTATAAGTCTACTCTCATGAGTTGATAAAGGTACAAACGAATAAAATGGTTATATATACATTTTCAAATATCTATTATTTTCCATTTTACTCGATCTCCTAAACGGTTAAAGATAGGACATCGCGGTTTTCACCAGTGGATTTAGCACCAAATTTTACATAAAATAGGTCCTGTAAGTCTACTCTCATGAGTTGATAAAGGTACAAACGAATAAAATGTTTATATATCACATTTTCAAATATCTATTATTCTCCATTTTACTCGATCTCCTAAACGGTTAAAGATATCACATCGCGGTTTTCACCAGTGGATTTAGCACCTCATTTTACATAAAATAGTTCCTATAAGTCTACTCTCAAGAGTTGATAAAGGTAAAAACGAATAAAATGTTTATATGTCACATTTTCAAATTTCTATTATTTTCCATTTTACTCGATCTCCTAAACGGTTAAAGATAGGACATCGCGGTTTTCACCAGTGGATTTAGCACCAAATCTTACATAAAATAGGTCCTATAAGTCTACTCTCATGAGTTGATAAAGGTACAAACGAATAAAATGTTTATATATCACATTTTCAAATATCTATTATTCTCCATTTTACTCGATCTCCTAAACGGTTAAAGATATCACATCGCGGTTTTCACCAGTGGATTTAGCACCTCATTTTACATAAAATAGTTCCTATAAGTCTACTCTCAAGAGTTGATAAAGGTAAAAACGAATAAAATGTTTATATGTCACATTTTCAAATTTCTATTATTCTCCATTTTACTCGATCTCCTAAACGGTTAAAGATAGGACATCGCGGTTTTCACCAGTGGATTTAGCACCTCATTTTACATAAAATAGGTCCTATAAGTCTACCCTCAAGAGTTGATCAAGGTACAAACGAATAAAATGTTTATATATACATTTTTAAATATCTATTATTTTCCATTTTACTCGATCTCCTAAACGGTTAAAGATAGGACATCGCGGTTTTCACCAGTGGATTTAGCACCTCATTTTACATAAAATAGGTCCTATAAGTCTACCCTCAAGAGTTGATCAAGGTACAAACGAATAAAATGGTTATATATACATTTTCAAATATCTATTATTTTCCATTTTACTCGATCTCCTAAACGGTTAAAGATAGGACATCGCGGTTTTCACCAGTGGATTTAGCACCAAATTTTACATAAAATAGGTCCTATAAGTCTACTCTCATGAGTTAATAAAGGTACAAACGAATAAAATGTTTATATATCACATTTTCAAATATCTATTATTCTCCATTTTACTCGATCTCCTAAACGGTTAAAGATATCACATCGCGGTTTTCACCAGTGGATTTAGCACCTCATTTTACATAAAATAGGTCCTATAAGCCTACTCTCAAGAGTTGATAAATGTAAAAACGAATAAAATGTTTATATCACATTTTCAAATATCTATTTTTCTCCATTTTACTCGATCTCCTAAATGGTTCAAGATAGGACATCGCGGATTTCACCAGTTGATTTAGCACCTCATTTTACATAAAATAAGTCCTATAAGTCTACTCTTAAGAGTTGATAAAGGTACAAACAATAAAATGTTTATATATCACATTTTCAAATATCTATTATTCTCCATTTTACTCAATCTCCTAAACTGTTAAAAATAGGACATCGCGGATTTCACCAGTGGATTTAGCACCTCATTTTACATAAAATAAGTCCTATAAGTCTACTCTTAAGAGTTGATAAAAGTACAAACGAATAAAATGTTTATATATCACATTATCAAATATTTATTATTCTCCATTTTACTCGATCTCCTAAACGGTTCAAGATAGGACATCGCGGTTTTCACCAGTGGATTTAGCACTTCATTTTACATAAAATAGGTCCTATAAGTCTACTCTGAAGAGTTGATAAAGGTACAAATGAATAAAATGTTTATATATCACATTTACAAATATCTATTATTCTCCATTTTACTCGATCTCCTAAACGGTTAAGGATAGGACATCGCGGTTTTTACCAGTGGATTTAGCACCTCATTTTACATAAAATATGTTGTATAAGTCTACTCTTAAGAGTTGATAAAGGTACAAACGAATAAAATGTTTATATATCACATTTTCAAATTTCTATTATTCTCCATTTTACTCGATCTCCTAAACGGTTAAGGATAGGACATCGCGGTTTTTACCAGTGGATTTAGCACCTCATTTTACATAAAACAGGTCCTATAAGTCTACCCTCATGAGTTGATCAAGGTACAAACGAATAAAATGTTAATATATCACATTTTCAAATATCTATTTTTCTCCATTTTACGCGATCTCCTAAACGGTTCAAGATAGGTCATCTGGGTTTTCACCAGTGGATTTAGCACCTCATTTTACATAAAATAGGTCCCATAAGTCTACTCTCAAGAGTTGATAAAGGTAAAAACGAATAAAATGTTTATATATCACATTTACAAATATCTATTATTCTCCATTTTACCCGATCTCCTAAACGGTTAAAGATAGGACATCGAGGTTTTCATTAGTGGATTTAGCACCTCATTTTACATAAAATAGGTTCCATAAGTCTACTCTCAAGAGTTGATAAAGGTAAATACGAATAAAATGTTTATATATCACATTTTCAAATATCTATTTTTCTCCATTTTACGCGATCTCCTAAACGGTTCGAGATAGGTCATCGCGGTTTTCACCAGTGGATTTAGCACCTCATTTTACATAAAATAGGTCCTATAAGTCTACTCTCAAGAGTTGATAAAGGTACAAACGAATAAAATGTTTATATATCACATTTTCATATATCTATTTTTCTCCATTTTACTCGATATCCTAAACGGTTCAAGATAGGACATCGCGGATTTCACCAGTGGATTTAGCACCTCATTTTACATAAAATAAGTCCTATAAGTCTACTCTTAAGAGTTGATAAAGGTACAAACGAATAAAATGTTTATATATCACATTTTCAAATATCAATTATTCTCCATTTTACTCAATCTCCTAAACGGTTAAAAATAGGACATCGCGGTTTTCACCAGTGGATTTAGCACCTCATTTTACATAAAATAGGTCCTATAAGTCTACTCTCAAGAGTTGATAAAGGTACAAACGAATAAAATGTTTATATATCACATTTTCAAATATCTATTTTTCTCCATTTTACTCGATATCCTAAACGGTTCAAGATAGGACATCGCGGATTTCACCAGTGGATTTAGCACCTCATTTTACATAAAATAGGTCCTATAAGTCTACCCTCAAGAGTTGATCAAGGTACAAACGAATAAAATGGTTATATATACATTTTCAAATATCTATTATATTCCATTTTACTCGATCTCCTAAACGGTTCAAGATAGGACATCGCGGTTTTCACCAGTGGATTTAGCACCTCATTTTACATAAAATAGGTCCTATAAGTCTACTCTCATGAGTTGATAAAGGTACAAACGATTAAAATGTTTATATGTCACATTTTCAAATTTTTATTATTCTCCATTTTACTCGATCTCCTAAACGGTTAAAGATAGGACATCGCGGTTTTCACCAGTGGATTTAGCACCTCATTTTACATAAAATAGGTCCTATAAGTCTACTCTCATGAGTTGATAAAGGTACAAACGATTAAAATGTTTATATGTCACATTTTCAAATTTCAATTATCCTCCATTTTACTCGATCTCCTAAACGGTTAAAGATAGGACATCGCGGTTTTCACCAGTGGATTTAGCACCTCATTTTACATAAAATAGGTCCTATAAGTCTACCCTCAAGAGTTGATCAAGGTACAAACGAATAAAATGTTTATATATACATTTTCAAATATCTATTATTTTCCATTTTACTCGATCTCCTAAACGGTTCAGGATAGGACATCGCGGTTTTCACCAGTGGATTTAGCACCGCATTTTACATAAAATAGGTCCTATAAGTCTCCTCTCAAATGTTGATAAAGGTACAAACGAATAAAATGTTTATATATCACATTTTCAAATATCTATTATTCTCCATTTTACTCGATCTCCTAAACCGTTAAAGATAGGACATCGAGGTTTTCACCAGTGGATTTAGCACCTCATTTTACATAAAATAGGTCCTATAAGTCTACTCTCAAGAGTTGATAAAGGTAAAAACGAATAAAATTTTTATATCACATTTTCAAATATCTATTTTTCTCCATTTTACTCGATCTCCTAAATGGTTCAAGATAGGACATCGCGGATTTCACCAGTTGATTTAGCACCTCATTTTACATAAAATAAGTCTTATAAGTCTACTCTTAAGAGTTGATAAAGGTACAAACAATAAAATGTTTATATATCACATTTTCAAATATCTATTATTCTCCATTTTACTCAATCTCCTAAACGGTTAAAAATAGGACATCGCGGTTTTCACCAGTGGATTTAGCACCTCATTTTACATAAAATAAGTCCTATAAGTCTACTCTTAAGAGTTGATAAAGGTACAAACGAATAAAATGTTTATATATTACATTTTCAAATATCTATTATTCTCCATTTTACTCGATCTCCTAAACGGTTAAAGATAGGACATCGCGGTTTTCACCAGTGGATTAAGCACCTCATTTTACATAAAATAGGTCCTATAAGTCTACCCTCAAGAGTTGATCAAGGTACAAGCGAATAAAATGGTTATATATACATTTTCAAATATCTATTATTTTCCATTTTACTCGATCTCCTAAACGGTTCAAGATAGGACATCGCGGTTTTCACCAGTGGATTTAGCACCTCATTTTACATAAAATAAGTCCCATAAGTCTACTCTCAAGAGTTGATAAAGGAACAAACGAATAAAATGTTTATATATCATATTATCATATATCTATTATTCTCCATTATTCTCGATCTCCTAAACGGTTAAAGATAGGACATCGCGGATTTCACCAGTGGATTTAGCACCTCATTTTACATAAAATAAGACCTATAAGTCTACTCTCAAGAGTTGATAAAGGTACAAACGAATAAAATGTTTATATATACATTTTCAAATATCTATTATTCTCCATTTTACTCAATCTCCTAAACGGTTAAAGATAGGACATCGCGGTTTTTACCAGTGGATTTAGCACCTCATTTTACATAAAATAGGTCCTATAAGTCTGCCCTCAAGAGTTGATCAAGGTACAAACGAATAAAATGTTTATATATACATTTTCAAATATCTATTATTTTCCATTTTACTCGATCTCCTAAACGGTTCAGGATAGGACATCGCGGTTTTCACCAGTGGATTTAGCACCGCATTTTACATAAAATAGGTCCTATAAGTCTACTCTCAAATGTTGATAAAGGTACAAACGAATAAAATGTTTATATATCACATTTTCAAATATCTATTATTCTCCATTTTACTCGATCTCCTAAACCGTTAAAGATAGGACATCGAGGTTTTCACCAGTGGATTTAGCACCTCATTTTACATAAAATAGGTCCTTTAAGTCTACTCTCAAGAGTTGATAAAGGTAAAAACGAATAAAATGTTTATATCACATTTTCAAATATCTATTTTTCTCCATTTTACTCGATCTCCTAAATGGTTAAAAATAGGACATCGCGGTTTTCACCAGTGGATTTAGCACCTCATTTTACATAAAATAGGTCCTATAAGTCTACTCTCAAGAGTTGATAAAGGTACAAACGAATAAAATGTTTATATATCACATTTTCAAATATCTATTTTTCTCCATTTTACTCGATATCCTAAACGGTTCAAGATAGGACATCGCGGATTTCACCAGTGGATTTAGCACCTCATTTTACATAAAATAGGTCCTATAAGTCTACCCTCAAGAGTTGATCAAGGTACAAACGAATAAAATGGTTATATATACATTTTCAAATATCTATTATATTCCATTTTACTCGATCTCCTAAACGGTTCAAGATAGGACATCGCGGTTTTCACCAGTGGATTTAGCACCTCATTTTACATAAAATAGGTCCTATAAGTCTACTCTCATGAGTTGATAAAGGTACAAACGATTAAAATGTTTATATGTCACATTTTCAAATTTTTATTATTCTCCATTTTACTCGATCTCCTAAACGGTTAAAGATAGGACATCGCGGTTTTCACCAGTGGATTTAGCACCTAATTTTACATAAAATAGGTCCTATAAGTCTACTCTCATGAGTTGATAAAGGTACAAACGAATAAAATGTTTATATATCACATTTTCAAATATCTATTATTCTCCATTTTACTCGATCTCCTAAACGGTTAAAGATATCACATCGCGGTTTTCACCAGTGGATTTAGCACCTCATTTTACATAAAATAGTTCCTATAAGTCTACTCTCAAGAGTTGATAAAGGTAAAAACGAATAAAATGTTTATATGTCACATTTTCAAATTTCAATTATCCTCCATTTTACTCGATCTCCTAAACGGTTAAAGATAGGACATCGCGGTTTTCACCAGTGGATTTGGCACCTCATTTTACATAAAATAGGTCCTATAAGTCTACCCTCAAGAGTTGATCAAGGTACAAACGAATAAAATGTTTATATATACATTTTCAAATATCTATTATTTTCCATTTTACTCGATCTCCTAAACGGTTCAGGATAGGACATCGCGGTTTTCACCAGTGGATTTAGCACCGCATTTTACATAAAATAGGTCCTATAAGTCTCCTCTCAAATGTTGATAAAGGTACAAACGAATAAAATGTTTATATATCACATTTTCAAATATCTATTATTCTCCATTTTACTCGATCTCCTAAACCGTTAAAGATAGGACATCGAGGTTTTCACCAGTGGATTTAGCACCTCATTTTACATAAAATAGGTCCTATAAGTCTACTCTCAAGAGTTGATAAAGGTAAAAACGAATAAAATGTTTATATCACATTTTCAAATATCTATTTTTCTCCATTTTACTCGATCTCCTAAATGGTTCAAGATAGGACATCGCGGATTTCACCAGTTGATTTAGCACCTCATTTTACATAAAATAAGTCTTATAAGTCTACTCTTAAGAGTTGATAAAGGTACAAACAATAAAATGTTTATATATCACATTTTCAAATATCTATTATTCTCCATTTTACTCAATCTCCTAAACGGTTAAAAATAGGACATCGCGGTTTTCACCAGTGGATTTAGCACCTCATTTTACATAAAATAAGTCCTATAAGTCTACTCTTAAGAGTTGATAAAGGTACAAACGAATAAAATGTTTATATATTACATTTTCAAATATCTATTATTCTCCATTTTACTCGATCTCCTAAACGGTTAAAGATAGGACATCGCGGTTTTCACCAGTGGATTAAGCACCTCATTTTACATAAAATAGGTCCTATAAGTCTACCCTCAAGAGTTGATCAAGGTACAAGCGAATAAAATGGTTATATATACATTTTCAAATATCTATTATTTTCCATTTTACTCGATCTCCTAAACGGTTCAAGATAGGACATCGCGGTTTTTACCAGTGGATTTAGCACCTCATTTTACATAAAATAAGTCCCATAAGTCTACTCTCAAGAGTTGATAAAGGAACAAACGAATAAAATGTTTATATATCATATTATCATATATCTATTATTCTCCATTATTCTCGATCTCCTAAACGGTTAAAGATAGGACATCGCGGATTTCACCAGTGGATTTAGCACCTCATTTTACATAAAATAAGACCTATAAGTCTACTCTCAAGAGTTGATAAAGGTACAAACGAATAAAATGTTTATATATACATTTTCAAATATCTATTATTCTCCATTTTACTCAATCTCCTAAACGGTTAAAGATAGGACATCGCGGTTTTTACCAGTGGATTTAGCACCTCATTTTACATAAAATAGGTCCTATAAGTCTGCCCTCAAGAGTTGATCAAGGTACAAACGAATAAAATGTTTATATATACATTTTCAAATATCTATTATTTTCCATTTTACTCGATCTCCTAAACGGTTCAAGATAGGACATCGCGGTTTTCTCCAGTGGATTTAGCACCCCATTTTACATAAAATAGGTCCTATAAGTCTACTCTCAAATGTTGATAAATGTACAAACGAATAAAATGTATATATATCACATCTTCAAATATCTATTATTCTCCATTTTACTCGATCTCCTAAACGGTTAAAGATAGGACATCGAGGTTTTCACCAGTGGATTTAGCACCTCATTTTACATAAAATAGGTCCTATAAGTCTACTCTCAAGAGTTGATAAAGGTAAAAACGAATAAAATGTTTATATATCACATTTTCAAATATCTATTTTTCTCCATTTTACTCGATCTCCTAAACGGTTAAAGATAGGACATCGCGGTTTTCACCAGTGGATTTAGCACCTCATTTTACATAAAACAGGTCCTATAAGTCTACCCTCAAGAGTTGATCAAGGTACAAAGGAATAAAATGTTTATATATCACATTTTCAAATATCAATTTTTCTCCATTTTACTCGATCTCCTAAACGGTTAAAGATAGGACATCGTGGTTTTCACCAGTGGATTTAGCACCTCATTTTACATAAAATATGTCCTATAAGTCTACTCTCAAATGTTGATAAAGGTACAAACGAATAAAATGTTTATATATCACATTTACAAATATCTATTATTTTCCATTTTACTCGATCTCCTAAACGGTTAAAGATAGGACATCGAGGTTTTCACCAGTGGATTTGGCACCTCATTTTACATAAAATAGGTCCCATAAGTCTACTCTCAAGAGTTGATAAAGGTAAAAACGAATAAAATGTTTATATATCATATTATCAAATATCTATTATTCTCCATTATACTCGATCTCCTAAACGGTTAAAGATAGGCCATCGCGGATTTCACCAGTGGATTTAGCACCTCATTTTACATAAAATAAGACCTATAAGTCTACTCTCAAGAGTTGATAAAGGTACAAACGAATAAAATGTTTATATATCACATTTTCAAATATCTATTATTCTCCATTTCACTCGATCTCCTAAACGGTTAAGGTTAGGACATCGCGGTTTTCATCAGTGGATTAAGCACCCCATTTTACATAAAATAAGTCCTATAAGTCTACTCTCAAGAGTTGATAAAGGTACAATCGAATAAAATGTTTATATATCACATTTTCAAAAATCTATTAATCTCCAATTTTCTTAATCTCCTAAACGGTTAAAAATAGGACATCGCGGTTTTCACCAGTGGATTTAGCACCTCATTTTACATAAAATATGTCCTATAAGTCTACTCTCAAATGTTGATAAAGGTACAAACGAATAAAATGTTTATATATCACATTTACAAATATCTATTATTTTCCATTTTACTCGATCTCCTAAACGGTTAAAGATAGGACATCGAGGTTTTCACCAGTGGATTTGGCACCTCATTTTACATAAAATAGGTCCCATAAGTCTACTCTCAAGAGTTGATAAAGGTAAAAACGAATAAAATGTTTATATATCATATTATCAAATATCTATTATTCTCCATTATACTCGATCTCCTAAACGGTTAAAGATAGGCCATCGCGGATTTCACCAGTGGATTTAGCACCTCATTTTACATAAAATAAGACCTATAAGTCTACTCTCAAGAGTTGATAAAGGTACAAACGAATAAAATGTTTATATATCACATTTTCAAATATCTATTATTCTCCATTTCACTCGATCTCCTAAACGGTTAAGGTTAGGACATCGCGGTTTTCATCAGTGGATTAAGCACCCCATTTTACATAAAATAAGTCCTATAAGTCTACTCTCAAGAGTTGATAAAGGTACAATCGAATAAAATGTTTATATATCACATTTTCAAAAATCTATTAATCTCCAATTTTCTTAATCTCCTAAACGGTTAAAAATAGGACATCGCGGTTTTCACCAGTGGATTTAGCACCTCATTTTACATAAAATAAGTCCTATAAGTCTACTCTTAAGAGTTGATAAAGGTACAAACGAATAAAATGTTTATATATCACATTTTCAAATATCTATTATTCTCTATTTTACTCGATCTCCTAAACGGTTAAAGATATCCCATCGCGGTTTTCACCAGTGGATTTAGCACCTCATTTTACATAAAATAGTTCCTATAAGTCTACTCTCAAGAGTTGATAAAGGTAAAAACGAATAAAATGTTTATATGTCACATTTTCAAATTTCTATTATTCTCCATTTTACTCGATCTCCTAAACGGTTAAAGATAGGACATCGCGGTTTTCACCAGTGGATTTAGCACCTCATTTTACATAAAATAGGTCCTATAAGTCTACCCTCAAGAGTTGATCAAGGTACAAACGAATAAAATGTTTATATATACATTTTCAAATATCTATTATTTTCCATTTTACTCGATCTCCTAAACGGTTCAGGATAGGACATCGCGGTTTTCACCAGTGGATTTAGCACCGCATTTTACATAAAATAGGTCCTATAAGTCTACTCTCAAATGTTGATAAAGGTACAAACGAATAAAATGTTTATATATCACATTTTCAAATATCTATTATTCTCCATTTTACTCGATCTCCTAAACGGTTAAAGATAGGACATCGCGGTTTTCACCAGTGGATTAAGCACCTCATTTTACATAAAATAGGTCCTATAAGTCTACCCTCAAGAGTTGATCAAGGTACAAACGAATAAAATGTTTATATGTCACATTTTCAAATTTCTATTATTCTCCATTTTACTCGATCTCCTAAACGGTTAAAGATAGGACATCGCGGTTTTCACCAGTGGATTTAGCACCTCATTTTACATAAAATAGGTCCTATAAGTCTACCCTCAAGAGTTGATCAAGGTACAAACGAATAAAATGTTTATATATACATTTTCAAATATCTATTATTTTCCATTTTACTCGATCTCCTAAACGGTTAAAGATAGGACATCGAGGTTTTCACCAGTGGATTTAGCACCTCATTTTACATAAAATAGGTCCTATAAGCCTACTCTCAAGAGTTGATAAAGGTAAAAACGAATAAAAGGTTTATATCACATTTTCAAATATCTATTTTTCTCCATTTTACTCGATCTCCTAAATGGTTCAAGATAGGACATCGCGGATTTCACCAGTTGATTTAGCACCTCATTTTACATAAAATAAGTCCTATAAGTCTACTCTTAAGAGTTGATAAAGGTACAAACAATAAAATGTTTATATATCACATTTTCAAATATCTATTATTCTCCATTTTACTCAATCTCCTAAACGGTTAAAAATAGGACATCGCGGATTTCACCAGTGGATTTAGCACCTCATTTTACATAAAATAAGTCCTATAAGCCTACTCTTAAGAGTTGATAAAGGTACAAACGAATAAAATGTTTATATATCACATTTTCAAATATCTATTATTCTCCATTTTACTCAATCTCCTAAACGGTTAAAAATAGGACATCGCGGTTTTCACCAGTGGATTTAGAACCTCATTTTACATAAAATAGGTCCTATAAGTCTACTCTCAAGAGTTGATAAAGGTAAAAACGAATAAAATGTTTATATATCACATTTTCAAATATCTATTTTTCTCCATTTTACTCGATCTCCTAAACGGTTAAAGATAGGACATCGCGGTTTTCACCAGTGGATTTAGCACCTCATTTTACATAAAACAGGTCCTATAAGTCTACCCTCAAGAGTTGATCAAGGTACAAAGAAATAAAATGTTTATATATCACATTTTCAAAAATCTATTTTTCTCCATTTTACTCGATCTCCTAAACGGTTAAAGATAGGACATCGTGGTTTTCACCAGTGGATTTAGCACATCATTTTACATAAAATAAGACCTATAAGTCTACTCTCAAGAGTTGATAAAGGTACAAACGAATAAAATGTTTATATATCACATTTACAAATATCTATTATTTTCCATTTTACTCGATCTCCTAAACGGTTAAAGATAGGACATCGAGGTTTTCACCAGTGGATTTAGCACCTCATTTTACATAAAATAGGTCCTATAAGCCTACTCTCAAGAGTTGATAAAGGTAAAAACGAATAAAATGTTTATATCACATTTTCAAATATCTATTTTTCTCCATTTTACTCGATCTCCTAAATGGTTCAAGATAGGACATCGCGGATTTCACCAGTTGATTTAGCACCTCATTTTACATAAAATAAGTCCTATAAGTCTACTCTTAAGAGTCGATAAAGGTACAAACAATAAAATGTTTATATATCACATTTTCAAATATCTATTGTTCTCCATTTTACTCAATCTCCTAAACGGTTAAAAATAAGACATCGCGGATTTCACCAGTGGATTTAGCACCTCATTTTACATAAAATAAGTCCTATAAGCCTACTCTTAAGAGTTGATAAAGGTACAAACGAATAAAATGTTTATATATCACATTTTCAAATATCTATTATTCTCCATTTTACTCAATCTCCTAAACGGTTAAAAATAGGACATCGCGGTTTTCACCAGTGGATTTAGAACCTCATTTTACATAAAATAGGTCCTATAAGTCTACTCTCAAGAGTTGATAAAGGTAAAAACGAATAAAATGTTTATATATCACATTTTCAAATATCTATTTTTCTCCATTTTACTCGATCTCCTAAACGGTTAAAGATAGGACATCGCGGTTTTCACCAGTGGATTTAGCACCTCATTTTACATAAAACAGGTCCTATAAGTCTACCCTCAAGAGTTGATCAAGGTACAAAGGAATAAAATGTTTATATATCACATTTTCAAATATCTATATTTCTCCATTTTACTCGATCTCCTAAACGGTTAAAGATAGGACATCGTGGTTTTCACCAGTGGATTTAGCACCTCATTTTACATAAAATAAGACCTATAAGTCTACTCTCAAGAGTTGATAAAGGTACAAACGAATAAAATGTTTATATATCACATTTACAAATATCTATTATTTTCCATTTTACTCGATCTCCTAAACGGTTAAAGATAGGACATCGAGGTTTTCACCAGTGGATTTAGCACCTCATTTTACATAAAATAGGTCCTATAAGCCTACTCTCAAGAGTTGATAAAGGTAAAAACGAATAAAATGTTTATATCACATTTTCAAATATCTATTTTTCTCCATTTTACTCGATCTCCTAAATGGTTCAAGATAGGACATCGCGGATTTCACCAGTTGATTTAGCACCTCATTTTACATAAAATAAGTCCTATAAGTCTACTCTTAAGAGTTGATAAAGGTACAAACAATAAAATGTTTATATATCACATTTTCAAATATCTATTATTCTCCATTTTACTCAATCTCCTAAACGGTTAAAAATAGGACATCGCGGATTTCACCAGTGGATTTAGCCCCTCATTTTACATAAAATAAGTCCTATAAGTCTACTCTCAAGAGTTGATAAAGGTAAAAACGAATAAAATGTTTATATATCACATTTTCAAATATCTATTATTCTCCATTTTACTCGATCTCCTAAACGGTTCAAGATAGGACATCGCGGTTTTCACCTGTGGATTTAGCACCTCATTTTACATAAAATAGGTCCTATAAGTCTACTCTCAAGAGTTGATAAAGGTACAAACGAATAAAATGTTTATATATCACATTTTCAAATATATTTTTTTCTCCATTTTACTCGATCTCCTAAACGGTTCAAGATAGGACATCGCGGTTTTCACCAGTGGATTTAGAACTTCATTTTACATAAAATAGGTCCTATAAGTCTACTCTCAAGAGTTGATAAAGGTACAAATGAATAAAATGTTTATATATCACATTTACAAATATCTATTATTCTCCATTTTACTCGATCTCCTAAACGGTTAAGGATAGGACATCGCGGTTTTTACCAGTGGATTTAGCACCTCATTTTACATAAAATATGTCGTATAAGTCTACTCTTAAGAGTTGATAAAGGTACAAACGAATAAAATGTTTATATATCACATTTTCAAATTTCTATTATTCTCCATTTTACTCGATCTCCTAAACGGTTAAGGATAGGACATCGCGGTTTTTACCAGTGGATTTAGCACCTCATTTTACAAAAAACAGGTCCTATAAGTCTACCCTCATGAGTTGATCAAGGTACAAACGAATAAAATGTTAATATATCACATTTTCAAATATCTATTTTTCTCCATTTTACGCGATCTCCTAAACGGTTCAAGATAGGTCATCGCGGTTTTCACCAGTGGATTTAGCACCTCATTTTACATAAAATAGGTCCCATAAGTCTACTCTCAAGAGTTGATAAAGGTAAAAACGAATAAAATGTTTATATATCACATTTACAAATATCTATTATTCTCCATTTTACCCGATCTCCTAAACGGTTAATGATAGGACATCGAGGTTTTCATTAGTGGATTTAGCACCTCATTTTACATAAAATAGGTCCCATAAGTCTACTCTCAAGAGTTGATAAAGGTAAAAACGAATAAAATGTTTATATATCACATTTTCAAATATCTATTTTTCTCCATTTTACGCGATCTCCTAAACGGTTCAAGATAGGTCATCGCGGTTTTCACCAGTGGATTTAGCACCTCATTTTACATAAAATAGGTCCTATAAGTCTACTCTCAAGAGTTGATAAAGGTACAAACGAATAAAATGTTTATATATCACATTTTCATATATCTATTTTTCTCCATTTTACTCGATATCCTAAACGGTTCAAGATAGGACATCGCGGATTTCACCAGTGGATTTAGCACCTCATTTTACATAAAATAAGTCCTATAAGTCTACTCTTAAGAGTTGATAAAGGTAAAAACGAATAAAATGTTTATATGTCACATTTTCAAATTTCTATTATTCTCCATTTTACTCGATCTCCTAAACGGTTAAAGATAGGACATCGCGGTTTTCACCAGTGGATTTAGCACCTCATTTTACATAAAATAGGTCCTATAAGTCTACCCTCAAGAGTTGATCAAGGTACAAACGAATAAAATGTTTATATATACATTTTCAAATATCTATTATTTTCCATTTTACTCGATCTCCTTAACGGTTCAGGATAGGACATCGCGGTTTTCACCAGTGGATTTAGCACCGCATTTTACATAAAATAGGTCCTATAAGTCTACTCTCAAATGTTGATAAAGGTACAAACGAATAAAATGTTTATATATCACATTTTCAAATATCTATTATTCTCCATTTTACTCGATCTCCTAAACGGTTAAAGATAGGACATCGAGGTTTTCACCAGTGGATTTAGCACCTCATTTTACATAAAATAGGTCCTATAAGTCTACTCTCAAGAGTTGATAAAGGTAAAAACGAATAAAATGTTTATAAATCACATTTTCAAATATCTATTTTTCTCCATTTTACTCGATCTCCTAAACGGTTAAAGATAGGACATCGCGGTTTTCACCAGTGGATTTAGCACCTCATTTTACATAAAACAGGTCCTATAAGTCTACCCTCAAGAGTTGATCAAGGTACAAAGGAATAAAATGTTTATATATCACATTTTAAAATATCTATTTTTCTCCATTTTACTCGATCTCCTAAACGGTTAAAGATAGGACATCGTGGTTTTCACCAGTGGATTTAGCACCTCATTTTACATAAAATATGTCCTATAAGTCTACTCTTAAATGTTGATAAAGGTACAAACGAATAAAATGTTTATATATCACATTTACAAATATCTATTATTTTCCATTTTACTCGATCTCCTAAACGGTTAAAGATAGGACATCGAGGTTTTCACCAGTGGATTTGGCACCTCATTTTACATAAAATAGGTCCCATAAGTCTACTCTCAAGAGTTGATAAAGGTAAAAACGAATAAAATGTTTATATATCATATTATCAAATATCTATTATTCTCCATTATACTCGATCTCCTAAACGGTTAAAGATAGGCCATCGCGGATTTCACCAGTGGATTTAGCACCTCATTTTACATAAAATAAGACCTATAAGTCTACTCTCAAGAGTTGATAAAGGTACAAACGAATAAAATGTTTATATATCACATTTTCAAATATCTATTATTCTCCATTTCACTCGATCTCCTAAACGGTTAAAGATAGGACATCGCGGTTTTCATCAGTGGATTAAGCACCCCATTTTACATAAAATAAGTCCTATAAGTCTACTCTCAAGAGTTGATAAAGGTACAATCGAATAAAATGTTTATATATCACATTTTCAAAAATCTATTATTCTCCATTTTTCTTAATCTCCTAAACGGTTAAAAATTGGACATCGCGGTTTTCACCAGTGGATTTAGCACCTCATTTTACATAAAATAAGTCCTATAAGTCTACTCTTAAGAGTTGATAAAGGTACAAACGATTAAAATGTTTATATGTCACATTTTCAAATTTTTATTATTCTCCATTTTACTCGATCTCCTAAACGGTTAAAGATAGGACATCGCGGTTTTCACCAGTGGATTTAGCACCTAATTTTACATAAAATAGGTCCTATAAGTCTACTCTCATGAGTTGATAAAGGTACAAACGAATAAAATGTTTATATATCACATTTTCAAATATCTATTATTCTCCATTTTACTCGATCTCCTAAACGGTTAAAGATATCACATCGCGGTTTTCACCAGTGGATTTAGCACCTCATTTTACATAAAATAGTTTCTATAAGTCTACTCTCAAGAGTTGATAAAGGTAAAAACGAATAAAATGTTTATATGTCACATTTTCAAATTTCAATTATTCTCCATTTTACTCGATCTCCTAAACGGTTAAAGATAGGACATCGCGGTTTTCACCAGTGGATTTAGCACCTCATTTTACATAAAATAGGTCCTATAAGTCTACCCTCAAGAGTTGATCAAGGTACAAACGAATAAAATGTTTATATATACATTTTCAAATATCTATTATTTTCCATTTTACTCGATCTCCTAAACGGTTCAGGATAGGACATCGCGGTTTTCACCAGTGGATTTAGCACCGCATTTTACATAAAATAGGTCCTATAAGTCTACTCTCAAATGTTGATAAAGGTACAAACGAATAAAATGTTTATATATCACATTTTCAAATATCTATTATTCTCCATTTTACTCGATCTCCTAAACCGTTAAAGATAGGACATCGAGGTTTTCACCAGTGGATTTAGCACCTCATTTTACATAAAATAGGTCCTTTAAGTCTACTCTCAAGAGTTGATAAAGGTAAAAACGAATAAAATGTTTATATCACATTTTCAAATATCTATTTTTCTCCATTTTACTCGATCTCCTAAATGGTTAAAAATAGGACATCGCGGTTTTCACCAGTGGATTTAGCACCTCATTTTACATAAAATAGGTTTTATAAGTCTACTCTCAAGAGTTGATAAAGGTACAAACGAATAAAATGTTTATATATCACATTTTCAAATATCTATTTTTCTCCATTTTACTCGATATCCTAAACGGTTCAAGATAGGACATCGCGGATTTCACCAGTGGATTTAGCACCTCATTTTACATAAAATAGGTCCTATAAGTCTACCCTCAAGAGTTGATCAAGGTACAAACGAATAAAATGGTTATATATACATTTTCAAATATCTATTATATTCCATTTTACTCGATCTCCTAAACGGTTCAAGATAGGACATCGCGGTTTTCACCAGTGGATTTAGCACCTCATTTTACATAAAATAGGTCCTATAAGTCTACTCTCATGAGTTGATAAAGGTACAAACGATTAAAATGTTTATATGTCACATTTTCAAATTTTTATTATTCTCCATTTTACTCGATCTCCTAAACGGTTAAAGATAGGACATCGCGGTTTTCACCAGTGGATTTAGCACCTAATTTTACATAAAATAGGTCCTATAAGTCTACTCTCATGAGTTGATAAAGGTACAAACGAATAAAATGTTTATATATCACATTTTCAAATATCTATTATTCTCCATTTTACTCGATCTCCTAAACGGTTAAAGATATCACATCGCGGTTTTCACCAGTGGATTTAGCACCTCATTTTACATAAAATAGTTCCTATAAGTCTACTCTCAAGAGTTGATAAAGGTAAAAACGAATAAAATGTTTATATGTCACATTTTCAAATTTCAATTATTCTCCATTTTACTCGATCTCCTAAACGGTTAAAGATAGGACATCGCGGTTTTCACCAGTGGATTTAGCACCTCATTTTACATAAAATAGGTCCTATAAGTCTACCCTCAAGAGTTGATCAAGGTACAAACGAATAAAATGTTTATATATACATTTTCAAATATCTATTATTTTCCATTTTACTCGATCTCCTAAACGGTTCAGGATAGGACATCGCGGTTTTCACCAGTGGATTTAGCACCGCATTTTACATATAAGTCTCCTCTCAAATGTTGATAAAGGTACAAACGAATAAAATGTTTATATATCACATTTTCAAATATCTATTATTCTCCATTTTACTCGATCTCCTAAACCGTTAAAGATAGGACATCGAGGTTTTCACCAGTGGATTTAGCACCTCATTTTACATAAAATAGGTCCTATAAGTCTACTCTCAAGAGTTGATAAAGGTAAAAACGAATAAAATGTTTATATCACATTTTCAAATATCTATTTTTCTCCATTTTACTCGATCTCCTAAATGGTTCAAGATAGGACATCGCGGATTTCACCAGTTGATTTAGCACCTCATTTTACATAAAATAAGTCCTATAAGTCTACTCTTAAGAGTTGATAAAGGTACAAACAATAAAATGTTTATATATCACATTTTCAAATATCTATTATTCTCCATTTTACTCAATCTCCTAAACGGTTAAAAATAGGACATCGCGGTTTTCACCAGTGGATTTAGCACCTCATTTTACATAAAATAAGTCCTATAAGTCTACTCTTAAGAGTTGATAAAGGTACAAACGAATAAAATGTTTATATATTACATTTTCAAATATCTATTATTCTCCATTTTACTCGATCTCCTAAACGGTTAAAGATAGGACATCGCGGTTTTCACCAGTGGATTAAGCACCTCATTTTACATAAAATAGGTCCTATAAGTCTACCCTCAAGAGTTGATCAAGGTACAAGCGAATAAAATGGTTATATATACATTTTCAAATATCTATTATTTTCCATTTTACTCGATCTCCTAAACGGTTCAAGATAGGACATCGCGGTTTTCACCAGTGGATTTAGCACCTCATTTTACATAAAATAAGTCCCATAAGTCTACTCTCAAGAGTTGATAAAGGAACAAACGAATAAAATGTTTATATATCATATTATCATATATCTATTATTCTCCATTATTCTCGATCTCCTAAACGGTTAAAGATAGGACATCGCGGATTTCACCAGTGGATTTAGCACCTCATTTTACATAAAATAAGACCTATAAGTCTACTCTCAAGAGTTGATAAAGGTACAAACGAATAAAATGTTTATATATACATTTTTAAATATCTATTATTCTCCATTTTACTCAATCTCCTAAACGGTTAAAGATTGGACATCGCGGTTTTTACCAGTGGATTTAGCACCTCATTTTACATAAAATAGGTCCTATAAGTCTGCCCTCAAGAGTTGATCAAGGTACAAACGAATAAAATGTTTATATATACATTTTCAAATATCTATTATTTTCCATTTTACTCGATCTCCTAAACGGTTCAAGATAGGACATCGCGGTTTTCTCCAGTGGATTTAGCACCCCATTTTACATAAAATAGGTCCTATAAGTCTACTCTCAAATGTTGATAAAGGTACAAACGAATAAAATGTATATATATCACATCTTCAAATATCTATTATTCTCCATTTTACTCGATCTCCTAAACGGTTAAAGATAGGACATCGAGGTTTTCACCAGTGGATTTAGCACCTCATTTTACATAAAATAGGTCCTATAAGTCTACTCTCAAGAGTTGATAAAGGTAAAAACGAATAAAATGTTTATATATCACATTTTCAAATATCTATTTTTCTCCATTTTACTCGATCTCCTAAACGGTTAAAGATAGGACATCGCGGTTTTCACCAGTGGATTTAGCACCTCATTTTACATAAAACAGGTCCTATAAGTCTACCCTCAAGAGTTGATCAAGGTACAAAGGAATAAAATGTTTATATATCACATTTTCAAATATCTATTTTTCTATATTTTACTCGATCTCCTAAACGGTTAAAGATAGGACATCGTGGTTTTCACCAGTGGATTTAGCACCTCATTTTACATAAAATATGTCCTATAAGTCTACTCTCAAATGTTGATAAAGGTACAAACGAATAAAATGTTTATATATCACATTTACAAATATCTATTATTCTCCATTTTACTCGATCTCCTAAACGGTTAAAGATAGGAATCGAGGTTTTCACCAGTGGATTTGGCACCTCATTTTACATAAAATAGGTCCCATAAGTCTACTCTCAAGAGTTGATAAAGGTAAAAACGAATAAAATGTTTATATATCATATTATCAAATATCTATTATTCTCCATTATACTCGATCTCCTAAACGGTTAAAGATAGGCCATCGCGGATTTCACCAGTGGATTTAGCACCTCATTTTACATAAAATAAGATCTATAAGTCTACTCTCAAGAGTTGATAAAGGTACAAACGAATAAAATGTTTATATATCACATTTTCAAATATCTATTATTCTCCATTTCACTCGATCTCCTAAACGGTTAAAGATAGGACATCGCGGTTTTCATCAGTGGATTAAGCACCCCATTTTACATAAAATAAGTCCTATAAGTCTACTCTCAAGAGTTGATAAAGGTACAATCGAATAAAATGTTTATATATACATTTTCAAATATCTATTATTTTCCATTTTACTCGATCTCCTAAACGGTTAAAGATAGGACATCGAGGTTTTCACCAGTGGATTTAGCACCTTATTTTACATAAAATAGGTCCTATAAGCCTACTCTCAAGAGTTGATAAAGGTAAAAACGAATAAAAGGTTTATATCACATTTTCAAATATCTATTTTTCTCCATTTTACTCGATCTCCTAAATGGTTCAAGATAGGACATCGCGGATTTCACCAGTTGATTTAGCACCTCATTTTACATAAAATAAGTCCTATAAGTCTACTCTTAAGAGTTGATAATGGTACAAACAATAAAATGTTTATATATCACATTTTCAAATATCTATTATTCTCCATTTTACTCAATCTCCTAAACGGTTAAAAATAGGACATCGCGGATTTCACCAGTGGATTTAGCACCTCATTTTACATAAAATAAGTCCTATAAGCCTACTCTTAAGAGTTGATAAAGGTACAAACGAATAAAATGTTTATATATCACATTTTCAAATATCTATTATTCTCCATTTTACTCAATCTCCTAAACGGTTAAAAATAGGACATCGCGGTTTTCACCAGTGGAATTAGAACCTCATTTTACATAAAATAGGTCCTATAAGTCTACTCTCAAGAGTTGATAAAGGTAAAAACGAATAAAATGTTTATATATCACATTTTCAAATATCTATTTTTCTCCATTTTACTCGATCTCCTAAACGGTTAAAGATAGGACATCGCGGTTTTCACCAGTGGATTTAGCACCTCATTTTACATAAAACAGGTCCTATAAGTCTACCCTCAAGAGTTGATCAAGGTACAAAGAAATAAAATGTTTATATATCACATTTTCAAATATCTATTATTTTCCATTTTACTCGATCTCCTAAACGGTTAAAGATAGGACATCGAGGTTTTCACCAGTGGATTTAGCACCTCATTTTACATAAAATAGGTCCTATAAGCCTACTCTCAAGAGTTGATAAAGGTAAAAACGAATAAAATGTTTATATCACATTTTCAAATATCTATTTTTCTCCATTTTACTCGATCTCCTAAATGGTTCAAGATAAGACATCGCGGATTTCACCAGTTGATTTAGCACCTCATTTTACATAAAATAAGTCCTATAAGTCTACTCTTAAGAGTTGATAAAGGTACAAACAATAAAATGTTTATATATCACATTTTCAAATATCTATTATTCTCCATTTTACTCAATCTCCTAAACGGTTAAAAATAGGACATCGCGGATTTCACCAGTGGATTTAGCCCCTCATTTTACATAAAATAAGTCCTATAAGTCTACCCTCAAGAGTTGATCAAGGTACAAGCGAATAAAATGGTTATATATACATTTTCAAATATCTATTATTTTCCATTTTACTCGATCTCCTAAACGGTTCAAGATAGGACATCGCGGTTTTCACCAGTGGATTTAGCACTTCATTTTACATAAAATAGGTCCTATAAGTCTACTCTCAAGAGTTGATAAAGGTACAAATGAATAAAATGTTTATATATCACATTTACAAATATCTATTATTCTCCATTTTACTCGATCTCCTAAACGGTTAAGGATAGGACATCGCGGTTTTTACCAGTGGATTTAGCACCTCATTTTACAAAAAACAGGTCCTATAAGTCTACCCTCATGAGTTGATCAAGGTACAAACGAATAAAATGTTAATATATCACATTTTCAAATATCTATTTTTCTCCATTTTACGCGATCTCCTAAACGGTTCAAGATAGGTCATCGCGGTTTTCACCAGTGGATTTAGCACCTCATTTTACATAAAATAGGTCCCATAAGTCTACTCTCAAGAGTTGATAAAGGTAAAAACGAATAAAATGTTTATATATCACATTTACAAATATCTATTATTCTCCATTTTACCCGATCTCCTAAACGGTTAATGATAGGACATCGAGGTTTTCATTAGTGGATTTAGCACCTCATTTTACATAAAATAGGTCCCATAAGTCTACTCTCAAGAGTTGATAAAGGTAAAAACGAATAAAATGTTTAGATATCACATTTTCAAATATCTATTTTTCTCCATTTTACGCGATCTCCTAAACGGTTCAAGATAGGTCATCGCGGTTTTCACCAGTGGATTTAGCACCTCATTTTACATAAAATAGGTCCTATAAGTCTACTCTCAAGAGTTGATAAAGGTACAAACGAATAAAATGTTTATATGTCACATTTTCAAATTTCTATTATTCTCCATTTTACTCGATCTCCTAAACGGTTAAAGATAGGACATCGCGGTTTTCACCAGTGGATTTAGCACCTCATTTTACATAAAATAGGTCCTATAAGTCTACCCTCAAGAGTTGATCAAGTTACAAACGAATAAAATGTTTATATATACATTTTCAAATATCTATTTTTCTCCATTTTACTCGATCTCCTAAACGGTTAAAGATAGGACATCGCGGTTTTCACCAGTGGATTTAGCACCTCATTTTACATAAAACAGGTCCTATAAGTCTACCCTCAAGAGTTGATCAAGGTACAAAGGAATAAAATGTTTATATATCACATTTTCAAATATCTATTTTTCTCCATTTTACTCGATCTCCTAAACGGTTAAAGATAGGACATCGTGGTTTTCACCAGTGGATTTAGCACCTCATTTTACATAAAATATGTCCTATAAGTCTACTCTCAAATGTTGATAAAGGTACAAACGAATAAAATGTTTATATATCACATTTACAAATATCTATTATTTTCCATTTTACTCGATCTCCTAAACGGTTAAAGATAGGACATCGAGGTTTTCACCAGTGGATTTGGCACCTCATTTTACATAAAATAGGTCCCATAAGTCTACTCTCAAGAGTTGATAAAGGTAAAAACGAATAAAATGTTTATATATCATATTATCAAATATCTATTATTCTCCATTATACTCGATCTCCTAAACGGTTAAAGATAGGCCATCGCGGATTTCACCAGTGGACTTAGCACCTCATTTTACATAAAATAAGACCTATAAGTCTACTCTCAAGAGTTGATAAAGGTACAAACGAATAAAATGTTTATATATCACATTTTCAAATATCTATTATTCTCCATTTCACTCGATCTCCTAAACGGTTAAAGATAGGACATCGCGGTTTTCATCAGTGGATTAAGCACCCCATTTTACATAAAATAAGTCCTATAAGTCTACTCTCAAGAGTTGATAAAGGTACAATCGAATAAAATGTTTATATATCACATTTTCAAAAATCTATTATTCTCCATTTTTCTTAATCTCCTAAACGGTTAAAAATAGGACATCGCGGTTTTCACCAGTGGATTTAGCACCTCATTTTACATAAAATAAGTCCTATAAGTCTACTCTTAAGAGTTGATAAAGGTACAAACGAATAAAATGTTTATATATCACATTTTCAAATATCTATTATTCTCTATTTTACTCGATCTCCTAAACGGTTAAAGATATCCCATCGCGGTTTTCACCAGTGGATTTAGCACCTCATTTTACATAAAATAGTTCCTATAAGTCTACTCTCAAATGTTGATAAAGGTACAAACGAATAAAATGTTTATATATCACATTTTCAAATATCTATTATTCTCCATTTTACTCGATCTCCTAAACGGTTAAAGATAGGACATCGAGGTTTTCACCAGGGGATTTAGCACCTCATTTTACATAAAATAGGTCCTATAAGCCTACTCTCAAGAGTTGATAAAGGTAAAAACGAATAAAATGTTTATATCACATTTTCAAATATCTATTTTTCTCCATTTTACTCGATCTCCTAAATGGTTCAAGATAGGACATCGCGGATTTCACCAGTTGATTTAGCACCTCATTTTACATAAAATAAGTCCTATAAGTCTACTCTTAAGAGTTGATAAAGGTACAAACAATAAAATGTTTATATATCACATTTTCAAATATCTATTATTCTCCATTTTACTCAATCTCCTAAACGGTTAAAAATAGGACACCGCGGATTTCACCAGTGGATTTAGCCCCTCATTTTACATAAAATAAGTCCTATAAGTCTACTCTCAAGAGTTGATAAAGGTAAAAACGAATAAAATGTTTATATGTCACATTTTCAAATTTCTATTATTCTCTATTTTACTCGATCTCCTAAACGGTTAAAGATAGGACATCGCGGTTTTCACCAGTGGATTTAGCACCTCATTTTACATAAAATAGGTCCTATAAGTCTACCCTCAAGAGTTGATCAAGGTACAAACGAATAAAATGTTTATATATACATTTTCAAATATCTATTATTTTCCATTTTACTCGATCTCCTAAACGGTTCAGGATAGGACATCGCGGTTTTCACCAGTGGATTTAGCACCGCATTTTACATAAAATAGGTCCTATAAGTCTACTCTCAAATGTTGATAAAGGTACAAACGAATAAAATGTTTATATATCACATTTTCAAATATCTATTATTCTCCATTTTACTCGATCTCCTAAACGGTTAAAGATAGGACATCGAGGTTTTCACCAGGGGATTTAGCACCTCATTTTACATAAAATAGGTCCTATAAGCCTACTCTCAAGAGTTGATAAAGGTAAAAACGAATAAAATGTTTATATCACATTTTCAAATATCTATTTTTCTCCATTTTACTCGATCTCCTAAATGGTTCAAGATAGGACATCGCGGATTTCACCAGTTGATTTAGCACCTCATTTTACATAAAATAAGTCCTATAAGTCTACTCTTAAGAGTTGATAAAGGTACAAACAATAAAATGTTTATATATCACATTTTCAAATATCTATTATTCTCCATTTTACTCAATCTCCTAAACGGTTAAAAATAGGACATCGCGGATTTCACCAGTGGATTTAGCCCCTCATTTTACATAAAATAAGTCCTATAAGTCTACTCTCAAGAGTTGATAAAGGTAAAAACGAATAAAATGTTTATATATCTTATTTTCAAATATCTATTATTCTCCATTTTACTCGATCTCCTAAACGGTTCAAGATAGGACATCGCGGTTTTCACCTGTGGATTTAGCACCTCATTTTACATAAAATAGGTCCTATAAGTCTACTCTCAAGAGTTGATAAAGGTACAAACGAATAAAATGTTTATATATCACATTTTCAAATATATTTTTTTCTCCATTTTACTCGATCTCCTAAACGGTTCAAGATAGGACATCGCGGTTTTCACCAGTGGATTTAGCACTTTATTTTACATAAAATAGGTCCTATAAGTCTACTCTCAAGAGTTGATAAAGGTACAAATGAATAAAATGTTTATATATCACATTTACAAATATCTATTATTCTCCATTTTACTCGATCTCCTAAACGGTTAAGGATAGGACATCGCGGTTTTTACCAGTGGATTTAGCACCTCATTTTACATAAAATATGTCGTATAAGTCTACTCTTAAGAGTTGATAAAGGTACAAACGTATAAAATGTTTATATATCACATTTTAAAATTTCTATTATTCTCCATTTTACTCGATCTCCTAAACGGTTAAGGATAGGACATCGCGGTTTTTACCAGTGGATTTAGCACCTCATTTTACAAAAAACAGGTCCTATAAGTCTACCCTCATGAGTTGATCAAGGTACAAACGAATAAAATGTTAATATATCACATTTTCAAATATCTATTTTTCTCCATTTTACGCGATCTCCTAAACGGTTCAAGATAGGTCATCGCGGTTTTCACCAGTGGATTTAGCACCTCATTTTACATAAAATAGGTCCCATAAGTCTACTCTCAAGAGTTGATAAAGGTAAAAACGAATAAAATGTTTATATATCACATTTACAAATATCTATTATTCTCCATTTTACCCGATCTCCTAAACGGTTAATGATAGGACATCGAGGTTTTCATTAGTGGATTTAGCACCTCATTTTACATAAAATAGGTCCCATAAGTCTACTCTCAAGAGTTGATAAAGGTAAAAACGAATAAAATGTTTATATATCACATTTTCAAATATCTATTTTTCTCCATTTTACGCGATCTCCTAAACGGTTCAAGATAGGTCATCGCGGTTTTCACCAGTGGATGTAGCACCTCATTTTACATAAAATAGGTCCTATAAGTCTACTCTCAAGAGTTGATAAAGGTACAAACGAATAAAATGTTTATATATCACATTTTCATATATCTATTTTTCTCCATTTTACTCGATATCCTAAACGGTTCAAGATAGGACATCGCGGATTTCACCAGTGGATTTAGCACCTCATTTTACATAAAATAAGTCCTATAAGTCTACTCTTAAGAGTTGATAAAGGTACAAACGAATAAAATGTTTATCTATCACATTTTCAAATATCTATTATTCTCCATTTTACTCAATCTCCTAAACGGTTAAAAGTAGGACATCGCGGATTTCACCAGTGGATTTAGCACCTCATTTTACATAAAATAAGTCCTATAAGTCTACTCTAAAGAGTTGATAAAGGTACAAACGAATAAAATGTTTATCACTCACATTTTCAAATATCTATTATTCTCCATTTTACTCAATCTCCTAAACGGTTAAAAATAGGACATCGCGGTTTTCACCAGTGGATTTAGCACCTCATTTTACATAAAATAGGTCCTATAAGTCTACTCTCATGAGTTGATAAAGGTGCAAACGAATAAAATGTTTATATATCATATTGTCAAATATCTATTATTCTCCATTATACTCGATCTTCTAAACGGTTAAAGATAGGACATCGCGGATTTCACTAGTGGATTTAGCACCTCATTATACATAAAATAGGTCCTATAAGCCTACTCTCAAGAGTTAATAAAGGTACAAACAAATAAAATGTTTATATATCACATTTTCAAATATCTATTATTCTCCATTTTATTTGATCTCCTAAACGGTTAAAGATAGGACATCGCGGTTTTTACCAGTGGATTTAGCACCTCATTTTACATAAAATAAGTCCTATAAGTCTACTATCAAGAGTTGATAAAGGTACAAACGAATAAAATGTTTACATATCAAATTTTCAAATATCTATTATTCACCATTTTTCTCGATCTCCTAAACGGTTAAAGATATCACATCGCGGTTGTCACCAGTGGATTTAGCACCTCATTTTACATAAAATAGGTCCTATAAGTCTACTCTCAAGAGTTGATAAAGGTAAAAACGAATAAAATGTTTATATAACACATTTTCAAATATCTATTACTCCCCATTTTACTCGATTTCCTAAACGGTTAAAGATAGGACATCGCGCTTTTTAATAGTAGATTTAGCACCTCATTTTACATGAAATAAGTCTTATAAGTCTACTCTCAAGAGTTGATAAAGGTACAAACGAATAAAATGTTTATATATCACATTATCAAATATCTATTATTTTCCATTTTACTCGATCTTCTAAACGGTTAAAGATAGGACATTGCGGTTTTCACCAGTGAATTTTACATAAAATAGGTCCTATAAGTCTACTCTCAAGAGTTGATAAAGGTACAAACGAACAAAATGTTTATATATCACATTTTCAAATATCTATTTTTCTCCATTTTACTCGATCTCCTAAACGGTTCAAGATAGGACATCGCGGATTTCACCAGTGGATTTAACACCTCAATTTACATAAAACATGTACTATAAGTCTACTCTCAAGTGTTGATAAAGGTACAAACGAATAAAATGATTATATATCACATTTTCAAATATCTATTATTCTCCATTTTACTCAATCTCCTAAACGGTTAAAGATAAGACATCGCGGTTTTCACCAGTGGATTTAGCACCTTATTTTACATAAAATAAGTCCTATAAGTCTACTCTTAAGGGTTGATAAAGGTACAAAAGAATAAAATGTTTATATATCACATTTTCAAATATCAATTACTACCCATTTTACTCGATCTATTAAACGGTTAAAGATAGGACATCGCGGTTTTCACTAGTGAATTTAGCACCTCATTTTACATAAAATAAGTCCTATAAGTCTACTTTCAAGTGTTGATAAAGGTACAAACGAATAAAATGTTTATATATCACATTTTCAAATATCTATTACTCCCCATTTTACTCGATCTCCTAAACGGTTAAAGATAGGACATCGCGGTTTTCACCAGTGGATTTAGCACCTTATTTTACATAAAATAAGTCCTATAAGTCTACTCTCAAGTGTTGATAAAGGTACAAACGAATAAAATGTTAATATATCACATTTTCAAATATCTATTGTCCTCCATTTTACTCAATCTCCTAAACGGTTGAAGATAGGACATCGCGGTTTTCACCAGTGGATGTAGCACCTCATTTTACATAAAATATGTACTATAAGTCTAACCTCAAGTGTTGATAAAGGTACAAACGAATAAAATGTTTATATATCACATTTTCAAATATCTATTATCCTCCATTTTACTCAATCTCCTAAACGGTTAAAGATAGGACATCGCGGTTTTCACCAGTGGATTTAGCACCTCATTTTACATAAAATATGTCCTATAAGTCTACTCTCAAGAATTGATAAAGGTACAAACGAACAAAATGTTAATATATCACATTTTCAAATATCTATTTTTCTCCATTTTACTCGATCTCCTAAACGGTTCAAGATAGGACATCGCGGTTTTCACCAGTGGATTTAGCACCTCATTTTACATAAAATATGTACTATAAGTCTACCCTCAAGTGTTGATAAAGGTACAAACGAATAAAATGTTTATATATCACATTTTCAAATATCTATTATCCTCCATTTTACTCAATCTCCTAAACGGTTAAAGATAGGACATCGCGGTTTTCACCAGTGGATTTAGCACCTTATTTTACATAAAATAAGTCCTAAAAATCTCTCAAGAGTTGATAAAGGTACAAACGAATAAAATGTTTATATATCACATTTTCAAATATCTATTATTCTCCATTTTACTCGATCTCCTAAACGGTTAAAGATAGGACATCGCGGTTTTAACCGGTGGAATTAGCACCTCATTTTACATAAGATAAGTCCTATAAGTCTACTCTCAAGAGTTAATAAAGGTACAAACGAATAAAATGTTTATATATCACATTTTCAAATATCTATTTTTCTCCATTTTACTCGATCTCCAAAACGGTTCAAGATAGGACATCGCGGTTTTCACCAGTAGATTTAGCACCTCATTTTACATAAAATAAGTACTATAAGTCTACTCTCAAGTGTTGATAAAGGTACAAACGAATAAAATGTTTATATATCACATTTTAAAATATCTATTATTCTCCATTTCACTCGATTTCCTAAACGGTTAAAGATAGGACATCGCGGTTTTCACCAGTGGATTTAGCACCTCATTTTACATAAAATAAGTCATATAAGTCTACTCTTAAGAGTTGATAAAGGTACAAACGAACAAAATGTTTATATATCACATTTTCAAATATCTATTTTTCTCCATTTTACTCGATCTCCTAAACGGTTCAAGATAGGACATCGCGGATTTCACCAGTGGATTTAACACCTCAATTTACATAAAATATGTACTATAAGTCTACTCTCAAGTGTTGATAAAGGTACAAACGAATAAAATGATTATATATCACATTTTAAAATATCTATTATTCTCCATTTCACTCGATTTCCTAAACGGTTAAAGATAGGACATCGCGGTTTTCACCAGTGGATTTAGCACCTCATTTTACATAAAATAAGTCATATAAGTCTACTCTTAAGAGTTGATAAAGGTACAAACGAATAAAATGTTTATGTATCACATTTTCAAATATCTATTAATATCCATTTTACTCGATCTCCCAAACGGTTAAAGATAGGACATCGAGGTTTTCACCTGTGGATTTAGCACCTCATTTTACATAAAATAGATACTATAAGTCTACTCTCAAGAGTTGATAAAGGTACAAACGAACAAAATGTTAATATATCACATTTTCAAATATCTATTTTTCTCCATTTTACTCGATCTCCTAAACGGTTCAAGATAGGACATCGCGGTTTTCACCAGTGGATTTAGCACCTCATTTTACATAAAATATGTACTATAAGTCTACTCTCAAGTGCTGATAAAGGTACAAACGGATAAAATGTTTATATATCACATTTTCAAATATCTAATATCCTCCATTTTACTCAATCTCCTAAACGGTTCAAGATAGGACATCGCGGTTTTCACCAGTGGATTTAGCACCTCATTTTACATAAAATATGTACTATAAGTCTACTCTCAAGTGCTGATAAAGGTACAAACGAACAAAATGTTAATATATCACATTTTCAAATATCTATTTTTCTCCATTTTACTCGATCTCCTAAACGGTTCAAGATAGGACATCGCGGTTTTCACCAGTGGATTTAGCACCTTATTTTACATAAAATAAGTCCTATAAATCTCTCAAGAGTTGATAAAGGTACAAACAAATAAAATGTTTATATATCACATTTTCAAATATCTAATATTTTCCATTTTACTCGATCTCCTAAACGGTTAAAGATAGGACATCGCGGTTTTAACCAGTGGATTTAGCACCTCATTTTACATAAAATAAGTCCTATAAGTCTACTCTCAAGAGTTGATAAAGGTACAAACGAGTAAAATGTTTATATATCACATTTTCAAATATCTATTATTCTCCATTTTACTCGATCTCCTAAACGGTCAAAGATAGGGCATCGCGGTTTTAACCGGTGGATTTAGCACCTCATTTTACATAAAATAAGTCCTATAAGTCTACTCTCAAGAGTTAATAAAGGTACAAACGAATAAAATGTTTATATATCACATTTTCAAATATCTATTATTTTCTATTTTACTCGATCTCCTAAACGGTTAAAGATAGGACATCGCGATTTTCACCAGTGGATTTAGCACCTTATTTTACATAAAATAAGTCCTATAAGTCTACTCTTAAGAGTTGATAAAGGTACAAACGAATAAAATGTTTATATATCACATTTTAAAATATCTATTATTCTCCATTTCACTCGATCTCCTAAACGATTAAAGATAGGACATCGCGGTTTTCACCAGTGGATTTAGCACCTCATTTTACATAAAATAAGTCCTATAAGTCTACTCTTAAGAGTTGATAAAGGTACAAACTAATAAAATGTTTATATATTACATTTTCAAATATCTATTAATATCCATTTTACTCGATCTCCCAAACGGTTAAAGATAGGACATCGAGGTTTTCACCAGTGGATTTAGCACCTCATTTTACATAAAATAGATACTATAAGTCTACTCTCAAGAGTTGATAAAGGTAAAAACGAATAAAATGTTTATATATCACATTTTCAAATATCTATTATCTTCCATTTTACTCAATCTCCTAAACGGTTAAAGATAGGACATCGCGGTTTTCACCAGTGGATTTAGCACCTTATTTTACATAAAATAAGTCTTATAAATCTCTCAAGAGTTGATAAAGGTACAAACAAATAAAATGTTTATATATCACATTTTCAAATATCTATTATTCTCCATTTTACTCGATCTAATAAGCGGTTAAAGATAGGACATCGCGGTTTTAACCAGTGGATTTAGCACCTCATATTACATAAAATAAGTCCTATAAGTCTACTCTCAAGAGTTGATAAAGGTACAAACGAATAAAATGTTTATATATCACATTTTTAAATATCTATTATTCTCCATTTTACTCGATCTCCTAAACGGTTAAAGATAGGACATCGGAATTTTCACCAGTGGATTTAGCACCTTATTTTACATAAAATAAGTTCTATAAGTCTACTCTTAAGAGTTGATAAAGGTACAAACGAATAAAATGTTTATATATCACATTTTCAAATATATATTAATATCCATTTTACTCGATCTCCCAAACGGTTAAAGATAAAACATCGAGGTTTTCACCAGTGGATTTAGCACCTCATTTTACATAAAATAAATACTAGAAGTCTACTCTCAAGAGTTGATAAAGGTAAAAACGAATAAAATGTTTATATATCACATTTTCAAATATCTATTTTTCTCCATTTTACTCGATCTCCTAAACGGTTCAAGATAGGACATCGCGGTTTTCACCAATGGATTTAGCACCTCATTTTACATAAAATATGTCCTATAAGTCTACTCTCAAGAGTTGATAAAGGTACAAACGAACAAAATGTTAATATATCACATTTTCAAATATCTATTTTTCTCCATTTTACTCGATCTCCTAAACGGTTCAAGATAGGACATCGCGGTTTTCACCAGTGGATTTAGCACCTCATTTTACATAAAATATGTACTATAAGTCTACTCTCAAGTGCTGATAAAGGTACAAACGAATAAAATGTTTATATATCACATTTTCAAATATCTAATATCCTCCATTTTACTCAATCTCCTAAACGGTTAAAGATAGGACATCGCGGTTTTCACCAGTGGATTTAGCACCTTATTTTACATAAAATAAGTCCTATAAATCTCTCAAGAGTTGATAAAGGTACAAACAAATAAAATGTTTATATATCACATTTTCAAATATCTAATATTTTCTATTTTACTCGATCTCCTAAACGGTTAAAGATAGGACATCGCGGTTTTCACCAGTGAATTTAGCACCTAATTTTACATAAAATAAGACCTATAAGTCTACTCTTAAAAGTTGATAAAGGTACAAACGAATAAAATGTTTATATATCACATTTTAAAATATCTATTATTCTCCATTTCACTCGATCTCCTAAACGGTTAAAGATAGGACATCGCGGTTTTCACCAGTGGATTTAGTACCTCATTCTACATGAAATAAGTCTTATAAGTCTACTCTCAAGAGTTGATAAAGGTACAAACGAATAAAATGTTTATATATCACATTTTCAAATATCTAATATTTTCTATTTTACTCGATCTCCTAAACGGTTAAAGATAGGACATCGCGGTTTTCACCAGTGAATTTAGCACCTTATTTTACATAAAATAAGACCTATAAGTCTACTCTTAAGAGTTGATAAAGGTACAAACGAATAAAATGTTTATATATCACATTTTAAAATATCTATTATTCTCCATTTCACTCGATCTCCTAAACGGTTAAAGATAGGACATCGCGGTTTTCACCAGTGGATTTAGTACCTCATTCTACATGAAATAAGTCTTATAAGTCTACTCTCAAGAGTTGATAAAGGTACAAACGAATAAAATGTTTATATATCACATTATCAAATATCTATTATTCTCCATTTTACTCTATCTAATAAACGGTTAAAGATAGGACATCGCGGTTTTCACCAGTGGATTTAGCACCTCATTTTACATAAAATAAGTCCTATAAGTCTACTCTTAAGAGTTGATAAAGGTATAAACGAATAAAATGTTTATATATCACATTTTCAAATATGTATTATTCTCCATTTTACTCGATCTCATAAACGGTTAAAAATAGGTCATCGTGGCTTTCACCAGTGGATTTAGCACCTCATTTTACATAAAATAAGTCCTATAAATCTACTCTTAAGAGTTGATAAAGGTACAAAAGAATAAAATGTTTATAAATCACATTTTCAAATATCTATTACTCCCCATTTTACTCGATCTCCTAATCGGTTAAAGATAGGACATCGCGCTTTTTACCAGTAGATTTAGCACCTCATTTTACATGAAATAAGTCTTATAAGTCTACTCTCAAGAGTTGATAAAGGTACAAACGAATAAAATGTTTATATATCACATTATCAAATATCTATTATTCTCCATTTTTCTCGATCTCCCAAACGGTTAAAGATAGGACATCGCGGTTTTCACCAGTGAATTTAGCACCTCATTTTACATAAAATAGGTCCTATAAGTCTACTCTCAAGAGTTGATAAAGGTAAAAACGAATAAAATGTTTATATATCACATTTTCAAATATCTATTTTTCTCCATTTTACTCGATCTCCTAAACGGTTCAAGATAGGACATCGCGGTTTTCACCAGTGGATTTAGCACCTCATTTTACATAAAATAAGTCCTATAAGTCTACTCTCAAGTGTTGATAAAGGTACAAACGAATAAAATGTTTATATATCACATTTTCAAATATCTATTACTCCCCATTTTACTCGATCTCCTTAACGGTTAAAGATAGGACATCGCGGTTTTCACCAGTGGATTTAGCACCTTATTTGACATAAAATAAGTCCCATAAGTCTCTCAAGAGTTGATAAAGGTACAAACGAATAAAATGTTTATATATCACATTATCAAATATCTATTATACTCCATTTTACTCGATCTCCTAAACGGTTAAAGATAGGACATCGCGGTTTTCACCAGTGAATTTAGCACCTCATTTTACATAAAATAGGTCCTATAAGTCTACTCTCAAGAGTTGATAAAGGTAAAAACGAATAAAATGTTTATATATCACATTTTCAAATATCTATTAATATCCATCTTACTCGATCTCATAAACGGTTAAAAATAGGTCATCGCGGATTTCACCAGTGGATTTAGCACCTCATTTTACATAAAATAAGTCCTATAAATCTACTCTTAAGAGCTGATAAAGGTACAAAAGAATAAAATGTTTATATAACACATTTTCAAATATCTATTACTCCCCATTTTACTCGATCTCCTAAACGGTTAAAGATAGGACATCGCGCTTTTTAATAGTAGATTTAGCACCTCATTTTACATAAAATAGGTCCTATAAGTCTACTCTCAAGAGTTGATAAAGGTAAAAACGAATAAAATGTTTATATATCACATTTTCAAATATCTATTAATATCCATTTTACTCGATCTCATAAACGGTTAAAAATAGGTCATCGCGGATTTCACCAGTGGATTTAGCACCTCATTTTACATAAAATAGGTCCTATAAGTCTACTCTCAAGAGTTGATAAAGGTACAAACGAATAAAATGTTTATATATCACATTATCAAATATCTATTATTTTCCATTTTACTCGATCTCCTAAACGGTTAAAGATAGGACATCGCGGTTTTCACCAGTGAATTTTACATAAAATAGGTCCTATAAGTCTACTCTCAAGAGTTGATAAAGGTACAAACGAACAAAATGTTTATATATCACATTTTCAAATATCAATTACTCCCCATTTTACTCGATCTCCTAAACGGTTCAAGATAGGACATCGCGGATTTCACCAGTGGATTTAACACCTCAATTTACATAAAATATGTACTATAAGTCTACTCTCAAGTGTTGATAAAGGTACAAACGAATAAAATGTTAATATATCACATTTTCAAATATCTATTGTCCTCCATTTTACTCAATCTCCTAAACGGTTAAAGATAGGACATCGAGGTTTTCACCAGTGGATTTAGCACCTCATTTTACATAAAATATGTACTATAAGTCTAACCTCAAGTGTTGATAAAGGTACAAACGAATAAAATGTTTATATATCACATTTTCAAATATCTATTATCCTCCATTTTACTCAATCTCCTAAACGGTTAAAGATAGGACATCGAGGTTTTCACCAGTGGATTTAGCACCTCATTTTCATAAAATAGGTCCTATAAGTCTACTCTCAAGAGTTGATAAAGGTACAAACGAATAAAATGTTTATATATCACATTTTCAAATATCTGTTATTATCAATTTTACTCGATCTCTTAAACGGTTAAAAATAGGACATCGCGGTTTTTACCAGTGGATTTAGCACCTTATTTAACATAAAATAAGTCCTATAAGTCTACCCCCAAGAGTTGATCAAGGTACAAACGAACAAAATGTTTATATATCACATTTTCAAATATCTATTATTCTTTATTTTACTCGATCTCCTAAACGGTTAAAGATAGGACATCGCGGTTTTCACCAGTGGATTTAGCACCTCATTTTACATAAAATAAGTCCTATAAGTCTACTCTCAAGAGTTGATAAAGGTACAAACGAATAAAATGTTTATATATCACATTTTCAAATATCTCTTCTCCATTTTACTCGATCTCCTAAAAGGTTAAAGATAGGACATCGCGGTTATCAGTCAATTTAGCATACCATTTTATATAAAATTAGTTATATAACAACTGTCATTTTTAGACATCTGTCATTCTTGACATCTACGATTTTTTGACAGCTGTCATTTTTGACATCTGTCATTTTTTGACATCTGTTATTCTTGACATCTGGCACACTTGACATCTGTCACTCTTGGCATCTGTCATTCTGGACATCTGTCACTCTTGACATCTGTCATTCTTGACATTTGTCACTCTTGACATCTGTCATTCTTGACATTTGTCATTTTTGACATCTGTCATTTTTTGACAGCTGTCATTTTTGACGTCTGTCAATTTTGACATCTGTCATTCTTGACATTTGTCATTTTTTGACAGCTGACATTTTTGACAGCCGTCATTCTTTGACAACTGAATAAAATGTTTATATATCACATTTTCAAATATCTATTATTCTCCATTTTACTCGATCTCCTAAACGGTTCAAGATAGGACATCGCGGTTTTCACCAGTGGATTTAGCACCTCATTTTACATAAAATAAGTCCTATAAGTCTACTCTCAAGTGTTGATAAAGGTACAAACGAATAAAATGTTTATATATCACATTTTCAAATATCTATTACTCCCCATTTTACTCGATCTCCTAAACGGTTAAAGATAGGACATCGCGGTTTTCACCAGTGGATTTAGCACCTTATTTTACATAAAATAAGTCCCATAAGTCTCTCAAGAGTTGATAAAGGTACAAACGAATAAAATGTTTATATATCACATTATCAAATATCTATTATACTCCATTTTACTCGATCTCCTAAACGGTTAAAGATATTACATCGCGGTTTTCACCAGTGAATTTAGCACCTCATTTTACATAAAATAGGTCCTATAAGTCTACTCTCAAGAGTTGATAAAGGTAAAAACGAATAAAATGTTTATATATCACATTTTCAAATATCTATTATTCTCCATTTTACTCGATCCCCTAAACGGTTAAAGATAGGACATCGCGGTTTTAACCAGTGGATTTAGCACCTCATTTTACATAAAATAAGTCCTATAAGTCTACTCTCAAGAGTTAATAAAGGTACAAACGAATAAAATGTTTATATATCACATTTTCAAATATCTAATATTTTCTATTTTACTCGATCTCCTAAACGGTTAAAGATAGGACATCGCGGTTTTCACCAGTGAATTTAGCACCTTATTTTACATAAAATAAGACCTATAAGTCTACGCTTAAGAGTTGATAAAGGTACAAACGAATAAAATGTTTATATATCACATTTTAAAATATCTATTATTCTCCATTTCACTCGATCTCCTAAACGGTTAAAGATAGGACATCGCGGTTTTCACCAGTGGATTTAGTACCTCATTCTACATGAAATAAGTCTTATAAGTCTACTCTCAAGAGTTGATAAAGGTACAAACGAATAAAATGTTTATATATCACATTTTCAAATATCTAATATTTTCTATTTTACTCGATCTCCTAAACGGTTAAAGATAGGACATCGCGGTTTTCACCAGTGAATTTAGCACCTTATTTTACATAAAATAAGACCTATAAGTCTACTCTTAAGAGTTGATAAAGGCACAAACGAATAAAATGTTTATATATCACATTTTAAAATATCTATTATTCTCCATTTCACTCGATCTCCTAAACGGTTAAAGATAGGACATCGCGGATTTCACCAGTGGATTTAGTACCTCATTCTACATGAAATAAGTCTTATAAGTCTACTCTCAAGAGTTGATAAAGATACAAACGAATAAAATGTTTATATATCACATTATCAAATATCTATTATTTTCCATTTTACTCGATCTTCTAAACGGTTAAAGATAGGACATCGCGGTTTTCACCAGTGAATTTTACATAAAATAGGTCCTATAAGTCTACTCTCAAGAGTTGATAAAGGTACAAACGAACAAAATGTTTATATATCACATTTTCAAATATCTATTTTTCTCCATTTTACTCAATCTCCTAAACGGTTAAAGATAGGACATCGAGGTTTTCACCAGTGGATTTAGCACCTCATTTTCATAAAATAGGTCCTATAAGTCTACTCTCAAGAGTTGATAAAGGTACAAACGAATAAAATGTTTATATATCACATTTTCAAATATCTGTTATTATCAATTTTACTCGATCTCTTAAACGGTTAAAAATAGGACATCGCGGTTTTTACCAGTGGATTTAGCACCTTATTTAACATAAAATAAGTCCTATAAGTCTACCCCCAAGAGTTGATCAAGGTACAAACGAACAAAATGTTTATATATCACATTTTCAAATATCTATTATTCTTTATTTTACTCGATCTCCTAAACGGTTAAAGATAGGACATCGCGGTTTTCACCAGTGGATTTAGCACCTCATTTTACATAAAATAAGTCCTATAAGTCTACTCTCAAGAGTTGATAAAGGTACAAACGAATAAAATGTTTATATATCACATTTTCAAATATCTCTTCTCCATTTTACTCGATCTCCTAAAAGGTTAAAGATAGGACATCGCGGTTATCAGTCAATTTAGCATACCATTTTATATAAAATTAGTTATATAACAACTGTCATTTTTAGACATCTGTCATTCTTGACATCTACGATTTTTTGACAGCTGTCATTTTTGACATCTGTCATTTTTTGACAACTGTTATTCTTGACATCTGGCACACTTGACATCTGTCACTCTTGGCATCTGTCATTCTGGACATCTGTCACTCTTGACATCTGTCATTCTTGACATTTGTCACTCTTGACATCTGTCATTCTTGACATTTGTCATTTTTGACATCTGTCATTTTTTGACAGCTGTCATTTTTGACGTCTGTCAATTTTGACATCTGTCATTCTTGACATTTGTCATTTTTTGACAGCTGACATTTTTGACAGCCGTCATTCTTTGACAACTGAATAAAATGTTTATATATCACATTTTCAAATATCTATTATTCTCCATTTTACTCGATCTCCTAAACGGTTCAAGATAGGACATCGCGGTTTTCACCAGTGGATTTAGCACCTCATTTTACATAAAATAAGTCCTATAAGTCTACTCTCAAGTGTTGATAAAGGTACAAACGAATAAAATGTTTATATATCACATTTTCAAATATCTATTACTCCCCATTTTACTCGATCTCCTAAACGGTTAAAGATAGGACATCGCGGTTTTCACCAGTGGATTTAGCACCTCATTTTACATAAAATAAGTCCTATAAGTCTACCCTCAAGAGTTAATAAAGGTACAAACGAATAAAATGTTTATATATCACATTTTCAAATATCTAATATTTTCTATTTTACTCGATCTCCTAAACGGTTAAAGATAGGACATCGCGGTTTTCACCAGTGAATTTAGCACCTTATTTTACATAAAATAAGACCTATAAGTCTACTCTTAAGAGTTGATAAAGGTACAAACGAATAAAATGTTTATATATCACATTTTAAAATATCTATTATTCTCCATTTCACTCGATCTCCTAAACGGTTAAAGATAGGACATCGCGGTTTTCACCAGTGGATTTAGTACCTCATTCTACATGAAATAAGTCTCATAAGTCTACTCTCAAGAGTTGATAAAGGTACAAACGAATAAAATGTTTATATATCACATTTTCAAATATCTAATATTTTCTATTTTACTCGATCTCCTAAACGGTTAAAGATAGGACATCGCGGTTTTCACCAGTGAATTTAGCACCTTATTTTACATAAAATAAGACCTATAAGTCTACTCTTAAGAGTTGATAAAGGTACAAACGAATAAAATGTTTATATATCACATTTTAAAATATCTATTATTCTCCATTTCACTCGATCTCCTAAACGGTTAAAGATAGGACATCGCGGTTTTCACCAGTGGATTTAGTACCTCATTCTACATGAAATAAGTCTTATAAGTCTACTCTCAAGAGTTGATAAAGATACAAACGAATAAAATGTTTATATATCACATTTTCAAATATCTATTATTTTCCATTTTACTCGATCTTCTAAACGGTTAAAGATAGGACATCGCGGTTTTCACCCGTGAATTTTACATAAAATAGGTCCTATAAGTCTACTCTCAAGAGTTGATAAAGGTACAAACGAACAAAATGTTTATATATCACATTTTCAAATATCTATTTTTCTCCATTTTACTCGATCTCCTAAACGGTTCAAGATAGGACATCGCGGATTTCACCAGTGGATTTAACACCTCAATTTACATAAAATATGTACTATAAGTCTACTCTCAAGTGTTGATAAAGGTACAAACGGATAAAATGATTATATATCACATTTTCAAATATCTATTATTCTCCATTTTACTCAATCTCCTAAACGGTTAAAGATAAGACATCGCGGTTTTCACCAGTGGATTTAGCACCTTATTTTACATAAAATAAGTCCTATAAGTCTACTCTTAAGGGTTGATAAAGGTACAAAAGAATAAAATGTTTATATATCACATTTTCAAATATCAATTACTCCCCATTTTACTCGATCTATTAAACGGTTAAAGATAGGACATCGCGGTTTTCACTAGTGAATTTAGCACCTCATTTTACATAAAATAAGTCCTATAAGTCTACTCTTAAGAGTTGATAAAGGTACAAACGAATAAAATGTTTATATATCACATTTTCAAATATCTATTATTCTCCATTTTACTCGATCTCCTAAACGGTCAAAGATAGGACATCGCGGTTTTAACCGGTGGATTTAGCACCTCATTTTACATAAAATAAGTCCTATAAGTCTACTCTCAAGAGTTAATAAAGGTACAAACGAATAAAATGTTTATATATCACATTTTCAAATATCTATTATTTTCTCTTTTACTCGATCTCCTAAACGGTTAAAGATAGGACATCGCGATTTTCACCAGTGGATTTAGCACCTTATTTTACATAAAATAAGTCCTATAAGTCTACTCTTAAGAGTTGATAAAGGTACAAACGAATAAAATGTTTATATATCACATTTTAAAATATCTATTATTCTCCATTTCACTCGATCTCCTAAACGGTTAAAGATAGGACATCGCGGTTTTCACCAGTGGATTTAGCACCTCATTTTACATAAAATAAGTCCTATAAGTCTACTCTTAAGAGTTGATAAAGGTACAAACGAATAAAATGTTTATATATCACATTTTCAAATATCTAATATCCTCCATTTTACTCAATCTCCTAAACGGTTAAAGATAGGACATCGCGGTTTTCACCAGTGGATTTAGCACCTTATTTTACATAAAATAAGTCCTATAAATCTCTCAAGAGTTGATAAAAGTACAAACAAATAAAATGTTTATATATCACATTTTCAAATATCTATTATTCTCCATTTTACTCGATCTCCTAAACGGTTAAAGATAGGACATCGCGGTTTTAACCAGTGGATTTAGCACCTCATTTTACATAAAATAAGTCCTATAAGTCTACTCTCAAGAGTTGATAAAGGTACAAACGAATAAAATGTTTATATATCACATTTTCAAATATCTATTATTCTCCATTTTACTCGATCTCCTAAACGGTCAAAGATAGGACATCGCGGTTTTAACCGGTGGATTTTGCACCTCATTTTACATAAAATAAGTCCTATAAGTCTACTCTCAAGAGTTAATAAATTTACAAACGAATAAAATGTTTATATATCACATTTTCAAATATCTATTATTTTCTATTTTACTCGATCTCCTAAACGGTTAAAGATAGGACATCGCGATTTTCACCAGTGGATTTAGCACCTGATTTTACATAAAATAAGTCCTATAAGTCTACTCTTAAGAGTTGATAAAGGTACAAACGAATAAAATGTTTATATATCACATTTTAAAATATCTATTATTCTCCATTTCACTCGATCTCCTAAACGGTTAAAGATAGGACATCGCGGATTTCACCAGTGGATTTAGCACCTCATTTTACATAAAATAAGTCCTATAAGTCTACTCTTAATAGTTGATAAACGTACAAACGAATAAAATGTTTATATATTACATTTTCAAATATCTATTAATATCCATTTTACTCGATCTCCCAAACGGTTAAAGATAGGACATCGAGGTTTTCACCAGTGGATTTAGCACCTCATTTTACATAAAATAGATACTATAAGTCTACTCTCAAGAGTTGATAAAGGTAAAAACGAATAAAATGTTTATATATCACATTTTCAAATATCTATTATCCTCCATTTTACTCAATCTCCTAAACGGTTAAAGATAGGACATCGCGGTTTTCACCAGTGGATTTAGCACCTTATTTTACATAAAATAAGTCCTATAAATCTCTCAAGAGTTGATAAAGGTACAAACAAATAAAATGTTTATATATCACATTTTCAAATATCTATTATTCTCCATTTTACTCGATCTAATAAGCGGTTAAAGATAGGACATCGCGGTTTTAACCAGTATATTTAGCACCTCATATTACATAAAATAAGTCCTATAAGTCTACTCTCAAGAGTTGATAAAGGTACAAACGAATAAAATGTTTATATATCACATTTTTAAATATCTATTATTCTCCATTTTACAGAATCTCCTAAACGGTTAAAGATAGGACATCGGAATTTTCACCAGTGGATTTAGCACCTTATTTTACATAAAATAAGTTCTATAAGTCTACTCTTAAGAGTTGATAAAGGTACAAACGAATAAAATGTTTATATATCACATTTTCAAATATATATTAATATCCATTTTACTCGATCTCCCAAACGGTTAAAGATAAAACATCGAGGTTTTTACCAGTGGATTTAGCACCTCATTTTACATATAATAAGTCCTATAAGTCTACTCTCAAAAGTTGATAAAGGTACAAACGAATAAAATGTTTATATATCACATTTTCAAATATCTATTAATATCCATTTAACTCGATCTCCCAAACGGTTAAAGATAGGACATCGAGGTTTTCACCAGTGGATTTAGCAACTCATTTTACATAAAATAGATGCTATAAGTCTACTCTCAAGAGTTGATAAAGGTAAAAACGAATAAAATGTTTATATATCACATTTTCAAATATCTAATATTTTCTATTTTACTCGATCTGCTAAACGGTTAAAAATAGGACATGGCGGTTTTCACCAGTGAATTTAGCACCTTATTTTACATAAAATAAGTCCTATAAGTCTACTCTTAAGAGTTGATAAAGGTACAAACGAATAAAATGTTTATATATCACAATTTCAAATATCAATAATTCTCCATTTTACTCGATCTCCTAAACGGTTAAAGATAAGACATCGCGGATTTCACCAGTGGATTAAGCACCTTATTTTACATAAAATAAGTCCTATAAGTCTACTCTCAAGAGTTGATAAAGGTACAAACGAATAAAATGTTTATATATCACATTTTCAAATATCTATTATTCTCCATTTTATTCGATCTCCTAAACGGTTAATGATAGGACATCGCGGTTTTCACCAGTGGATTTAGCACTATATTTTACATAAAATAAGTCCTATAAGTCTACTCTCAAGGGTCGATAAAGGTACAAACGAATAAAATGTTTATATATCACATTTTCAAATATCTATTATTCTCCATTTTACTCGATCTCCTAAACGGTTAAAGATAGGACATCGCGGTTTTCACCAGTGGATATAGCACCTCATTTTACATAAAATAAGTCCTATAAGTCTACTCTCAAGAGTTGATAAAGGTACAAACGAATAAAATGTTTATATATCGTATTATCAAATATCTATTATTCTCCATTATACTCGATCTCCTAAACGGTTCAAGATAGGACATCGCGGTTTTCACCAGTGGATTTAGCACCTCATTTTACATAAAATAGGTCCTATAAGTCTACTCTCAAATGTTGATAAAGGTACAAACGAATAAAATGTTTATATATCACATTTTCAAATATCTATTATTCTCCATTTTACTCGATCTCCTAAACGGTTAAAGATAGGACATCGAGGTTTTCACCAGTGGATTTAGCACTATATTTTACATAAAATAAGTCCTATAAGTCTATCCTCAAGGGTCGATAAAGGTACAAAAGAACAAAATGTTTATATATCACATTTTCAAATATCTATTTTTCTCCTTTTTACTCGATCTCCCAAACGGTTCAAGATAGGACATCGCGGTATTCACCAGTGGATTTAGCACCTCATTTTACATAAAATAGGTCCTATAAGTCTACTCTCAAGAGTTGATAAAGGTACAAACGAATAAAATGTTTATATATCACATTTTCAAATATCTATTATCCTTCATTTTACTCGATCTGCTAAACGGTTAAAAATAGGACATGGCGGTTTTCACCAGTGGATTTAGCACCTCATTTTACATAAAATAAGTCCTATAAGTCTACTCTTAAGAGTTGATAAAGGTACAAACGAATAAAATGTTTATATATCACAATTTCAAATATCAATAATTCTCCATTTTACTCGATCTCCTAAACGGTTAAAGATAAGACATCGCGGATTTCACCAGTGGATTAAGCACCTTATTTTACATAAAATAAGTCCTATAAGTCTACTCTCAAGAGTTGATAAAGGTACAAACGAATAAAATGTTTATATATCACATTTTCAAATATCTATTATTCTCCATTTTATTCGATCTCCTAAACGGTTAATGATAGGACATCGCGGTTTTCACCAGTGGATTTAGCACTATATTTTACATAAAATAAGTCCTATAAGTCTACTCTCAAGGGTCGATAAAGGTACAAACGAATAAAATGTTTATATATCACATTTTCAAATATCTATTATTCTCCATTTTACTCGATCTCCTAAACGGTTAAAGATAGGACATCGCGGTTTTCACCAGTGGATTTAGCACCTCATTTTACATAAAATAAGTCCTATAAGTCTACTCTCAAGAGTTGATAAAGGTACAAACGAATAAAATGTTTATATATCGTATTATCAAATATCTATTATTCTCCATTATACTCGATCTCCTAAACGGTTAAAGATAGGACATCGAGGTTTTCACCAGTGGATTTAGCACCTCATTTTACATAATATAGGTCCAATAAGTCTACTCTCAAGAGTTGATAAAGGTAAAAACGAATAAATTGTTTATATATCACATTTTCAAAGATCTATTATTTTCCATTTTACTCGATCTCCTAAACGGTTAAAGATAGGACATCGCGGTTTCCACCAGAGGATTTAGCACCTCATTTTACATAAAATAAGTCCAATAAGTCTACTCTTAAGAGTTGATAAAGGTACAAACGAATAAAATGTTTATATACAATTTCAAATATCTATTATTCTCCATTTTACTCGATCTCCTAAACGGTTAAAGATAGGACATCGCGGTTTCCACCAGAGGATTTAGCACCTCATTTTACATAAAATAACTCCTATAAGTCTACTCTCAAGAGATGATAAAGGTACAAACGAATAAAATGTTTATATATCACATTTTCAAATATCTATTATTCTCCATTTTACTCGATCTCTTAAACGGTTATAGATAGAACATCGCTGTTTCTACCAGCGGATTTAGCACCTCATTTTACATAAAATAACTCCTATAAGTCTACTCTCAAGAGATGATAAAGGTACAAACGAATAAAATGTTTATATATCACATTTTCAAATATCTATTATTCTCCATTTTACTCGATCTCCTAAACGGTTAAAGATAGGACATCGCGGTTTCCACCAGAGGATTTAGCACCTCATTTTACATAAAATAAGTCCAATAAGTCTACTCTTAAGAGTTGATAAAGGTACAAACGAATAAAATGTTTATATACATTTTCAAAAATCTATTATTCTCCATTTTACTCGATCTCCTAAACGGTTAAAGATAGGACATCGCGGTTTTCAAAAGTGGATTTAGCACCTCATTTTACATATAATAAGTCCTATAAGTCTACTCTCAAAAGTTGATAAAGGTACAAACGAATAAAATGTTTATATATCACATTTTCAAATATCTATTATTCTCCATTTTACTCGATCTCCTAATCGGTTAGAGATAGGATATCGCGGTTTCCACCAGAGGATTTAGCACCTCATTTTACATAAAATAACTCCTATAAGTCTACTCTCAAGAGTTGATAAAGGTACAAACGAATAAAATGTTCATATATATATCACATTTTCAAATATCTATTATCCTCCATTTTACTCGATCTGCTAAACGGTTAAAAATAGGACATCGCGGTTTTCACCAGTGGATTTAGCACCTCATTTTACATAAAATAAGTCCTATAAGTCTACTCTTAAGAGTTGATAAAGGTACAAACGAATATAATGTTTATATATCACATTTTCAAATATCTATTATTCTCCATTTTACTCGATCTCCTAAACGGTTAAAGATAGGACATCGCGGATTTCACCAGTGAATTTAGCACCTTATTTTACACAAAATAAGTCCTATAAGTCTACTCTCAAGAGTTGATAAAAGTAAAAACCGAATATAATGTTTATATATCACATTTTCAAATATCTATTATTCTCCATTTTACTCGATCTCCTAAACGGTTAAAGATAGGACATCGAGGTTTTCACCAGTGGATTTAGCACCTCATTTTACATAAAATTGGTCCTATAAGTCTACTCTCAAGAGTTGATAAAGGTAAAAACGAAAAAAATGTTTATATACATTTTCAAATATCTATTATTTTCCATTTCACTCGATCTCCTAAACGGTTAAAGATAGGACATCGCGGTTTTCAAAAGTGGATTTAGCATCTCATTTTACATATAATAAGTCCTATAAGTCTACTCTCAAAAGTTGATAAAGGTACAAACGAATAAAATGTTTATATATCACATTTTCAAATATCTATTAATATCCATTTTACTCGATCTCCCAAACGGTTAAAGATGGGACATTGCGGTTTTCACCAGAGGATTTAGTACCTCATTTTACATAAAATAGGTCCTATAAGTCTACTCTCAAGAGTTGATAAAGGTAAAAACGAATAAAATGTTTATATATCACATTTTCAAATATCTATTTTTCTCCATTTTACTCGATCTCCTAGACGGTTAAAGATAGGACATCGCGGTTTTCACCAGTGGATTTAGCACCTTATTTTACATAAAATAAGTCCTATAAGTCTCTCAAGAGTTGATAAAGGTAAAAACGAATAAAATGTTTATATATCAAATTTTCAAATATCTATTATTCTCCATTTTAATCGATCTCATAAACGGTTAAAAATAGGTCATCGCGGCTTTCTCCAGTGGATTTAGCACATCATTTTACATAAAATTACTCCTATAAGTCTACTCTCAAGAGTTGATAAAGGTACAAACGAATAAAATGTTTATATATCACATTTTCAAATATCAATTACTCCCCCATTTTACTCGATCTCCTAAACGGTTAAAGATAGGACATCGCGGTTTTCACTAGTGAATTTAGCACCTCATTTTACATAAAATAGGTCCTATAAGTCTACTCTCAAGAGTTGATAAAGGTAAAAACGAAAAAAATGTTTATATATCACATTTTCATATATCTATTTTTCTCCATTTACTCGATCTCCTAAACGGTTCAAGATAGGACATCGCGGTTTTCACCAGTGGATTTAGCACCTTATTTTACATAAAATATGTCCTATAAGTCTACTCTCAAGAGTTGAAAAAGGTACAAAAGAACAAAATGTTTATATATCACATTTTCAAATATCTATTTTTCTCCATTTTACTCCATCTCCTAAACGGTTCAAGATAGGACATCGCGGTTTTCATCAGTGGATTTAGCACCCCATTTTACATAAAACAAATTCTATAAGTCTACTCTCAAGAGTTGATAAAGGTAAAAACGAATAAAATGTTTATATATCACATTTTAAAATATCTATTATTCTCCATTTCACTCGATCTCCTAAACGGTTAAAGATAGGACATCGCGGTTTTCACCAGAGGATTTAGTACCTCAATTTACATAAAATAAGTCCTATAAGTCTACTCTCAAGAGTTGATAAAGGTACAAACGGATAAAACGTTTATATATCGTATTATCAAATATCTATTATTCTCCATTATACTCTATCTCCTAAACGGTTAAAGATAGGACTTCGCGGTTTTCACCAGTGGATTTAGCACCTCATTTTACATAAAATAAGTCCAATAAGTCTACTCTCAAGAGTTGATAAAGGTACAAACGAATAAAATGTTTATATATCACATTTTCAAATATCTATTATTCTTCATTTTACTCCATCTCCTAAACGGTTAAAGATAGGACATCGCGGTTTTCACCAGTAAATTTAGCACCTTATTTTACATAAAATAAGTCCTATAAGTCTACTCTCAAGAGTTGATAAAGGTACAAACGAATAAAATGTTTATATATCACATTTTCAAATATCTGTTATTCTCCATTTTACTCCATCTCTTAAACGGTTAACGACAGGACATCGCGGTTTTCATCAGTGGATTAAGCACCCCATTTTACATAAAATAAGTCCTATAAGTCTACTCTCAAGAGTTGATAAAGGTAAAAACAATAAAATGTTTATATATTACATTTTCAAATATCTATTATTCTCCATTTTACTCGATCTCCTAAACGGTTAAAGATAGGACATCGAGGTTTTCACCAGTGGATTTAGCACCTCAATTTACATAAAATAGGTCCTATTAGTCTACTCTCAAGAGTTGATAAAGGTAAAAACGAATAAAATGTTTATATATCACATTTTCAAATATCTATTTTTCTCCTTTTTACTCGATCTCCCAAACGGTTCAAGAGAGGACATCGCGGTATTCACCAGTGGATTTAGCACCTCATTTTACATAAAATAGGTCCTATAAGTCTACTCTCAAGAGTTGATAAAGGTACAAACGAATAAAATGTTTATATATCACATTTTCAAATATCTATTATCCTTCATTTTACTCGATCTGCTAAACGGTTAAAAATAGGACATCGCGGTTTTCACCAGTGGATTTAGCACCTCATTTTACATAAAATAAGTCCTATAAGTCTACTCTTAAGAGTTGATAAAGGTTCAAACGAATAAAATGTTTATATATCACAATTTCAAATATCAATTATTCTCCATTTTACTCGATCTCCTAAACGGTTAAAGATAAGACATCGCGGATTTCACCAGTGGATTAAGCACCTTATTTTACATAAAATAAGTCCTATAAGTCTACTCTCAAGAGTTGATAAAGGTACAAACGAATAAAATGTTTATATATCACATTTTCAAATATCTATTATTCTCCATTTTATTCGATCTCCTAAACGGTTAATGATAGGACATCGCGGTTTTCACCAGTGGATTTAGCACTATATTTTACATAAAATAAGTCCTATTAGTCTACTCTCAAGGGTCGATAAAGGTACAAACGAATAAAATGTTTATATATCACATTTTCAAATATCTATTATTCTCCATTTTACTCGATCTCCTAAACAATTAAAGATAGGACATCGCGGTTTTCACCAGTGGATTTAGCACCTCATTTTACATAAAATAAGTCCTATAAGTCTACTCTCAAGAGTTGATAAAGGTACAAACGAATAAAATGTTTATATATCGTATTATCAAATATCTATTATTCTCCATTATACTCGATCTCCTAAACGGTTCAAGATAGGACATCGAGGTTTTCACCAGTGGATTTAGCACCTCATTTTACATAATATAGGTCCTATAAGTCTACTCTCAAGAGTTGATAAAGGTAAAAACGAATAAATTGTTTATATATCACATTTTCAAAGATCTATTATTCTCCATTTTACTCGATCTCCTAAACGGTTAAAGATAGGACATCGCGGTTTCCACCAGAGGATTTAGCACCTCATTTTACATAAAATAAGTCCAATAAGTCTACTCTTAAGAGTTGATAAAGGTACAAACGAATAAAATGTTTATATACAATTTCAAATATCTATTATTCTCCATTTTACTCGATCTCCTAAACGGTTAAAGATAGGACATCGCGGTTTCCACCAGAGGATTTAGCACCTCATTTTACTTAAAATAGCTCCTATAAGTCTACTCTCAAGAGATGATAAAGGTACAAACGAATAAAATGTTTATATATCACATTTTCAAATATCTATTATTCTCCATTTTACTCGATCTCTTAAACGGTTATAGATAGAACATCGCTGTTTCTACCAGCGGATTTAGCACCTCATTTTACATAAAATAACTCCTATAAGTCTACTCTCAAGAGATGATAAAGGTACAAACGAATAAAATGTTTATATATCACATTTTCAAATATCTATTATTCTCCATTTTACTCGATCTCCTAAACGGTTAAAGATAGGACATCGCGGTTTCCACCAGAGGATTTAGCACCTCATTTTACATAAAATAAGTCCAATAAGTCTACTCTTAAGAGTTGATAAAGGTACAAACGAATAATATGTTTATATACATTTTCAAATATCTATTATTCTCCATTTTACTCGATCTCCTAAACGGTTAAAGATAGGACATCGCGGTTTCCACCAGAGGATTAAGCACCTCATTTTACATAAAATAACTCCTATAAGTCTACTCTCAAGAGTTGATAAAGGTACAAACGAATAAAATGTTTATATATCGTATTATCAAATATCTATTATTCTCCATTTTACTCGATCTCCTAAACGGTTAAAGATAGGACATCGCGGTATCCACCAGAGGATTTAGCACCTCATTTTACATAAAATAAGTCCAATAAGTCTACTCTCAAGAGTTGATAAAGGTAAAAACGAATAAAATGTTTATATATCACATTTTCAAATATCTACTTTTCTCCATTTTACTCGATCTCCTAAACGGTTCAAGATAGGACATCGCGGTATTCACCAGTGGATTTAGCACCTCATTTTACATAAAATAACTCCTATAAGTCTACTCTCAAGAAATGATAAAGGTACAAAGGAATAAAATGTTTATATATCACATTTTCAAATATCTATTATTCTCCATTTTACTCGATCTCCTAAACGGTTAAAGATAGGACATCGCGGTTTTCACCAGTGGATTTAGCACCTCATTTTACATAAAATAAGTCCTATAAGTCTACTCTCAAGGGTCGATAAAGGTACAAACGAATAAAATGTTTATATATCACATTTTCAAATATCTATTATTCTCCATTTTACTCGATCTCCTAAACGGTTAAAGATAGGACATCGCGGTTTTCACAAGAGGATTTAGCACCTCATTTTACATAAAATAACTCCTATAGGTCAACCCTCAAGAGTTGATAAAGGTACAAACGAATAAAATGTTTATATATCACATTTTCAAATATCTATTATTCTCCATTTTACTCGATCTCCTAATCGGTTAGAGATAGGATATCGCGGTTTCCACCAGAGGATTTAGCACCTCATTTTACATAAAATAACTCCTATAAGTCTACTCTCAAGAGTTGATAAAGGTACAAACGAATAAAATGTTCATATATATATCACATTTTCAAATATCTATTATCCTCCATTTTACTCGATCTGCTAAACGGTTAAAAATAGGACATCGCGGTTTTCACCAGTGGATTTAGCACCTCATTTTACATAAAATAAGTCCTATAAGTCTACTCTTAAGAGTTGATAAAGGTACAAACGAATATAATGTTTATATATCACATTTTCAAATATCTATTATTCTCCATTTTACTCGATCTCCTAAACGGTTAAAGATAGGACATCGCGGATTTCACCAGTGAATTTAGCACCTTATTTTACACAAAATAAGTCCTATAAGTCTACTCTCAAGAGTTGATAAAAGTAAAAACCGAATAAAATGTTTATATATCACATTTTCAAATATCAATTATTCTCCATTTTACTCGATCTCCTAAACGGTTAAAGATAGGACATCGAGGTTTTCACCAGTGGATTTAGCACCTCATTTTACATAAAATTGGTCCTATAAGTCTACTCTCAAGAGTTGATAAAGGTAAAAACGAAAAAAATGTTTATATACATTTTCAAATATCTATTATTTTCCATTTCACTCGATCTCCTAAACGGTTAAAGATAGGACATCGCGGTTTTCAAAAGTGGATTTAGCACCTCATTTTACATATAATAAGTCTTATAAGTCTACTCTCAAAAGTTGATAAAGGTACAAACGAATAAAATGTTTATATATCAGATTTTCAAATATCTATTAATATCCATTTTACTCGATCTCCCAAACGGTTAAAGATAGGACATTGCGGTTTTCACCAGAGGATTTAGTACCTCATTTTACATAAAATAGGTCCTATAAGTCTACTCTCAAGAGTTGATAAAGGTAAAAACGAATAAAATGTTTATATATCACATTTTCAAATATCTATTTTTCTCCATTTTACTCGATCTCCTAGACGGTTAAAGATAGGACATCGCGGTTTTCACCAGTGGATTTAGCACCTTATTTTACATAAAATAAGTCCTATAAGTCTCTCAAGAGTTGATAAAGGTAAAAACGAATAAAATGTTTATATATCAAATTTTCAAATATCTATTATTCTCCATTTTAATCGATCTCATATACGGTTAAAAATAGGTCATCGCGGCTTTCTCCAGTGGATTTAGCACATCATTTTACATAAAATTACTCCTATAAGTCTACTCTCAAGAGTTGATAAAGGTACAAACGAATAAAATGTTTATATATCACATTTTCAAATATCAATTACTCCCCCATTTTACTCGATCTCCTAAACGGTTAAAGATAGGACATCGCGGTTTTCACTAGTGAATTTAGCACCTCATTTTACATAAAATAGGTCCTATAAGTCTACTCTCAAGAGTTGATAAAGGTAAAAACGAAAAAAATGTTTATATATCACATTTTCATATATCTATTTTTCTCCATTTACTCGATCTCCTAAACGGTTCAAGATAGGACATCGCGGTTTTCACCAGTGGATTTAGCACCTCATTTTACATAAAATATGTCCTATAAGTCTACTCTCAAGAGTTGAAAAAGGTACAAAAGAACAAAATGTTTATATATCACATTTTCAAATATCTATTTTTCTCCATTTTACTCCATCTCTTAAACGGTTAACGACAGGACATCGCGGTTTTCATCAGTGGATTTAGCACCCCATTTTACATAAAACAAATTCTATAAGTCTACTCTCAAGAGTTGATAAAGGTAAAAACGAATAAAATGTTTATATATCACATTTTAAAATATCTATTATTCTCCATTTCACTCGATCTCCTAAACGGTTAAAGATAGGACATCGCGGTTTTCACCAGAGGATTTAGTACCTCAATTTACATAAAATAAGTCCTATAAGTCTACTCTCAAGAGTTGATAAAGGTACAAACGGATAAAACGTTTATATATCGTATTATCAAATATCTATTATTCTCCATTATACTCTATCTCCTAAACGGTTAAAGATAGGACTTCGCGGTTTTCACCAGTGGATTTAGCACCTCATTTTACATAAAATAAGTCCAATAAGTCTACTCTCAAGAGTTGATAAAGGTACAAACGAATAAAATGTTTATATATCACATTTTCAAATATCTATTATTCTCCATTTTAATCGATCTCATAAACGGTTAAAAATAGGTCATCGCGGCTTTCTCCAGTGGATTTAGCACATCATTTTACATAAAATTACTCCTATAAGTCTACTCTCAAGAGTTGATAAAGGTACAAACGAATAAAATGTTTATATATCACATTTTCAAATATCTATTATCCTTCATTTTACTCGATCTGCTAAACGGTTAAAAATAGGACATCGCGGTTTTCACCAGTGGATTTAGCACCTCATTTTACATAAAATAAGTCCTATAAGTCTACTCTTAAGAGTTGATAAAGGTTCAAACGAATAAAATGTTTATATATCACAATTTCAAATATCAATTATTCTCCATTTTACTCGATCTCCTAAACGGTTAAAGATAAGACATCGCGGATTTCACCAGTGGATTAAGCACCTTATTTTACATAAAATAAGTCCTATAAGTCTACTCTCAAGAGTTGATAAAGGTACAAACGAATAAAATGTTTATATATCACATTTTCAAATATCTATTATTCTCCATTTTATTCGATCTCCTAAACGGTTAATGATAGGACATCGCGGTTTTCACCAGTGGATTTAGCACTATATTTTACATAAAATAAGTCCTATAAGTCTACTCTCAAGGGTCGATAAAGGTACAAACGAATAAAATGTTTATATATCACATTTTCAAATATCCATTATTCTCCATTTTACTCGATCTCCTAAACAATTAAAGATAGGACATCGCGGTTTTCACCAGTGGATTTAGCACCTCATTTTACATAAAATAAGTCCTATAAGTCTACTCTCAAGAGTTGATAAAGGTACAAACGAATAAAATGTTTATATATCGTATTATCAAATATCTATTATTCTCCATTATACTCGATCTCCTAAACGGTTCAAGATAGGACATCGAGGTTTTCACCAGTGGATTTAGCACCTCATTTTACATAATATAGGTCCTATAAGTCTACTCTCAAGAGTTGATAAAGGTAAAAACGAATAAATTGTTTATATATCACATTTTCAAAGATCTATTATTCTCCATTTTACTCGATCTCCTAAACGGTTAAAGATAGGACATCGCGGTTTCCACCAGAGGATTTAGCACCTCATTTTACATAAAATAAGTCCAATAAGTCTACTCTTAAGAGTTGATAAAGGTACAAACGAATAAAATGTTTATATACAATTTCAAATATCTATTATTCTCCATTTTACTCGATCTCCTAAACGGTTAAAGATAGGACATCGCGGTTTCCACCAGAGGATTTAGCACCTCATTTTACATAAAATAACTCCTATAAGTCTACTCTCAAGAGATGATAAAGGTACAAACGAATAAAATGTTTATATATCACATTTTCAAATATCTATTATTCTCCATTTTACTCGATCTCTTAAACGGTTATAGATAGAACATCGCTGTTTCTACCAGCAAATTTAGCACCTCATTTTACATAAAATAACTCCTATAAGTCTACTCTCAAGAGATGATAAAGGTACAAACGAATAAAATGTTTATATATCACATTTTCAAATATCTATTATTCTCCATTTTACTCGATCTCCTAAACGGTTAAAGATAGGACATCGCGGTTTCCACCAGAGGATTTAGCACCTCATTTTACATAAAATAAGTCCAATAAGTCTACTCTTAAGAGTTGATAAAGGTACAAACGAATAATATGTTTATATACATTTTCAAATATCTATTATTCTCCATTTTACTCGATCTCCTAAACGGTTAAAGATAGGACATCGCGGTTTCCACCAGAGGATTAAGCACCTCATTTTACATAAAATAACTCCTATAAGTCTACTCTCAAGAGTTGATAAAGGTACAAACGAATAAAATGTTTATATATCGTATTATCAAATATCTATTATTCTCCATTTTACTCGATCTCCTAAACGGTTAAAGATAGGACATCGCGGTATCCACCAGAGGATTTAGCACCTCATTTTACATAAAATAAGTCCAATAAGTCTACTCTCAAGAGTTGATAAAGGTAAAAACGAATAAAATGTTTATATATCACATTTTCAAATATCTACTTTTCTCCATTTTACTCGATCTCCTAAACGGTTCAAGATAGGACATCGCGGTATTCACCAGTGGATTTAGCACCTCATTTTACATAAAATAACTCCTATAAGTCTACTCTCAAGAAATGATAAAGGTACAAAGGAATAAAATGTTTATATATCACATTTTCAAATATCTATTATTCTCCATTTTACTCGATCTCCTAAACGGTTAAAGATAGGACATCGCGGTTTTCACCAGTGGATTTAGCACCTCATTTTACATAAAATAAGTCCTATAAGTCTACTCTCAAGGGTCGATAAAGATACAAACGAATAAAATGTTTATATATCACATTTTCAAATATCTATTATTCTCCATTTTACTCGATCTCCTAAACGGTTAAAGATAGGACATCGCGGTTTTCACAAGAGGATTTAGCACCTCATTTTACATAAAATAACTCCTATAAGTCTACTCTCAAGAGTTGATAAAGGTACAAACGAATAAAATGTTTATAAATCACATTTTCAAATATCTATTATTATCCATTTTACTCGATCTCCTAAACGGTTCAAGATAGGACATCGCGGTTTTCACCAGTGGATTAAGCACCTCATTTTACTTAAAATAGGTCCTATAAGTCTACTCTCAAATGTTGATAAAGGTACAAACGAATAAAATGTTTATATATCACATTTTCAAATATCTATTATTCTCCAATTTACTCGATCTCCTAAACGGTCATAGATAGGACATCGCGGTTTCCACCAGAGTATTTAGCACCTCATTTTACATAAAATAACTCCTATAAGTCTACTCTCAAGAGATGATAAAGGTACAAACGAATAAAATGTTTATATACATTTTCAAATATCTATTATTCTCCATTTTACTCGATCTCCTAAACGGTTAAAGATAGGACATCGCGGTTTTCACCAGTGGATTTAGCACCTCATTTTACATAAAATAGGTCCTATAAGTCTACTCTCAAATGTTGATAAAGGTACAAACGAATAAAATGTTTATATATCACATTTTCAAATATCTATTATTCTCCATTTTACTCGATCTCCTAAACGGTTAAAGATTGGACATCGAGGTTTTCACCAGTTGATTTAGCACCTCATTTTACATAAAATAGGTCCTATAAGTCTACTCTCAAGAGTTGATAAAGGTACAAACGAATAAAATGTTTATATATCACATTTTCAAATATCTATTACTCTCCATTTTACTCCATCTCCTAAACGGTTAAAGATTAGACATCGCGGTTTCCACCAGAGGAATTAGCACCTCATTTTACATAAAATAACTCCTATAATTCTACTCTCAAGAAATGATAAAGGTACAAACGAATAAAATATTTATATATCACATTTTCAAATATCTATTATTCTCCATTTTACTCGATCTCCTAAACGGTTAAAGATAGGACATCGCGGTTTTCACTAGTGAATTTAGCACCTCATTTTACATAAAATAGGTAATATAACTCTACTCTCAAGAGTTGATAAAGGTAAAAACGAATAAAATGTTTATATATCACATTTTCAAATATCTATTATTCTCCATTTTACTCGATCTCCTAAACGGTTAAAGATTGGACATCGAGGTTTTCACCAGTTGATTTAGCACCTCATTTTACATAAAATAGGTCCTATAAGTCTACTCTCAAGAGTTGATAAAGGTACAAACGAATAAAATGTTTATATATCACATTTTCAAATATCTATTACTCTCCATTTTACTCCATCTCCTAAACGGTTAAAGATTAGACATCGCGGTTTCCACCAGAGGAATTAGCACCTCATTCTACATAAAATAACTCCTATAATTCTACTCTCAAGAAATGATAAAGGTACAAACGAATAAAATGTTTATATATCACATTTTCAAATATCTATTATTCTCCAATTTACTCGATCTCCTAAACGGTCATAGATAGGACATCGCGGTATCCACCAGAGGATTTAGCACCTCATTTTACATAAAATAAGTCCAATAAGTCTACTCTCAAGAGTTGATAAAGGTAAAAACGAATAAAATGTTTATATATCACATTTTCAAATATCTACTTTTCTCCATTTTACTCGATCTCCTAAACGGTTCAAGATAGGACATCGCGGTATTCACCAGTGGATTTAGCACCTCATTTTACATAAAATAACTCCTATAAGTCTACTCTCAAGAAATGATAAAGGTACAAACGAATAAAATGTTTATATATCACATTTTCAAATATCTATTATTCTCCATTTTACTCGATCTCCTAAACGGTTAAAGATAGGACATCGCGGTTTTCACCAGTGGATTTTGCACCTCATTTTACATAAAATAGGTCCTATAAGTCTACTCTCAAATGTTGATAAAGGTACAAACGAATAAAATGTTTATATATCACATTTTCAAATATCTATTATTCTCCATTTTACTCGATCTCCTAAACGGTTAAAGATAGGACATCGCGGTTTTCACTAGTGAATTTAGCACCTCATTTTACATAAAATAGGTAATATAACTCTACTCTCAAGAGTTGATAAAGGTAAAAACGAATAAAATGTTTATATATCACATTTTCATATATCTATTTTTCTCCATTTACTCGATCTCCTAAACGGTTCAAGATAGGACATCGCGGTTTTCACCAGTGGATTTAGCACCTCATTTTACATAAAATATGTCCTATAAGTCTACTCTCAAGAGTTGAAAAAGGTACAAAAGAACAAAATGTTTATATATCACATTTTCAAATATCTATTTTTCTCCATTTTACTCGATCTCCTAAACGGTTCAAGATAGGACATCGCGGTTTTCATCAGTGGATTTAGCACCCCATTTTACATAAAACAAATTCTATACGTCTACTCTCAAATGTTGATAAAGGTACAAACGAATAAAATGTTTATATATCACATTTTCAAATATCTATTATTCTCCATTTTACTCGATCTCCTAATCGGTTAGAGATAGGATAGCGCGGTTTCCACCAGAGGATTTAGCACCTCATTTTACATAAAATAACTCCTATAAATCTACTCTCAAGAGTTGATAAAGGTACAAACGAATAAAATGTTCATATATATATCAAATTTTCAAATATCTATTATTCTCCATTTTACTCGATCTCATAAACGGTTAAAAATAGGTCATCGCGGCTTTCTCCAGTGGATTTAGCACATCATTTTACATAAAATTACTCCTATAAGTCTACTCTCAAGAGTTGATAAAGGTACAAACGAATAAAATGTTTATATATCACATTTTCAAATATCAATTACTCCCCCATTTTACTCGATCTCCTAAACGGTTAAAGATAGGACATCGCGGTTTTCACTAGTGAATTTAGCACCTTATTTTACATAAAATAGGTCCTATAAGTCTACTCTCAAGAGTTGATAAAGGTAAAAACGAATAAAATGTTTATATATCACATTTTCATATATCTATTTTTCTCCATTTACTCGATCTCCTAAACGGTTCAAGATAGGACATCGCGGTTTTCACCAGTGGATTTAGCACCTCATTTTACATAAAATATGTCCTATAAGTCTACTCTCAAGAGTTGAAAAAGGTACAAAAGAACAAAATGTTTATATATCACATTTTCAAATATCAATTTTTCTCCATTTTACTCGATCTCCTAAACGGTTCAAGATAGGACATCGCGGTTTTCATCAGTGGATTTAGCACCCCATTTTACATAAAACAAATTCTATAAGTCTACTCTCAAGAGTTGATAAAGGTAAAAACGAATAAAATGTTTATATATCACATTTTAAAATATCTATTATTCTCCATTTCACTCGATCTCCTAAACGGTTAAAGATATTACATCGCGGTTTTCACCAGTGGATTTAGCACTATATTTTACATAAAATAAGTCCTATAAGTCTATCCTCAAGGGTCGATAAAGGTACAAACGAATAAAATGTTTATATATCACATTTTCAAATATCTATTATTCTCCATTTTACTCGATCTCCTAATCGGTTAGAGATAGGATATCGCGGTTTCCACCAGAGGATTTAGCACCTCATTTTACATAAAATAACTCCTATAAGTCTACTCTCAAGAGTTGATAAAGGTAAAAACGAATAAAATGTTTATATATCACATTTTAAAATATCTATTATTCTCCATTTCACTCGATCTCCTTAACGGTTAAAGATAGGACATCGCGGTTTTCACCAGTGGATTTAGCACTATATTTTACATAAAATAAGTCCTATAAGTCTATCCTCAAGGGTCGATAAAGGTACAAACGAATAAAATGTTTATATATCACATTTTCAAATATCTATTATTCTCCATTTTACTCGATCTCCTAAACGGTTAAAGATAGGACATCGCGGTTTTCACAAGAGGATTTAGCACCTCATTTTACATAAAATAACTCCTATAGGTCTACCCTCAAGAGTTGATAAAGGTACAAACGAATAAAATGTTTATATATCACATTTTCAAATATCTATTATTCTCCATTTTACTCGATCTCCTAATCGGTTAGAGATAGGATATCGCGGTTTCCACCAGAGGATTTAGCACCTCATTTTACATAAAATAACTCCTATAAGTCTACTCTCAAGAGTTGATAAAGGTAAAAACGAATAAAATGTTTATATATCACATTTTCAAATATCTACTTTTCTCCATTTTACTCGATCTCCTAAACGGTTCAAGATAGGACATCGCGGTATTCACCAGTGGATTTAGCACCTTATTTTACATAAAATAACTCCTATAAGTCTACTCTCAAGAAATGATAAAGGTACAAACGAATAAAATGTTTATATATCACATTTTCAAATATCTATTATTCTCCATTTTACTCGATCTCCTAAACGGTTAAAGATAGGACATCGCGGATTTCACCAGTGAATTTAGCACCTTATTTTACACAAAATAAGTCCTATAAGTCTACTCTCAAGAGTTGATAAAGGTACAAACGAATAAAATGTTCATATATATATCACATTTTCAAATATCAATTATTCTCCATTTTACTCGATCTCCTAAACGGTTAAAGATAGGACATCGAGGTTTTCACCAGTGGATTTAGCACCTCATTTTACATAAAATTGGTCCTATAAGTCTACTCTCAAGAGTTGATAAAGGTAAAAACGAAAAAAATGTTTATATACATTTTCAAATATCTATTATTCTCCATTTCACTCGATCTCCTAAACGGTTAAAGATAGGACATCGCGGTTTTCAAAAGTGGATTTAGCACCTCATTTTACATATAATAAGTCCTATAAGTCTACTCTCAAAAGTTGATAAAGGTACAAACGAATAAAATGTTTATATATCACATTTTCAAATATCTATTAATATCCATTTTACTCGATCTCCCAAACGGTTAAAGATAGGACATTGCGGTTTTCACCAGAGGATTAAGTACCTCATTTTACATAAAATAGGTCCTATAAGTCTACTCTCAAGAGTTGATAAAGGTAAAAACGAATAAAATGTTTATATATCACATTTTCAAATATCTATTTTTCTCCATTTTACTCGATCTCCTAGACGGTTAAAGATAGGACATCGCGGTTTTCACCAGTGGATTTAGCACCTTATTTTACATAAAATAAGTCCTATAAGTCTCTCAAGAGTTGATAAAGGTAAAAACGAATAAAATGTTTATATATCAAATTTTCAAATATCTATTATTCTCCATTTTAATCGATCTCATAAACGGTTAAAAATAGGTCATCGCGGCTTTCTCCAGTGGATTTAGCACATCATTTTACATAAAATTACTCCTATAAGTCTACTCTCAAGAGTTGATAAAGGTACAAACGAATAAAATGTTTATATATCACATTTTCAAATATCAATTACTCCCCCATTTTACTCGATCTCCTAAACGGTTAAAGATAGGACATCGCGGTTTTCACTAGTGAATTTAGCACCTCATTTTACATAAAATAGGTCCTATAAGTCTACTCTCAAGAGTTGATAAAGGTAAAAACGAAAAAAATGTTTATATATCACATTTTCATATATCTATTTTTCTCCATTTACTCGATCTCCTAAACGGTTCAAGATAGGACATCGCGGTTTTCACCAGTGGATTTAGCACCTCATTTTACATAAAATATGTCCTATAAGTCTACTCTCAAGAGTTGAAAAAGGTACAAAAGAACAAAATGTTTATATATCACATTTTCAAATATCTATTTTTCTCCATTTTACTCCATCTCCTAAACGGTTCAAGATAGGACATCGCGGTTTTCATCAGTGGATTTAGCACCCCATTTTACATAAAACAAATTCTATAAGTCTACTCTCAAGAGTTGATAAAGGTAAAAACGAATAAAATGTTTATATATCACATTTTAAAATATCTATTATTCTCCATTTCACTCGATCTCCTAAACGGTTAAAGATAGGACATCGCGGTTTTAACCAGAGGATTTAGTACCTCAATTTACATAAAATAAGTCCTATAAGTCTACTCTCAAGAGTTGATAAAGGTACAAACGGATAAAACGTTTATATATCGTATTATCAAATATCTATTATTCTCCATTATACTCTATCTCCTAAACGGTTAAAGATAGGACTTCGCGGTTTTCACCAGTGGATTTAGCACCTCATTTTACATAAAATAAGTCCAATAAGTCTACTCTCAAGAGTTGATAAAGGTACAAACGAATAAAATGTTTATATATCACATTTTCAAATATCTATTATTCTTCATTTTACTCCATCTCCTAAACGGTTTAAGATAGGACATCGCGGTTTTCACCAGTAAATTTAGCACCTTATTTTACATAAAATAAGTCCTATAAGTCTACTCTCAAGAGTTGATAAAGGTACAAACGAATAAAATGTTTATATATCACATTTTCAAATATCTGTTATTCTCCATTTTACTCCATCTCTTAAACGGTTAACGACAGGACATCGCGGTTTTCATCAGTGGATTAAGCACCCCATTTTACATAAAATAAGTCCTATAAGTCTACTCTCAAGAGTTGATAAAGGTAAAAACAATAAAATGTTTATATTTTACATTTTCAAATATCTATTATTCTCCATTTTACTCGATCTCCTAAACGGTTAAAGATAGGACATCGAGGTTTTCACCAGTGGATTTAGCACCTCAATTTACATAAAATAGGTCCTATTAGTCTACTCTCAAGAGTTGATAAAGGTAAAAACGAATAAAATGTTTATATATCACATTTTCAAATATCTATTTTTCTCCTTTTTACTCGATCTCCCAAACGGTTCAAGAGAGGACATCGCGGTATTCACCAGTGGATTTAGCACCTCATTTTACATAAAATAGGTCCTATAAGTCTACTCTCAAGAGTTGATAAAGGTACAAACGAATAAAATGTTTATATATCACATTTTCAAATATCTTTTATCCTTCATTTTACTCGATCTGCTAAACGGTTAAAAATAGGACATCGCGGTTTTCACCAGTGGATTTAGCACCTCATTTTACATAAAATAACTCCTATAAGTCTACTCTTAAGAGTTGATAAAGGTTCAAACGAATAAAATGTTTATATATCACAATTTCAAATATCAATTATTCTCCATTTTACTCGATCTCCTAAACGGTTAAAGATAAGACATCGCGGATTTCACCAGTGGATTAAGCACCTTATTTTACATAAAATAAGTCCTATAAGTCTACTCTCAAGAGTTGATAAAGGTACAAACGAATAAAATGTTTATATATCACATTTTCAAATATCTATTATTCTCCATTTTATTCGATCTCCTAAACGGTTAATGATAGGACATCGCGGTTTTCACCAGTGGATTTAGCACTATATTTTACATAAAATAAGTCCTATAAGTCTACTCTCAAGGGTCGATAAAGGTACAAACGAATAAAATGTTTATATATCACATTTTCAAATATCTATTATTCTCCATTTTACTCGATCTCCTAAACAATTAAAGATAGGACATCGCAGTTTTCACCAGTGGATTTAGCACCTCATTTTACATAAAATAAGTCCTATAAGTCTACTCTCAAGAGTTGATAAAGGTACAAACGAATAAAATGTTTATATATCGTATTATCAAATATCTATTATTCTCCATTATACTCGATCTCCTAAACGGTTCAAGATAGGACATCGAGGTTTTCACCAGTGGATTTAGCACCTCATTTTACATAATATAGGTCCTATAAGTCTACTCTCAAGAGTTGATAAAGGTAAAAACGAATAAATTGTTTATATATCACATTTTCAAAGATCTATTATTCTCCATTTTACTCGATCTCCTAAACGGTTAAAGATAGGACATCGCGGTTTCCACCAGAGGATTTAGCACCTCATTTTACATAAAATAAGTCCAATAAGTCTACTCTTAAGAGTTGATAAAGGTACAAACGAATAAAATGTTTATATACAATTTCAAATATCTATTATTCTCCATTTTACTCGATCTCCTAAACGGTTAAAGATAGGACATCGCGGTTTCCACCAGAGGATTTAGCACCTCATTTTACATAAAATAACTCCTATAAGTCTACTCTCAAGAGATGATAAAGGTACAAACGAATAAAATGTTTATATATCACATTTTCAAATATCTATTATTCTCCATTTTACTCGATCTCTTAAACGGTTATAGATAGAACATCGCTGTTTCTACCAGCAAATTTAGCACCTCATTTTACATAAAATAAGTCCTATAAGTCTACTCTTAAGAGTTGATAAAGGTAAAAACAATAAAATGTTTATATATTACATTTTCAAATATCTATTATTCTCCATTTTACTCGATCTCCTAAACGGTTAAAGATAGGACATCGAGGTTTTCACCAGTGGATTTAGCACCTCAATTTACATAAAATAGGTCCTATTAGTCTACTCTCAAGAGTTGATAAAGGTAAAAACGAATAAAATGTTTATATATCACATTTTCAAATATCTATTATTCTTCATTTTACTCCATCTCCTAAACGGTTAAAGATAGGACATCGCGGTTTTCACCAGTAAATTTAGCACCTTATTTTACATAAAATAAGTCCTATAAGTCTACTCTCAAGAGTTGATAAAGGTACAAACGAATAAAATGTTTATATATCACATTTTCAAATATCTGTTATTCTCCATTTTACTCCATCTCTTAAACGGTTAACGACAGGACATCGCGGTTTTCATCAGTGGATTAAGCACCCCATTTTACATAAAATAAGTCCTATAAGTCTACTCTCAAGAGTTGATAAAGGTAAAAACAATAAAATGTTTATATATTACATTTTCAAATATCTATTATTCTCCATTTTACTCGATCTCCTAAACGGTTAAAGATAGGACATCGAGGTTTTCACCAGTGGATTTAGCACCTCAATTTACATAAAATAGGTCCTATTAGTCTACTCTCAAGAGTTGATAAAGGTAAAAACGAATAAAATGTTTATATATCACATTTTCAAATATCTATTTTTCTCCTTTTTACTCGATCTCCCAAACGGTTCAAGAGAGGACATCGCGGTATTCACCAGTGGATTTAGCACCTCATTTTACATAAAATAGGTCCTATAAGTCTACTCTCAAGAGTTGATAAAGGTACAAACGAATAAAATGTTTATATATCACATTTTCAAATATCTTTTATCCTTCATTTTACTCGATCTGCTAAACGGTTAAAAATAGGACATCGCGGTTTTCACCAGTGGATTTAGCACCTCATTTTACATAAAATAAGTCCTATAAGTCTACTCTTAAGAGTTGATAAAGGTTCAAACGAATAAAATGTTTATATATCACAATTTCAAATATCAATTATTCTCCATTTTACTCGATCTCCTAAACGGTTAAAGATAAGACATCGCGGATTTCACCAGTGGATTAAGCACCTTATTTTACATAAAATAAGTCCTATAAGTCTACTCTCAAGAGTTGATAAAGGTACAAACGAATAAAATGTTTATATATCACATTTTCAAATATCTATTATTCTCCATTTTATTCGATCTCCTAAACGGTTAATGATAGGACATCGCGGTTTTCACCAGTGGATTTAGCACTATATTTTACATAAAATAAGTCCTATAAGTCTACTCTCAAGGGTCGATAAAGGTACAAACGAATAAAATGTTTATATATCACATTTTCAAATATCTATTATTCTCCATTTTACTCGATCTCCTAAACAATTAAAGATAGGACATCGCGGTTTTCACCAGTGGATTTAGCACCTCATTTTACATAAAATAAGTCCTATAAGTCTACTCTCAAGAGTTGATAAAGGTACAAACGAATAAAATGTTTATATATCGTATTATCAAATATCTATTATTCTCCATTATACTCGATCTCCTAAACGGTTCAAGATAGGACATCGAGGTTTTCACCAGTGGATTTAGCACCTCATTTTACATAATATAGGTCCTATAAGTCTACTCTCAAGAGTTGATAAAGGTAAAAACGAATAAATTGTTTATATATCACATTTTCAAAGATCTATTATTCTCCATTTTACTCGATCTCCTAAACGGTTAAAGATAGGACATCGCGGTTTCCACCAGAGGATTTAGCACCTCATTTTACATAAAATAAGTCCAATAAGTCTACTCTTAAGAGTTGATAAAGGTACAAACGAATAAAATGTTTATATATCACATTTTCAAATATCTATTATTCTCCATTTTACTCGATCTCTTAAACGGTTATAGATAGAACATCGCTGTTTCTACCAGCAAATTTAGCACCTCATTTTACATAAAATAACTCCTATAAGTCTACTCTCAAGAGATGATAAAGGTACAAACGAATAAAATGTTTATATATCACATTTTCAAATATCTATTATTCTCCATTTTACTCGATCTCCTAAACGGTTAAAGATAGGACATCGCGGTTTCCACCAGAGGATTTAGCACCTCATTTTACATAAAATAAGTCCAATAAGTCTACTCTTAAGAGTTGATAAAGGTACAAACGAATAATATGTTTATATACATTTTCAAATATCTATTATTCTCCATTTTACTCGATCTCCTAAACGGTTAAAGATAAGACATCGCGGTTTTCACCAGTGGATTTAGCACCTCATTTTACATAAAATAAGTCCTATAAGTCTACTCTCAAGGGTCGATAAAGGTACAAACGAATAAAATGTTTATATATCACATTTTCAAATATCTATTATTCTCCATTTTACTCGATCTCCTAAACGGTTAAAGATAGGACATCGCGGTTTTCACAAGAGGATTTAGCACCTCATTTTACATAAAATAACTCCTATAAGTCTACTCTCAAGAGTTGATAAAGGTACAAACGAATAAAATGTTTATAAATCACATTTTCAAATATCTATTATTATCCATTTTACTCGATCTCCTAAACGGTTCAAGATAGGACATCGCGGTTTTCACCAGTGGATTAAGCACCTCATTTTACTTAAAATAGGTGCTATAAGTCTACTCTCAAATGTTGATAAAGGTACAAACGAATAAAATGTTTATATATCACATTTTCAAATATCTATTATTCTCCAATTTACTCGATCTCCTAAACGGTCATAGATAGGACATCGCGGTTTCCACCAGAGTATTTAGCACCTCATTTTACATAAAATAACTCCTATAAGTCTACTCTCAAGAGATGATAAAGGTACAAACGAATAAAATGTTTATATACATTTTCAAATATCTATTATTCTCCATTTTACTCGATCTCCTAAACGGTTAAAGATAGGACATCGCGGTTTTCACCAGTGGATTTAGCACCTCATTTTACATAAAATAGGTCCTATAAGTCTACTCTCAAATGTTGATAAAGGTACAAACGAATAAAATGTTTATATATCACATTTTCAAATATCTATTATTCTCCATTTTACTCGATCTCCTAAACGGTTAAAGATTGGACATCGAGGTTTTCACCAGTTGATTTAGCACCTCATTTTACATAAAATAGGTCCTATAAGTCTACTCTCAAGAGTTGATAAAGGTACAAACGAATAAAATGTTTATATATCACATTTTCAAATATCTATTACTCTCCATTTTACTCCATCTCCTAAACGGTTAAAGATTAGACATCGCGGTTTCCACCAGAGGAATTAGCACCTCATTTTACATAAAATAACTCCTATAATTCTACTCTCAAGAAATGATAAAGGTACAAACGAATAAAATGTTTATATATCACATTTTCAAATATCTATTATTCTCCAATTTACTCGATCTCCTAAACGGTCATAGATAGGACATCGCGGTATCCACCAGAGGATTTAGCACCTCATTTTACATAAAATAAGTCCAATAAGTCTACTCTCAAGAGTTGATAAAGAGAAAAACGAATAAAATGTTTATATATCACATTTTCAAATATCTACTTTTCTCCATTTTACTCGATCTCCTAAACGGTTCAAGATAGGACATCGCGGTATTCACCAGTGGATTTAGCACCTCATTTTACATAAAATAACTCCTATAAGTCTACTCTCAAGAAATGATAAAGGTACAAACGAATAAAATGTTTATATATCACATTTTCAAATATCTATTATTCTCCATTTTACTCGATCTCATAAACGGTTAAAAATAGGTCATCGCGGCTTTCTCCAGTGGATTTAGCACATCATTTTACATAAAATTACTCCTATAAGTCTACTCTCAAGAGTTGATAAAGGTACAAACGAATAAAATGTTTATATATCACATTTTCAAATATCAATTACTCCCCCATTTTACTCGATCTCCTAAACGGTTAAAGATAGGACATCGCGGTTTTCACTAGTGAATTTAGCACCTTATTTTACATAAAATAGGTCCTATGAGTCTACTCTCAAGAGTTGATAAAGGTAAAAACGAATAAAATGTTTATATATCACATTTTCATATATCTATTTTTCTCCATTTACTCGATCTCCTAAACGGTTCAAGATAGGACATCGCGGTTTTCACCAGTGGATTTAGCACCTCATTTTACATAAAATATGTCCTATAAGTCTACTCTCAAGAGTTGAAAAAGGTACAAAAGAACAAAATGTTTATATATCACATTTTCAAATATCTATTTTTCTCCATTTTACTCGATCTCCTAAACGGTTCAAGATAGGACATCGCGGTTTTCATCAGTGGATTTAGCACCATATTTTACATAAAACAAATTCTATAAGTCTACTCTCAAGAGTTGATAAAGGTAAAAACGAATAAAATGTTTATATATCACATTTTAAAATATCTATTATTCTCCATTTCACTCGATCTCCTAAACGGTTAAAGATAGAACATCGCGGTTTTCACCAGTGGATTTAGCACTATATTTTACATAAAATAAGTCCTATAAGTCTATCCTCAAGGGTCGATAAAGGTACAAACGAATAAAATGTTTATATATCACATTTTCAAATATCTATTATTCTCCATTTTACTCGATCTCCTAATCGGTTAGAGATAGGATATCGCGGTTTCCACCAGAGGATTTAGCACCTCATTTTACATAAAATAACTCCTATAAGTCTACTCTCAAGAGTTGATAAAGGTAAAAACGAATAAAATGTTTATATATCACATTTTAAAATATCTATTATTCTCCATTTCACTCGATCTCCTAAACGGTTAAAGATAGGACATCGCGGTTTTCACCAGTGGATTTAGCACTATATTTTACATAAAATAAGTCCTATAAGTCTATCCTCAAGGGTCGATAAAGGTACAAACGAATAAAATGTTTATATATCACATTTTCAAATATCTATTATTCTCCATTTTACTCGATCTCCTAAACGGTTAAAGATAGGACATCGCGGTTTTCACAAGAGGATTTAGCACCTCATTTTACATAAAATAACTCCTATAGGTCTACCCTCAAGAGTTGATAAAGGTACAAACGAATAAAATGTTTATATATCACATTTTCAAATATCTATTATTCTCCATTTTACTCGATCTCCTAATCGGTTAGAGATAGGATATCGCGGTTTCCACCAGAGGATTTAGCACCTCATTTTACATAAAATAACTCCTATAAGTCTACTCTCAAGAGTTGATAAAGGTAAAAACGAATAAAATGTTTATATATCACATTTTCAAATATCTACTTTTCTCCATTTTACTCGATCTCCTAAACGGTTCAAGATAGGACATCGCGGTATTCACCAGTGGATTTAGCACCTTATTTTACATAAAATAACTCCTATAAGTCTACTCTCAAGAAATGATAAAGGTACAAACGAATAAAATGTTTATATATCACATTTTCAAATATCTATTATTCTCCATTTTACTCGATCTCCTAAACGGTTAAAGATAGGACATCGCGGATTTCACCAGTGAATTTAGCACCTTATTTTACACAAAATAAGTCCTATAAGTCTACTCTCAAGAGTTGATAAAAGTAAAAACCGAATAAAATGTTTATATATCACATTTTCAAATATCAATTATTCTCCATTTTACTCGATCTCCTAAACGGTTAATGATAGGACATCGCGGTTTCCACCAGAGGAATTAGCACCTCATTTTACATAAAATAACTCCTATAATTCTACTCTCAAGGAATGATAAAGGTACAAACGAATAAAATATTTATATATCACATTTTCAAATATCTATTATTCTCCATTTTACTCGATCTCCTAAACGGTTAAAGATAGGACATCGCGGTTTTCACTAGTGAATCTAGCACCTCATTTTACATAAAATAGGTAATATAACTCTACTCTCAAGAGTTGATAAAGGTAAAAACGAATAAAATGTTTATATATCACATTTTCAAATATCTATTATTCTCCATTTTACTCGATCTCCTAAACGGTTAAAGATTGGACATCGAGGTTTTCACCAGTTGATTTAGCACCTCATTTTACATAAAATAGGTCCTATAAGTCTACTCTCAAGAGTTGATAAAGGTACAAACGAATAAAATGTTTATATATCACATTTTCAAATATCTATTACTCTCCATTTTACTCCATCTCCTAAACGGTTAAAGATTAGACATCGCGGTTTCCACCAGAGGAATTAGCACCTCATTTTACATAAAATATCTCCTATAATTCTACTCTCAAGAAATGATAAAGGTACAAACGAATAAAATGTTTATATATCACATTTTCAAATATCTATTATTCTCCAATTTACTCGATCTCCTAAACGGTCATAGATAGGACATCGCGGTATCCACCAGAGGATTTAGCACCTCATTTTACATAAAATAAGTCCAATAAGTCTACTCTCAAGAGTTGATAAAGGTAAAAACGAATAAAATGTTTATATATCACATTTTCAAATATCTACTTTTCTCCATTTTACTCGATCTCCTAAACGGTTCAAGATAGGACATCGCGGTATTCACCAGTGGATTTAGCACCTCATTTTACATAAAATAACTCCTATAAGTCTACTCTCAAGAAATGATAAAGGTACAAACGAATAAAATGTTTATATATCACATTTTCAAATATCTATTATTCTCCATTTTACTCGATCTCCTAAACGGTTAAAGATAGGACATCGCGGTTTTCACCAGTGGATTTTGCACCTCATTTTACATAAAATAGGTCCTATAAGTCTACTCTCAAATGTTGATAAAGGTACAAACGAATAAAATGTTTATATATCACATTTTCAAATATCTATTATTCTCCATTTTACTCGATCTCCTAAACGGTTAAAGATAGGACATCGCGGTTTTCACTAGTGAATTTAGCACCTCATTTTACATAAAATAGGTAATATAACTCTACTCTCAAGAGTTGATAAAGGTAAAAACGAATAAAATGTTTATATATCACATTTTCATATATCTATTTTTCTCCATTTACTCGATCTCCTAAACGGTTCAAGATAGGACATCGCGGTTTTCACCAGTGGATTTAGCACCTCATTTTACATAAAATATGTCCTATAAGTCTACTCTCAAGAGTTGAAAAAGGTACAAAAGAACAAAATGTTTATATATCACATTTTCAAATATCTATTTTTCTCCATTTTACTCGATCTCCTAAACGGTTCAAGATAGGACATCGCGGTTTTCATCAGTGGATTTAGCATCCCATTTTACATAAAACAAATTCTATACGTCTACTCTCAAATGTTGATAAAGGTACAAACGAATAAAATGTTTATATATCACATTTTCAAATATCTATTATTCTCCATTTTACTCGATCTCCTAATCGGTTAGAGATAGGATATCGCGGTTTCCACCAGAGGATTTAGCACCTCATTTTACATAAAATAACTCCTATAAGTCTACTCTCAAGAGTTGATAAAGGTACAAACGAATAAAATGTTCATATATATATCAAATTTTCAAATATCTATTATTCTCCATTTCACTCGATCTCCTAAACGGTTAAAGATAGAACATCGCGGTTTTCACCAGTGGATTTAGCACTATATTTTACATAAAATAAGTCCTATAAGTCTATCCTCAAGGGTCGATAAAGGTACAAACGAATAAAATGTTTATATATCACATTTTCAAATATCTATTATTCTCCATTTTACTCGATCTCCTAATCGGTTAGAGATAGGATATCGCGGTTTCCACCAGAGGATTTAGCACCTCATTTTACATAAAATAACTCCTATAAGTCTACTCTCAAGAGTTGATAAAGGTAAAAACGAAAAAAATGTTTATATACATTTTCAAATATCTATTATTCTCCATTTCACTCGATCTCCTAAACGGTTAAAGATAGGACATCGCGGTTTTCAAAAGTGGATTTAGCACCTCATTTTACATATAATAAGTCCTATAAGTCTACTCTCAAAAGTTGATAAAGGTACAAACGAATAAAATGTTTATATATCACATTTTCAAATATCTATTATTCTCCATTTTACTCGATCTCATAAACGGTTAAAAATAGGTCATCGCGGCTTTCTCCAGTGGATTTAGCACATCATTTTACATAAAATTACTCCTATAAGTCTACTCTCAAGAGTTGATAAAGGTACAAACGAATAAAATGTTTATATATCACATTTTCAAATATCAATTACTCCCCCATTTTACTCGATCTCCTAAACGGTTAAAGATAGGACATCGCGGTTTTCACTAGTGAATTTAGCACCTCATTTTACATAAAATAGGTCCTATAAGTCTACTCTCAAGAGTTGATAAAGGTAAAAACGAATAAAATGTTTATATATCACATTTTCAAATATCAATTACTCCCCCATTTTACTCGATCCCCTAAACGGTTAAAGATAGGACATCGCGGTTTTCACTAGTGAATTTAGCACCTCATTTTACATAAAATAGGTCCTATAAGTCTACTCTCAAGAGTTGATAAAGGTAAAAACGAATAAAATGTTTATATATCACATTTTCATATATCTATTTTTCTCCATTTACTCGATCTCCTAAACGGTTCAAGATAGGACATCGCGGTTTTCACCAGTGGATTTAGCACCTCATTTTACATAAAATATGTCCTATAAGTCTACTCTCAAGAGTTGAAAAAGGTACAAAAGAACAAAATGTTTATATATCACATTTTCAAATATCTATTTTTCTCCATTTTACTCGATCTCCTAAACGGTTCAAGATAGGACATCGCGGTTTTCATCAGTGGATTTAGCACCCCATTTTACATAAAACAAATTCTATAAGTCTACTCTCAAGAGTTGATAAAGGTAAAAACGAATAAAATGTTTATATATCACATTTTAAAATATCAATTATTCTCCATTTCACTCGATCTCCTAAACGGTTAAAGATAGGACATCGCGGTTTTCACCAGTGGATTTAGCACTATATTTTACATAAAATAAGTCCTATAAGTCTATCCTCAAGGGTCGATAAAGGTACAAACGAATAAAATGTTTATATATCACATTTTCAAATATCTATTATTCTCCATTTTACTCGATCTCCTAAACGGTTAAAGATAGGACATCGCGGTTTTCACAAGAGGATTTAGCACCTCATTTTACATAAAATAACTTCTATAGGTCTACCCTCAAGAGTTGATAAAGGTACAAACGAATAAAATGTTTATATATCACATTTTCAAATATCTATTATTCTCCATTTTACTCGATCTCCTAATCGGTTAGAGATAGGATATCGCGGTTTCCACCAGAGGATTTAGCACCTCATTTTACATAAAATTACTCCTATAAGTCTACTTTCAAGAGTTGATAAAGGTACAAACGAATAAAATGTTCATATATATATCACATTTTCAAATATCTATTATCCTCCATTTTACTCGATCTGCTAAACGGTTAAAAATAGGACATCGCGGTTTTCACCAGTGGATTTAGCACCTCATTTTACATAAAATAAGTCCTATAAGTCTACTCTTAAGAGTTGATAAAGGTACAAACGAATATAATGTTTATATATCACATTTTCAAATATCTATTATTCTCCATTTTACTCGATCTCCTAAACGGTTAAAGATAGGACATCGCGGATTTCACCAGTGAATTTAGCACCTTATTTTACACAAAATAAGTCCTATAAGTCTACTCTCAAGAGTTGATAAAAGTAAAAACCGAATAAAATGTTTATATATCACATTTTCAAATATCAATTATTCTCCATTTTACTCGATCTCCTAAACGGTTAAAGATAGGACATCGAGGTTTTTACCAGTGGATTTAGCACCTCATTTTACATAAAATTGGTCCTATAAGTCTACTCTCAAGAGTTGATAAAGGTAAAAACGAAAAAAATGTTTATATATCACATTTTAAAATATCTATTATTCTCCATTTCACTCGATCTCCTAAACGGTTAAAGATAGGACATCGCGGTTTTCACCAGTGGATTTAGCACCTCATTTTACATATAATAAGTCCTATAAGTCTACTCTTAAGAGTTGATAAAGGTACAAAAGAATAAATTGTTTATATATCACATTTTCAAATATCTATTAATATCCATTTTACTCGATCTCCCAAACGGTTAAAGATAGGACATCGCGGTTTTCACCAGAGGATTTAGTACCTCAATTTACATAAAATAAGTCCTATAAGTCTACTCTCAAGAGTTGATAAAGGTACAAACGGATAAAACGTTTATATATCGTATTATCAAATATCTATTATTCTCCATTATACTCGATCTCCTAAACGGTTAAAGATAGGACTTCGCGGTTTTCACCAGTGGATTTAGCACCTCATTTTACATAAAATAAGTCCAATAAGTCTACTCTCAAGAGTTGATAAAGGTACAAACGAATAAAATGTTTATATATCACATTTTCAAATATCTATTATTCTTCATTATACTCCATCTCCTAAACGGTTAAAGATAGGACATCGCGGTTTTCACCAGTAAATTTAGCACCTCATTTTACATAAAATAAGTCCTATAAGTCTACTCTCAAGAGTTGATAAAGGTACAAACGAATAAAATGTTTATATATCACATTTTCAAATATCTGTTATTCTCCATTTTACTCCATCTCTTAAACGGTTAACGACAGGACATCGCGGTTTTCATCAGTGGATTAAGCACCCCATTTTACATAAAATAAGTCCTATAAGTCTACTCTCAAGAGTTGATAAAGGTAAAAACAATAAAATGTTTATATATCACATTTTCAAATATCTATTATTCTCCATTTTACTCGATCTCCTAAACGGTTAAAGATAGGACATCGAGGTTTTCACCAGTGGATTTAGCACCTCAATTTACATAAAATAGGTCCTATTAGTCTACTCTCAAGAGTTGATAAAGGTAAAAACGAATAAAATGTTTATATATCACATTTTCAAATATCTATTTTTCTCCTTTTTACTCGATCTCCCAAACGGTTCAAGATAGGACATCGCGGTATTCACCAGTGGATTTAGCACCTCATTTTACATAAAATAAGTCCTATAAGTCTACTCTCAAGAGTTGATAAAGGTACAAACGAATAAAATGTTTATATATCACATTTTCAAATATCTATTATTCTCCATTTTATTCGATCTCCTAAACGGTTAATGATAGGACATCGCGGTTTTCACCAGTGGATTTAGCACTATATTTTACATAAAATAAGTCCTATAAGTCTACTCTCAAGGGTCGATAAAGGTACAAACGAATAAAATGTTTATATATCACATTTTCAAATATCTATTATTCTCCATTTTACTCGATCTCCTAAACGGTTAAAGATAGGACATCGCGGTTTTCACCAGTGGATTTAGCACCTCATTTTACATAAAATAAGTCCTATAAGTCTACTCTCAAGAGTTGATAAAGGTACAAACGAATAAAATGTTTATATATCGTATTATCAAATATCTATTATTCTCCATTTTACTCGATCTCCTAAACGGTTAAAGATAGGACATCGAGGTTTTCACCAGTGGATTTAGCACCTCATTTTACATAATATAGGTCCTATAAGTCTACTCTCAAGAGTTGATAAAGGTAAAAACGAATAAATTGTTTATATATCACATTTTCAAAGATCTATTATTCTCCATTTTACTCGATCTCCTAAACGGTTAAAGATAGGACATCGCGGTTTCCACCAGAGGATTTAGCACCTCATTTTACATAAAATAAGTCCAATAAGTCTACTCTTAAGAGTTGATAAAGGTACAAACGAATAAAATGTTTATATACAATTTCAAATATCTATTATTCTCCATTTTACTCGATCTCCTAAACGGTTAAAGATAGGACATCGCGGTTTCCACCAGAGGATTTAGCACCTCATTTTACATAAAATAACTCCTATAAGTCTACTCTCAAGAGATGATAAAGGTACAAACGAATAAAATGTTTATATATCACATTTTCAAATATCTATTATTCTCCATTTTACTCGATCTCCTAAACGGTTATAGATAGAACATCGCTGTTTCTACCAGCGGATTTAGCACCTCATTTTACATAAAATAACTCCTGTAAGTCTACTCTCAAGAGATGATAAAGGTACAAACGAATAAAATGTTTATATATCACATTTTCAAATATCTATTATTCTCCATTTTACTCGATCTCCTAAACGGTTAAAGATAGGACATCGCGGTTTCCACCAGTGGATTTAGCACCTCATTTTACATAAAATAACTCCTATAAGTCTACTCTCAAGAGTTGATAAAGGTACAAACGAATAAAATGTTTATATACATTTTCAAATATCTATTATTCTCCATTTTACTCGATCTCCTAAACGGTTAAAGATAGGACATCGCGGTTTCCACCAGTGGATTTAGCACCTCATTTTACATAAAATAACTCCTATAAGTCTACTCTCAAGAGTTGATAAAGGTACAAACGAATAAAATGTTTATATATCACATTTTCAAATATCTATTATTCTCCATTTTACTCGATCTCCTAAACGGTTATAGATAGGACATCGCGGTTTCCACCAGAGGATTAAGCACCTCATTTTACATAAAATAACTCCTATAAGTCTACTCTCAAGAGTTGATAAAGGTACAAACGAATAAAATGTTTATATATCACATTTTCAAATATCTATTATTCTCCATTTTACTCGATCTGCTAAACGGTTAAAAATAGGACATCGCGGTTTTCACCAGTGGATTTAGCACCTCATTTTACATAAAATAAGTCCTATAAGTCTACTCCCAAGAGTTGATAAAGGTACAAACGAATAAAATGTTTATATATCGTATTATCAAATATCTATTATTCTCCATTTTACTCGATCTCCTAAACGGTTAAAGATAGGACATCGCGGTATCCACCAGAGGATTTAGCACCTCATTTTACATAAAATAAGTCCAATAAGTCTACTCTCAAGAGTTGATAAAGGTAAAAACGAATAAAATGTTTATATATCACATTTTCAAATATCTACTTTTCTCCATTTTACTCGATCTGCTAAACGGTTCAAGATAGGACATCGCGGTTTTCACCAGTGGATTTAGCACCTCATTTTACATAAAATAGGTCCTATAAGTCTACTCTCAAGAGTTGATAAAGGTAAAAACGAATAAAATGTTTATATATCACATTTTCAAATATCTACTTTTCTCCATTTTACTCGATCTGCTAAACGGTTCAAGATAGGACATCGCGGTATCCACCAGAGGATTTAGCACCTCATTTTACATAAAATAACTCCTATAAGTCTACTCTCAAGAAATGATAAAGGTACAAACGAATAAAATGTTTATATATCACATTTTCAAATATCTATTATTATCCATTTTACTCGATCTCCTAAACGGTTCAAGATAGGACATCGCGGTTTTCACCAGTGGATTTAGCACCTCATTTTACATAAAATAGGTCCTATAAGTCTACTCTCAAATGTTGATAAAGGTACAAACGAATAAAATGTTTATATATCACATTTTCAAATATCTATTATTCTCCATTTTACTCGATCTGCTAAACGGTTAAAAATAGGACATCGCGGTTTTCACCAGTGGATTTAGCACCTCATTTTACATAAAATAAGTCCTATAAGTCTACTCTCAAGAGTTGATAAAGGTACAAACGAATAAAATGTTTATATATCGTATTATCAAATATCTATTATTCTCCATTTTACTCGATCTCCTAAACGGTTAAAGATAGGACATCGCGGTTTTCACAAGAGGATTTAGCACCTCATTTTACATAAAATAACTCCTATAAGTCTACTCTCAAGAGTTGATAAAGGTACAAACGAATAAAATGTTTATAAATCACATTTTCAAATATCTATTATTATCCATTTTACTCGATCTCCTAAACGGTTCAAGATAGGACATCGCGGTTTTCACCAGTGGATTTAGCACCTCATTTTACATAAAATAGGTCCTATAAGTCTACTCTCAAATGTTGATAAAGGTACAAACGAATAAAATGTTTATATATCACATTTTCAAATATCTATTATTCTCCAATTTACTCGATCTCCTAAACGGTCATAGATAGGACATCGCGGTTTCCACCAGAGTATTTAGCACCTCATTTTACATAAAATAACTCCTATAAGTCTACTCTCAAGAAATGATAAAGGTACAAACGAATAAAATGTTTATATATCACATTTTCAAATATCTATTATTCTCCATTTTACTCGATCTCCTAAACGGTTAAAGATAGGACATCGCGGTTTTCACCAGTGGATTTAGCACCTCATTTTACATAAAATAGGTCCTATAAGTCTACTCTCAAATGTTGATAAAGGTACAAACGAATAAAATGTTTATATATCACATTTTCAAATATCTATTATTCTCCATTTTACTCGATCTCCTAAACGGTTACAGATAGGACATCGCGGTTTTCACCAGTGGATTTTGCACCTCATTTTACATAAAATAGGCCCTATAAGTCTACTCTCAAATGTTGATAAAGGTACAAACGAATAAAATGTTTATATATCACATTTTCAAATATCTATTATTCTCCATTTTACTCGATCTCCTAAACGGCTAAAGATAGGACATTGCGGTTTTCACCAGTGGATTTTGCACCTCATTTTACACAAAATAGGTCCTATAAGTCTACTCTCAAATGTTGATAAAGGTACAAACGAATAAAATGTTTATATATCACATTTTCAAATATCTATTATTCTCCAATTTACTCGATCTCCTAAACGGTCATAGATAGGACATCGCGGTTTCCACCAGAGTATTTAGCACCTCATTTTACATAAAATAAGTCCTATAAGTCTACTCTCAAGAGTTGATAAAGGTACAAACGAATAAAATGTTTATATATCGTATTATCAAATATCTATTATTCTCCATTTTACTCGATCTCCTAAACGGTTAAAGATAGGACATCGCGGTATCCACCAGAGGATTTAGCACCTCATTTTACATAAAATAAGTCCAATAAGTCTACTCTTAAGAGTTGATAAAGGTACAAACGAATAAATAGTTTATATACATTTTCAAATATCTATTATTCTCCATTTTACTCGATCTCCTAAACGGTTAAAGATAGGACATCGCGGTTTCCACCAGAGGATTTAGCACCTCATTTTACATAAAATAAGTCCAATAAGTCTACTCTTATGAGTTGATAAAGGTACAAACGAATAAAATGTTTATATACATTTTCATATATCTATTATTCTCCATTTTACTCGATCTCCTAAACGGTTAAAGATAGGACATCGAGGTTTTCACCAGTGAATTTAGCACCTCAATTTACATAAAATAGGTCCTATAAGTCTACTCTCAAGAGTTGATAAAGGTAAAAACAAATAAAATGTTTATATATCACATTTTCAAATATCTACTTTTCTCCATTTTACTCGATCTCCTAAACGGTTCAAGATAGGACATCGCGGTATTCACCAGTGGATTTAGCACCTCATTTTACATGAAATAAGTCCTATAGGTCTACTCTCAAGAGTTGATAAAGTTACAAACGAATAAAATGTTTATATATCGTATTATCAAATATCTATTATTCCCCATTATACTCGATCTCCTAAACGGTTCAAGATAGGACATCGCGGTTTTCACCAGTGGATTTAGCACCTCATTTTACATAAAATAGGTCCTATAAGTCTACTCTCAAATGTTGATAAAGGTAAAAACGAATAAAATGTTTATATATCACATTTTCAAATATCTATTTTTCTCCATTTTACTCGATCTCCTAAACGGTTCAAGATAGGACATCGCGGTTTTCATTAGAGGATTTAGTACCTCATTTTACATAAAACAACTCCTATAAGTCTACTCTCAAGAGTTGATAAAGGTACAAACGAATAAAATGTTTATATATCACATTTTCAAATATCAATTATTCTCCATTTTACTCGATCTCCTAATCGGTTAGAGATAGGATATCGCGGTTTCCACCAGAGGATTTAGCACCTCATTTTACATAAAACAACTCCTATAAGTCTACTCTCAAGAGTTGATAAAGGTACAAACGAATAAAATGTTCATATATATATCACATTTTCAAATATCTATTATCCTCCATTTTACTCGATCTGCTAAACGGTTAAAAATAGGACATCGCGGTTTTCACCAGTGGATTTAGCACCTCATTTTACATAAAATAAGTCCTATAAGTCTACTCTTAAGAGTTGATAAAGGTACAAACGAATATAATGTTTATATATCACATTTTCAAATATCAATTATTCTCCATTTTACTCAATCTCCTAAACTGTTAAAGATAGGACATCGCGGTTTCCACCAGAGGATTTAGCACCTCATTTTACATAAAATAAGTCCAATAAGTCTACTCTTAAGAATTGATAAAGGTACAAACGAACAAAATGTTTATATACATTTTCAAATATCTATTATTCTCCATTTTACTCGATCTCCTAAACGGTTAAAGATAGGACATCGCGGTTTCCACCAGAGGATTTAGCACCTCATTTTACATAAAATAAGTCCAATAAGTCTACTCTTATGAGTTGATAAAGGTACAAACGAATAAAATGTTTATATACATTTTCAAATATCTATTATTCTCCATTTTACTCGATCTCCTAAACGGTTTAAGATAGGACATCGAGGTCTCACCAGTGGATTTAGCACCTCAATTTACATAAAATAGGTCCTATAAGTCTACTCTCAAGAGTTGATAAAGGTAAAAACGAATAAAATGTTTATATATCACATTTTCAAATATCTACTTTTCTCCATTTTACTCGATCTCCTAAACGGTTCAAGATAGGACATCGCGGTATTTACCAGTGGATTTAGCACCTCATTTTACATGAAATAGGTTCTATAAGTCTACTCTCATGAGTTGATAAAGGTACAAACGAATAAAATGTTTATATATCACACTTTCAAATATCTATTATGCTCCATTTTACTCGATCTGCTAAACTGTTAAATATAGGACATCGCGGTTTTCACCAGTGGATTTAGCACCTCATTTTACATAAAATAAGTCCTATAAGTCTACTCTTAAGAGTTGATAAAGGTACAAACGAATAAAATGTTTATTTATCACATTTTCAAATATCAATTATTCTTCATTTTACTCGATCTCCTAAACGGTTAAAGATAAGACATCGCGGATTTCACCAGTGGATTTAGCACCTTATTTTACATAAAATAAGTCCTATAAGTCTACTCTCAAGAGTTGATAAAGGTACAAACGAATAAAATGTTTATATATCACATTTTCAAATATCTATTATTCTCCATTTTACTCGATCTCCTAAACGGTTAATGATAGGACATCGCGGTTTTCACCAGTGGATTTAGCACTATATTTTACATAAAATAAGTCCTATAAGTCTACTCTCAAGGGTCGATAATGGTACAAACGAATAAAATGTTTATATATCACATTTTCAAATATCTATTATTATCCATTTTACTCGATCTCCTAAACGGTTAAAGATAGGACATCGCGGTTTTCACAAGAAGATTTAGCACGTCATTTTACATAAAATAACTCCTATAAGTCTACTTTTAAGAGTTGATAAAGGTACAAACGAATAAAATGTTTATATATCACATTTTAAAATATCTATTATTATCCATTTTACTGGATCTTCTAAACGGTTAAAGATAGGACATCGCGGATTTCACCAGTGGATTTAGCACCTTATTTTACATAAAATAAGTCCTATAAGTCTACTCTCAAGAGTTGATAAAGGTACAAACGAATAAAATGTTTATATATCACATTTTCAAATATCTATTATTCTCCATTTTACTCGATCTCCTAAACGGTTAAAGATAGGACATCGCGGTTTTTACCAGAGGATTTAGCACCTCATTTTACATAAAATAAGTCCAATAAGTCTACTCTTAAGAGTTGATAAAGGTACAAACGATTAAAATGTTTATATACATTTTCAAATATCTATTATTCTCCATTTTACTCGATCTCCTAAACGGTTAAAGATAGGACATCGCGGTTTTCACCAGTGGATTTAGCACTATATTTTACATAAAATAAGTCCTATAAGTCTACTCTCAAGGGTCGATAAAGGTACAAACGAATAAAATGTTTATATATCACATTTTCAAATATCTATTATTCTCCATTTTACTCGATCTCCTAAACGGTTAAAGATAGGACATCGCGGTTTTCACAAGAGGATTTAGCACCTCATTTTACATAAAATAACTCCTATAAGTCTACTCTCAAGAGTTGATAAAGGTACAAACGAATAAAATGTTTATATATCACATTTTCAAATATCTATTATTATCCATTTTACTCGATCTCCTAAACGGTTCAAGATAGGACATCGCGGTTTTCACCAGTGGATTTAGCACCTCATTTTACATAAAATAGGTCCTATAAGTCTACTCTCAAATGTTGATAAAGGTACAAACGAATAAAATGTTTATATATCACATTTTCAAATATCTATTATTCTCCATTTTACTCGATCTCCTAAACGGTTAAAGATTGGACATCGAGGTTTTCACCAGTTGATTTAGCACCTCATTTTACATAAAATAGGTCCTATAAGTCTACTCTCAAGAGTTGATAAAGGTACAAACGAATAAAATGTTTATATATCACATTTTCAAATATCTATTACCCTCCATTTTACTCCATCTCCTAAACGGTTAAAGATAAGACATCGCGGTTTCCACCAGAGGAATTAGCACCTCATTTTACATAAAATAATTCCTATAAGTCTACTCTCAAGAAATGATAAAGGTACAAACGAATAAAATGTTTATATATCACATTTTCAAATATCTATTATTCTCCATTTTACTCGATCTCCTAAACGGTTAAAGATAGGACATCGCGGTTTTCACCAGTGGATTTTGCACCTCATTTTACATAAAATAGGTCCTATAAGTCTACTCTCAAATGTTGATAAAGGTACAAACGAATAAAATGTTTATATATCACATTTTCAAATATCTATTATTCTCCATTTTACTCGATCTCCTAAACGGCTAAAGATGGGACATTGCGGTTTTCACCAGTGGATTTTGCACCTCATTTTACATAAAATAGGTCCTATAAGTCTACTCTCAAATGTTGATAAAGGTACAAACGAATAAAATGTTTATATATCACATTTTCAAATATCTATTATTCTCCATTTTACTCGATCTCCTAAACGGTTAAAGATAGGACATCGAGGTTTTCACCAGTGGATTTAGCACCTCATTTTACATAAAATAGGTCCTATAAGTCTACTCTCAAGAGTTGATAAAGGTAAAAACGAATAAAATGTTTATATATCACATTTTCAAATACCTATTTTTCTCCATTTTACTCGATCTCCTAAACGGTTCAAGATAGGACATCGCGGTCTTCACCAGTGGATTTAGCACCTCATTTTACATAAAATAGGTCCTATAAGTCTACTCTCAAGAGTTGATAAAGGTACAAACGATTAAAATGTTTATATATCACATTTTCAAATATCGGTTATTCTCCATTTTACACCATCTCCTAAACGGTTAAAGATAGGACATCGCGGTTTCCACCAGAGGATTTAGCACCTCATTTTACATAAAATAACTCCTATAAGTCTACTCTCAAGAGTTGATAAAGGTACAAACGAATAAAATGTTTATATATCACATTTTCAAATATCTATTATTCTCCATTTTACTCGATCTCCTAAACGGTTATAGATAGGACATCGCGGTTTCCACCAGAGGATTTAGCACCTCATTTTACATAAAATAGGTCCTATAAGTCTACTCTCAAGAGTTGATAAAGGTAAAAACGAATAAAATGTTTATATATCACATTTTCAAATACCTATTTTTCTCCATTTTACTCGATCTCCTAAACGGTTCAAGATAGGACATCGCGGTCTTCACCAGTGGATTTAGCACCTCATTTTACATAAAATAGGTCCTATAAGTCTACTCTCAAGAGTTGATAAAGGTACAAACGATTAAAATGTTTATATATCACATTTTCAAATATCGGTTATTCTCCATTTTACTCCATCTCCTAAACGGTTAAAGATAGGACATCGCGGTTTCCACCAGAGGATTTAGCACCTCATTTTACATAAAATAACTCCTATAAGTCTACTCTCAAGAGTTGATAAAGGTACAAACGAATAAAATGTTTATATATCACATTTTCAAATATCTATTATTCTCCATTTTACTCGATCTCCTAAACGGTTAAAGATAGGACATCGCGGTTTTCACCAGTGGATTTTGCACCTCATTTTACATAAAATAGGTCCTATAAGTCTACTCTCAAATGTTGATAAAGGTACAAACGAATAAAATGTTTATATATCACATTTTCAAATATCTATTATTCTCCATTTTACTCGATCTCCTAAACGGCTAAAGATGGGACATTGCGGTTTTCACCAGTGGATTTTGCACCTCATTTTACATAAAATAGGTCCTATAAGTCTACTCTCAAATGTTGATAAAGGTACAAACGAATAAAATGTTTATATATCACATTTTCAAATATCTATTATTCTCCATTTTACTCGATCTCCTAAACGGTTAAAGATAGGACATCGAGGTTTTCACCAGTGGATTTAGCACCTCATTTTACATAAAATAGGTCCTATAAGTCTACTCTCAAGAGTTGATAAAGGTAAAAACGAATAAAATGTTTATATATCACATTTTCAAATACCTATTTTTCTCCATTTTACTCGATCTCCTAAACGGTTCAAGATAGGACATCGCGGTCTTCACCAGTGGATTTAGCACCTCATTTTACATAAAATAGGTCCTATAAGTCTACTCTCAAGAGTTGATAAAGGTACAAACGATTAAAATGTTTATATATCACATTTTCAAATATCGGTTATTCTCCATTTTACTCCATCTCCTAAACGGTTAAAGATAGGACATCGTGGTTTCCACCAGAGGATTTAGCACCTCATTTTACATAAAATAACTCCTATAAGTCTACTCTCAAGAGTTGATAAAGGTACAAACGAATAAAATGTTTATATATCACATTTTCAAATATCTATTATTCTCCATTTTACTCGATCTCCTAAACGGTTATAGATAGGACATCGCGGTTTCCACCAGAGGATTTAGCACCTCATTTTACATAAAATAACTCATATAAGTCTACTCTCAAGAGTTGATAAAGGTAAAAACGAATTATATGTTTATATATCACATTTTCAAATATCTATTATTCTCCATTTTACTCGATCTGCTAAACGGTTAAAAATAGGACATCGCGGTTTTCACCAGTGGATTTAGCACCTCATTTTACATAAAATAACTCATATAAGTCTACTCTCAAGAGTTGATAAAGGTAAAAACGAATAAAATGTTTATATATCACATTTTCAAATATCTATTATTCTCCATTTTACTCGATCTGCTAAACGGTTAAAAATAGGACATCGCGGTTTTCACCAGTGGATTTAGCACCTCATTTTACATAAAATAACTCATATAAGTCTACTCTCAAGAGTTGATAAAGGTACAAACGAATAAAATGTTTATATATCACATTTTCAAATATCTATTACTCTCCATTTTACTCCATCTCCTAAACGGTTAAAGATAAGACATCGCGGTTTCCACCAGAGGAATTAGCACCTCATTTTACATAAAATAATTCCTATAAGTCTACTCTCAAGAAATGATAAAGGTACAAACGAATAAAATGTTTATATATCACATTTTCAAATATCTATTATTCTCCATTTTATTCGATCTCCTAAACGGTTAAAGATAGGACATCGCGGTTTTCACCAGTGAATTTTGCACCTCATTTTACATAAAATAGGTCCTATAAGTCTACTCTCAAATGTTGATAAAGGTACAAACGAATAAAATGTTTATATATCACATTTTCAAATATCTATTATTCTCCATTTTACTCGATCTCCTAAACGGCTAAAGATGGGACATTGCGGTTTTCACCAGTGGATTTTGCACCTCATTTTACATAAAATAGGTCCTATAAGTCTACTCTCAAATGTTGATAAAGGTACAAACGAATAAAATGTTTATATATCACATTTTCAAATATCTATTATTCTCCATTTTACTCGATCTCCTAAACGGTTAAAGATAGGACATCGAGGTTTTCACCAGTGGATTTAGCACCTTATTTTACATAAAATAGGTCCTATAAGTCTACTCTCAAGAGTTGATAAAGGTAAAAACGAATAAAATGTTTATATATCACATTTTCAAATACCTATTTTTCTCCATTTTACTCGATCTCCTAAACGGTTCAAGATAGGACATCGCGGTCTTCACCAGTGGATTTAGCACCTCATTTTACATAAAATAGGTCCTATAAGTCTACTCTCAAGAGTTGATAAAGGTACAAACGATTAAAATGTTTATATATCACATTTTCAAATATCGGTTATTCTCCATTTTACTCCATCTCCTAAACGGTTAAAGATAGGACATCGCGGTTTCCACCAGAGGATTTAGCACCTCATTTTACATAAAATAACTCCTATAAGTCTACTCTCAAGAGTTGATAAAGGTACAAACGAATAAAATGTTTATATATCACATTTTCAAATATCTATTATTCTCCATTTTACTCGATCTCCTAAACGGTTATAGATAGGACATCGCGGTTTCCACCAGAGGATTTAGCACCTCATTTTACATAAAATAACTCATATAAGTCTACTCTCAAGAGTTGATAAAGGTAAAAACGAATAAAATGTTTATATATCACATTTTCAAATATCTATTATTCTCCATTTTACTCGATCTGCTAAACGGTTAAAAATAGGACATCGCGGTTTTCACCAGTGGATTTAGCACCTCATTTTACATAAAATAACTCATATAAGTCTACTCTCAAGAGTTGATAAAGGTAAAAACGAATAAAATGTTTATATATCACATTTTCAAATATCTATTATTCTCCATTTTACTCGATCTGCTAAACGGTTAAAAATAGGACATCGCGGTTTTCACCAGTGGATTTAGCACCTCATTTTACATAAAATAGGTTCTATAAGTCTACTCTCAAGAAATGATAAAGGTACAAACGAATAAAATGTATATATATCACATTTTCAAATATCTATTATTCTCCATTTTACTCGATCTCCTAAACGGTTATAGATAGGACATCGCGGTTTCCACCAGAGGATTTAGCACCTCATTTTACATAAAATAACTCATATAAGTCTACTCTCAAGAGTTGATAAAGGTAAAACGAATAAAATGTTTATATATCACATTTTCAAATATCTATTTTTCTCCATTTTTCTCGATCTCCTAAACGGTTCAAGATAGGACATCGCGGTTTTCACCAGTGGATTTAGCACCTCATTTTACATAAAATAAGTCCTATAAGTCTACTCTAAGAGTTGATAAAGGTACAAACGAATAAAATGTTTATATATCACATTTTCAAATATCTATTATCCTCCATTTTACTCGATCTGCTAAGCGGTTAAAAATAGGACATCGCGGTTTTCACCAGTGGATTTAGCAACTCATTCTACATAAAATAAGTCCTATAAGTCTACTCTTTAGAGTTGATAAAGGTACAAACGAATAAAATGTTTATATATCACATTTTCAAATATCAATTATTCTCCATTTTACTCGATCTCCTAAACGGTTAAAGATAAGACATCGCGGATTTCACCAGTGGATTTAGCACCTTACTTTACATAAAATAAATCCTATAAGTCTACTCTCAAGAGTTGATAAAGGTACAAACGAATAAAAACGAACAAAATGTTTATATATCACATTTTCAAATATCTATTATTCTCCATTTTACTCGATCTCCTAAACGGTTAATGATAGGACATCGCTGTTTCCACCAGTGGATTTAGCACTATATTTTACATAAAATAAGTCCTATAAGTCTACTTTCAAGAGTTGATAAAGGTACAAACGAATAAAATGTATATATATCGTATTATCAAATATCTATTATTCTCCGTTATACTTGATCTCCTAAACGGTTCAAGATAGGACATCGCGGTTTTCACCAGTGGATTTTGCACCTCATTTTTCATAAAATAGGTCCTATAAGTCTACTCTCAAATGTTGATAAAGGTACAAACGAATAAAATGTTTATATATCACATTTTCAATTATCTATTATTCTCCATTTTACTCGATCTCCTAAACGGTTAAAGATAGGACATCGAGGTTTTCACCAGTGGATTTAGCACCTCATTTTACATAAAATAGGTCCTATAAGTCTACTCTCAAGAGTTAATAAAGGTACAAACGAATAAAATGTTTATATATCACATTTTCAAATATCTATTATTCTCCATTTTACTCCATCTCCTAAACGGTTAAAGATAGGACATCGCGGTTTCCACCAGAGGATTTAGCACCTCATTTTACATAAAATAACTCCTATAAGTCTACTCTCAAGAGTTGATAAAGGTACAAACGAATAAAATGTTTATATATCACATTTTCAAATATCTATTATTCTCCATTTTACTCGATCTCCTAAACGGTTATAGATAGGACATCGCGGTTTCCACCAGAGGATTTAGCACCTCATTTTACATAAAATAACTCATATAAGTCTACTCTCAAGAGTTGATAAATGTAAAAACGAATAAAATGTTTATATATCACATTTTCAAATATCTATTTTTCTTCATTTTACTCGATCTCCTAAACGGTTCAAGATAGGACATCGCGGTTTTCACCAGTGGATTTAGCACCTCATTTTACATAAAATAGGTCCTATAAGTCTACTCTCAAGAGTTGATAAAGGTACAAACGAATAAAATGTTTATATATCACAATTTCAAATATCTATTATTCTCCATTTTACTCCATCTCCTAAACGGTTAAAGATAGGACATCGCGGTTTCCACCAGAGGATTTAGCACCTCATTTTACATAAAATAACTCCTATAAGTCTACTCTCAAGAAATGATAAAGGTACAAACGAATAAAATGTTTATATATCACATTTTCAAATATCTATTATTCTCCATTTTACTCGATCTCCTAAACGGTTAAAGATAGGACATCGCGGTTTCCACCAGAGGATTTAGCACCTTATTTTACATAAAATAAGTCCAATAAGTCTACTCTTAAGAGTTGATAAAGGTACAAACGAATAAAATGTTTATATATCACATTTTCAAATATCTATTATTCTCCATTTTACTCGATCTGCTAAACGGTTAGAAATAGGACATCGCGGTTTTCACCAGTGGATTTAGCACCTCATTTTACATAAAATAAGTCCTATAAGTCTACTCTCAAGAGTTGATAAAGGTACAAACGAATAAAATGTTTATATATCGTATTATCAAATATCTATTATTCTCCATTATACTCGATCTCCTAAACGGTTCAAGATAGGACATCGCGGTTTTCACCAGTGGATTTAGCACCTCATTTTACATAAAATAGGTCCTATAAGTCTACTCTCAAATGTTGATAAAGGTACAAACGAATAAAATGTTTATATATCACATTTTCAAATATCTATTATTCTCCATTTTACTCGATCTCCTAAACGGTTAATGATTGGACATCGAGGTTTTCACCAGTTGATTTAGCACCTCATTTTACATAAAATAGGTCCTATAAGTCTACTCTCAGGAAATGATAAAGGTACAAACGAATAAAATGTATATATATCACATTTTCAAATATCTATTATTCTCCATTTTACTCGATCTCCTAAACGGTTAAAGATAGGACATCGCGGTTTCCACCAGAGGATTTAGCACCTCATTTTACATAAAATAACTCCAATAAGTCTACTCTCAAGAGATGATAAAGGTACAAACGAATAAAATGTTTATATATCACATTTTCAAATATCTATTATTCTCCATTTTACTCGATCTCCTAAACGGTAAAAGATAGGACATCGCGGTTTCCACCAGAGGATTTAGCACCTCATTTTACATAAAATAACTCCTATAAGTCTACTCTCAAGAGTTGATAAAGGTACAAACGAATAAAATGTTTATATATCACATTTTCAAATATCTATTATTCTCCATTTTACTCGATCTCCTAAACGGTTATAGATAGGACATCGCGGTTTCCACCAGAGGATTTAGCACCTCATTTTACATAAAATAACTCTTATAAGTCTACTCTCAAGAGATGATAAAGGTACAAACGATTAAAATGTTTATATATCACATTTTCAAATATCTATTATTATCCATTTTACTCGATCTCCTAAACGGTTAAAGATAGGACATCGCGGTTTCCACCAGAGGATTAAGCACCTCATTTTACATAAAATCAGTCCAATAAGTCTACCCTTAAGAGTTGATAAAGGTACAAACGAATAAAATGTTTATATATCACAAGTAGTATAGGAAGCGGGGTCCTATGACTGAGGATGGCGCGTCCATCCACAGAGACCACGCAAACGGGGGGTGCAGACTTCTTCAGCTGTGACCTTTACTTCTTGTAATTGACCTTACCAGAAGAAGTTGCTGAAGAAGTGGCATCACCCAAGACCACGCACACACGTATTCTTCTTCTTCAAGAGCCCACCTCACCTGAGGACTGGTGCCGCTGAAGAAGTGACCGCAGCAGCCAAGACCTATTGAGTTGTAGAAGACGGTCTAATGGTGAGTAATGTTTGGAAAAAAGTTGTGCCAGCAGCGGGAATCGAACCGGGGACCTGCGGCTTCGGGTCCCCGTACCGTATACAACGCGGCCACATAGTTGTGTTGCTAGTTTGATTTTTTCGATTAGAAGCTATGTTGCTTGCATTGTGCAAGCCTAGCCTAGTCTGACTAATTTATATATAATAAAACAAATAAAAGTGTTTCTATTTATATTTATATTTTAATTTTGCCTTTGTTTTAAATTATAAACTACAAAGAACAAGTAAAAGAAAAATAATACAATATTTATTTAACAGTTTTCAAAAAGTTTCCTTTTTACACCTCTAATACGCACTATGAAATCGTAGTGGTATTTATATCGTTCTTCAGTTATTCTAATTTGTTCATCGTAAAAATTCACATATTCTTCTGCAATAGCATCTTCTATAACTGCCCAGTCATAACGCTGCTCCATCAACTCCCACTCCCAGTCAGTAGTCGGTTGAGCTTGATACAAGTCAAAATGGTTTGTGACACTTTGCATCAATTCTTCTTTTACTCGTTCTATGTCATTAGTAGGATATGCTGGAATGTAATCCATTTTTTTATTACGATTTAGGTAATTTTTCTTCGTAACAATGCAAATCGAAATCGCTAAGTTTTCTCTTTAGGTTTCTGGAATTGAAAACGTTGTCATTTAACTCTAAGTCTAGTGTCGTTGGTGTTGAATTTTCTTCGTGGTGTATACTTAATGACGCAGTACAAAAACAAAAGTATTGATTGCAAAGGTAACAAAAAGTGGTACCGTATTTCTCCTCTATATGTAAACAGATTGACCTCAGTTGATGTAGAGGTATTAATGGTGGTGGCAGAGAAAATGGTGATAAATGTCTTGAGTTGATTCGTTTGGCTGTTGTTGTCGTCTTCTTGAATCTCTTTCTATCAACAAAAACCTGATTCCATTTATTGTTCTCGTTGGACTGTAATCAAGACAAAGATTTTAAACATATTAAAAAACAGTTATGATTGAAGTATTGTAAATAAATCATTCTTACATTTTACTTAGTAAAAACAAATGTGATAGGAAAGCAGATTAATAAATCTAAAGATTTTGAGGCTAACTAGACATATCCCCATGGTAATGTGTCAGTATAAATATAATTTACAATTCTCTTGTCATCATAGGGGCTCAATGCTTTTTTGGTTTGCTTCACAGTGTAAACCTCATGTTTTTTTGATAAAATAACATGCTGCTGAACATCAAACTCAACGTTGTTAAATAAGCATTGATAATAATTTTCAAAGCTGATAAATCTCATAACTGAAGATTTGACTCCTTTAGCCTTTTTCACAATTCCAAAATTCATTATGAAATTTTTTAAATATTTGTCGTTGTATCCCTTACTATCCATTTGATGTATTTTTTCATTCAGCAAATTTTCATTAGCTTGAAGTTTAAAACAATACATTTTGGAGCGCAAACCAATAAATTCCTCCATTATGGTACCATTGTTTTCATCTTTCATTAATCCTATTACTTTATTGTTAACGAGTGGCATATTGTAGACATTATTAGCTGGATAATCGGAAGTATCAAATCTGTGAATGTCAGCTTTTATATGTTCATAAATATCGTCTACATTAAAATGATATATTAGACTATCCGTGTCGGTATATAACAATTTTGCATCATTATTAAATTTCTTCTTAATGTAATTATAATGAAAATCATAAAGATATGTTTTGGATATATCCAATATCGACATACCAATATAAATGGGTTTATTATATTTTACTTTCAACTTCCTCATTTCAATTATCACAAGATTATCATCAAAGACTGTACAACTGTGGAAATTTGGTTGTGAGATATAAAATTTCGCTCCATATTTACCCTCCCATTTTGTAACTAACTTAACGTCTCTATATTTTTTTACATTTTCCATTGTTTTACCAAAAACAGAGTTATTCATTAATTTGAAAAAGTTTTTTTCAAAATTATTTTTACTGCTTTTCCTCATTTCTGTATTTAAATCAATGTACTTTTTTAACCAACATGATTGTTTGAATTTCAAACATCTATGAATTTTGGTTATTTGAAGACCCAGTGCAACAGCTTGTTGCAAAGTTTTATAATGGATTATGTATTTATTTTTATCAAAGAGTGTTGTAACCAATTTTGGTAAATTTGAATTAGACACAGGTGGGATTAAATGTTGCACACAAAGTGGTAAATCTTTATGCAATTCAAACAGATTCTTGGGATAATGTAGATCAACTTCCAGTACATATCCATACATACTCTCATCGGTAGCAGTTAAAAAGTTTTCATTATACACTTCATCAGCAGGTATCCATTGGAATTCACTAGTGGGTAAAGCAGAACACATAGCGGCACCATATAAATTGTTTACATCGAAATACATTAGGTATGATGAGCTCTGATTGGAATCATATTTCTCACCCATATATTTGTTGTTTGCTTTTCCATATCGGTTTGAACACTGAGAAATTCCACCTCGTATACCATTTTCAAAGAAAATTATCATATCAATGTCATCTATAAGCTTCAATTCAACTTTGGTTATTTTCAACATTGCATCGAATGCCAAACCTGGAGCTGTATGGTAATGAATACTGTCCAAATTATAAGTTTTCAAACATAACTCACGAAAATTTTCAAAAATATCCACAAGAAGCAAGACATCTGTTTTCAAATATAATTCAGCATATTCTTGTAAAGTGGAAATATTAAAGGTAGTCCAAACATTCTGTGCATGTTTATAATCTTCCTCTGAAATATCTAAGTTTGAAATTTTGCTGAAAAATGCTTGCTTAGATGGAAGTGATGTATCTTCTAATTTTTTCCAACTATCCAAGTATTCATATGGGAAAACACCTTTTCGTGTAACTAGTTTGAATTTTGAATCGTCACTATAGAAACTTTTAGTGACACTTTTTTGATTGTCATTCAAGTAAGATGATAGATTGTCTAAACTGTTAGACATAAATCTGAATGAATCTAGAAAACGAAAACTAATATCTGTATTAGCTATTTCTTTGGTGAAAGAAATGTACTTTTCTTTATTCAATGGAAGCAAACTTATATTTCCCTCAACTTCTTTACTCAAAGCTTTAATAAGAAAATGGGAGTCATAGCCTGACAGGTTATGAAAAATAACAGGAACAAATTTTGGATCTTTATAATTTAAATTGCAAGAAATATGTGCTGCTCCTCTGTAGAAACCAGTTAAATGACAATGATCTTTCACTTTAACATCAACATCTGTAAATGGTCCTTCGCAAATAGAACATATTTTTGCTTGTAAATAATCATTATTTTCCTTCTCCGTTAGACGTTTCATTGGAAAAGGAATTGAAAATATAATTTGTAGTTGGTGTGCTATTTGCTTCAATTGTTTCACGAACCAAACTTGGCAGTCTTTTCCAGTGTAAATCTCAAATTTTGAAAGATTATCATCATATGCACATTTCAGATAATAAGCAATACTAAAAGCCTCATGTTTTTGAAATTTGTCCATTGTTGGTGTCTTTTGTGAGTCTTTATGTTTTACCAAAATACTTTCAAGGTCTGCATAAATCACAAATGGAACCTTTATTTTATTTTTAAAATTTGTAAAAGCTAACTGAGTCCCATTTTCTGGCAAAATAATTTTCAAGTCATTCGAATCTCTACAAATTTCAAAATGTTTATCTAGAGAATGTTGCATAGTGAAATGGTTCAAACATCTTTCACAATAAAGTTTTCTATTGTTAATATTTCCTACTTGAGAGTTTAATAAACGACTTAAGCTTTTAATGTAAGCAAAATGATACCAACTGCTTTCGACATCGTTAAAATCATCATCTTCATCAATGCAATCATCATTTTTGTGAGGATTATTTCCAAACATCAGTAGATTAATTTTTGTAGGATACATTGATTTTGACAACATTAAAGGTAAAACTTCTTCACCAACAATTGTTAATATATTAATACTGAGACAATTCAACTTTTCAAATTTTGAAATATCTCGCAGTTGCATGGGAAACTTAATTCCTTCATATTTCAAGATAGTACTGAAATGTGGATAAGATGAAGTGCGTCTCACATTTTTTCCTTTTGAAGCTGGATATAATGCACATACTACAGCCCACAAAAAGCAAAACTCATCATTGTTTTCAATATTTATGATGGCTTTTTTATTTTTTAAAAATGTTGGTAATTCGATATATGTTGAAATTCCTACATTCACAGGATTGTAGTTGTTTATATGAACCTTTAAAAACCAAATTTCTACAAGTGCCCAACCGCTATCCCTTTCTTGAAATTCTTCCAACTTATTTAAAATTTTATTTGAAACATTGGACTTGTACCATTCAGTTAGTACTGTGGAATGATCAATAACTTCATTTCTAGTTGAAAAGTGTTTTACTGATGTCTCTCCAGTTTGAGGTTTAATAAATAGTCCATAGAATACAACATTCACTTTTATAAGAGAGTTTTTTAATGCTTGTTTAATTTTGTAATTGAAAGTACGAAATGCTTTTTTTAAAAATATAATTGGATCCTTTAATTTTAAATTAATTATTGCCCCTGTTCTGATTCGATTATTAAAGCTAGAGTCCACATCTTGCCAAATTAAATTTTTTCCGTTGAGAGTTTTAAATTTTTTCAATTTGAATTTAAATAGATTGATATAATATTCAATCGATGCCAAATTTGCTTCAATTCTCACAAAATTTTTGACACACTTTGATTTATTTTTTATTGCCTTCTTTAGGATTGTCTTTTGTTTTTTTAAAAATAAAATATGCCTCATACATTCATCTTTAGACTTAACTAATCTACTTACCATACTCATTTTGTTGACAATGCTTGATAATATCTTGTCTATTTTATCACTCATCTTTATCTCTGTTAAAAATTTTTTTTTTTACAAAACTTAACTGTTACACTTAGTGATGCTGGTATTTGCACAAGCAGTATGGGTGATTATTCAGAAGACTAACATTTCTCAGTTGCAGAAATTAATTTATATAGGGAGTTCTAGAGGAATAACAAGTTTTATCAGTAATAAATTGCAAGAAATACAATTTATTAATAAAAATGCAGTTTAACATTTAAAGTGAGAAATAGACTGCGAGCAAAAATGATAATGTTTGTGAAATTGCTTGCAAACATGATTTTGTTTATTAGCCCATTCAAATTTAGCGTTTTTTTTTTGCTTGATCAGCTCGTTGTTCTACGTATGTTGCTTGCGCTAAAGTCAACATTCAAGTTGAAGTGACCTAATATGATTTTGCTGAATAGTGTTTTAGTGGTAAACATCTAATCTAATGACGCTCAAGTGAAAAAAAAAACTGCTTACACAGAGTTGCACCACCACAACTTCCACACATGACTTCCAAAATGCTTATTTCAACAGTCATTTTGGTGTATATAAAGTCAGCCTTTTAGATGATCCAAACAATTCAACGGCAGCTTTTAATCGTTCAAGTTGAACAGTTAAATAAATATGGCTACAATTCCCTGCACTATTGTGGTCTTCACTGACAACAAAATTAAATTTCCTATTTCTTGGGCATTTGTGGTGATGAAACAACTATTTCAGTAAGTAATTTTTTGGCCTTTTCTTAAATTTATTTAAAATCTTTTTTTCTCTTAGATTTGGTGTAAAAGACATATCGTTGAAGGGAGATAAGATCTTCATCTCATTGTCCTACTCTCCAAAAGCCCAAACGCTGAAGAGAAAATTTGGAACGTTACCAATTCGCTATATCAGGGCTAAAATTGATAACGAGGACGAGTTTAAAATTATGGAGAAAGTGGTGAAGAGGTATAAATTCAACCTTGTCGATGATGATGACTCACCACCTGCTATACAAGGAGGGTCGAAGAGAAAAATGATTGATTGCAACGACACCAGCGATTCTGAGGACGACATCGACGATGACAACGACGACGACAAGGTTGTGAAGCAGCAAGAATCCTTTAATTTAGATGAAATTGAAGAGTTCTTGGGTGAAGATCAAAGTAGAAGCAGTACCAACAGCAAAAAGATAAAAATGTAAAAACAAGATAATTTGCAAATAATTAAAAATTAATTTAATAACTTTATTTCTAGCAAAAATTCTGGTGGGAGAAAAGAGTAAACGACTAAATTTGTACTTAAAGCACAAGTTGATGGCATTTAATTAACGGAAGACTGTTTGATTCCATTGGTTATAAAATGGGAAATGTAATAAATATATTTTGTGATTTTTTAAATTGCCTTTCATTTAATTCCAATGAAGAGGAACATTGCAAACGCACTTGTGACTTTTGTTGTCATTTAACGTGTGAAGTTAATTTGGTAGATGGAAGGGGTGATTGTAATGATAACGACTATATAATAAACCGTAGTCATTCAGTGGCACCTCAGTAAACATTATACATATATGCCATTACTTGTAAGATTGAATAAAAAGAGCAAAATAAGAAGAAAAAATATGTCATTCGAGCACAAAGTTTTAATACTCTTTTTATTTGCATTTTTCTATAATATAAATAAATTTATTTATTGTATCAACGATAACAACAACGACAACAGAACATCACCAATCTTTATAAAAATTGAGAAATATGAGATTCCAGTGCTTCAAAACGGTACTTTTTTTCTATTTGAATTGGATGAGGAACGCGTAAATTTACAAAGATATCCTGCATTTTACCATGAAGATCTAGTATTTCAACTAGGAACCATCATAAGAAATATGAAGTCTGAGATTGTTGGATACACTATTGGAAATTATGAAAACTATTATCCAATCACACCACGAGAATGGTGTCAAATGTATTGTGGGAATTATGGACTGGAAAAACTCGTAGGAAAAAGAAAAATGTACTATCGCGGACATCGATTTGAAACACTTGAAGATTATCAAAAGCAATTGGAACTTGTAGGAATTAATGTGAATACTTTATGTTTCATATATGTGTAGTAACACTTATAAATTAAATAAATGAATTAAAAAGATATTTTTTTTTATTATCTAATATAATAAAAACCAATAAAAAACTTTAAATACAATCAAAATTTTATTAGAAATTAACAAATTACAAAATAAAACTTAGATTTTATTACATAGATAAAAGAAATATAAGTGGTAAACGTTTTGCAAGCTGCAAGTGAGACTATTGTCTCCATGTCCATTGCAATGGTTTTCTTTGAACATGTATTCCATCTTCTCTTGAGATGGTATGTTCCTCCATTTTTCTTCCAAATTTACAATTGTGGCATTTAAATTTAAATTTAACGATATTAGCCAGTTCCTGATTTCGTTTCCCTTCACTGCAATTTCAATTTCTCCAAACGATGAGCCATTCCTGCTATTCTCGATCACAAAGTGTTTTATAAAATCGGAGATTCCTTCATAACTTAAATATTGCCAGTCCGCATAATCATCGTATCCCCATTCCAAACCATGCTGATTCTCTTTTAACCATTTAAAATGTTTAGTCACCAGACCATGGAATAATGACTGAGAACATGGTGGTTTTACAATAGCATGAACAGAGGCACCGTCTTCAGTATTTATGATGGCAATCTCTTTGCAAATGAAGCTTGAATTGTCATAGGAAAATCCTTGCACATCCAAAATAAACATTTTCACTTTTTTTCTTTTGAACTTCACACTACTAAAATTATTTGATTTGTGCTGCTGCTGCAACTCGTGAATGCTGAATTTGTAATGAAGAGAAATAAATCAATTTCGGCTTTATAAACCCTTGCACATATTTTTTTATAAAATTCGCACACGTCCGGTCAAAGGTTCATATTCAACAAACTGTTCATGTAAAACCAAACAAAATGCTGATGTATCGTCTGGTATTTCAGCACTAGTTTCAAATTCCAATCGAGCATCAACAGTACCATGTTTCACAAATTCATTCTGATGTGAGCAATCAATAACAAGTAATGGTGCATGAGATTTAAACGTGATAAGATTCAAAAGCGGCTCACATGTAATTTTATTGTTGAAATAATATGATTGTTGGAATTTACTATACATATCATAGGCTAAAGCGTACTGTTGATTTGTATAATTTAAATTTAAGTTTTCATATGGGTATGATTGTGAATTTAGGTACAACTTAATGTTTTTCAACTGACAGTGATCAAATATGGTAGGATCTTTCTTCAGATTATTTTTTCGATCAGTTTGCAATCCGAAAATTACAAACCTTGGTTTTTCCATAAATGTGGATGCTTTCAGTACCCATGTGAAGTTATGAGCTTTGGGTAAATTTGAATATGTGAACAGCTCCCATCGCCGATGAGCTATCGATATTGGTACATTTTTTTCGATAATATTCATAATTTTTAATTTTTCATAGTCAGAAACGGAATAGTGTGGCACTTTCCAAACAATTTTGGAGAGTGTAACTTTTCCCTTTTCCGTTCCACTAGTCTCAATGCATGCATCCAAATCATCACTGGATCGAATTAGAACTAACTCTTGCCGTTGATTAATTAAAATTTTTTTGTAATCTTCTGCAAAACCCAACACTGATGCCAGTGGTAAACATATCTCAAACAAGCCATTTGAAGAATTGTAACAATTTTTTGCATTTTGAAACGGTGTCCAGCTTGAGTTCATCAATGCAGAACTTTCGTTAGGTGTAAGAGAAATGTAGGCTTTCATTGAGGACGTTATACCTGGACTCTTGACACGGTCAATTACCACACCACCAAGTTCAAAACGAATTTCTTCAAAGAGAAAAGCGATAAAATTATTAACCAATTCACATTTTGTAGTAACGGCTGTTCCATCGTGCTTAAGAAATCTTCCTTGAATCTGCAGATAACTGTGACCGGGAGCAGTTAAGAGATCCTGCTGTTGGATTATGATACGACATTCATCGTTGTGTTTCAAATCACCCGCCGTATAAGATTGATACGAGTGAAATTCTACATTTGTTATTCCATTATCTTCTACAGCTTTTCCCCTAACGTTTAAAACACTTGCAGCACTCATTTTAATTTTTTTTTTACTTTAAATCCAATCGATTCGAGGAAATGACGATTTTCAGTTGAAAGTTCTTTTTTAATGTTTTCTTTGTTTTGTTGTTGTTGTTCAATTTTTTTTCTATCACTTATTTGAATTGGTAAATTGAAGCGTAGTACCATAACAATCTATGAAATCACTTTACGCAAATGCAGTGTTATCGAGACCACTTCATCTCTAAAATTGATCGTTTCTCCATCTTGGTCTACTATTTTTAGTATAATCTTATTTATGACATGCGTATTAATTGGTAAATAAATAACATGTTGTGGGCTTTCAACTATTTTCTCACCGACTGCCTCTTTGGGGTAAAAAGAGTGAAGAATATGTACAGGTTTACCATTTCTAAATGAATTTATTACAATATTACAATCTATCCCAATCATATTTACACGCATAATATCAACATGAGAATCAGATTCGTGTGTTTTATTTTTCGATAACAGTTTCCGTTCAAAACCCAATAAAGCACCAATGGAATTGGGTTTGGAGAAGTCGATGTCCTTATTGCACTTAATTTCACATTTTAAAGTATTATAATTTGGTTCAAGCACCAAAACTGTTTTTTCACTGGTTTTTTTTAACTCCTTTATTTTAATAGCTTTCTTTAAAAATGTATTTATATCAACCACATTATAACTTCCAACAGGAATTTCAATCACCTTATCTTCATAGTAAAATTTATTATTTTTTTCATCAACATTTGGTATTGAATTGTAACCACTAAAATTGGTTAATCCAATTTCATATGTTGATCCACTTTCTAGTTCCAATGGTGGATTAAAATTAGCTACTAATTCAGAGGTTTTCTCTTCGGAAAAACAAAAGTAGTATGACATTATTGAGAGTTGGAAAAAGACTAAAATTAATTTTGTTTTAGTTATTTATTTATTAAAAACTGAATACATAAATGTCCACAATTATATTCATTAAAATCTTGATATCGTTGATGATTATATAGAATACTACATTGTTGACCACGTGAATGAAAATATCGTATAGCTTCTTGTGGCGGCTTCAGATCTCCAAAACTATCAAAATATTCCACGAAATCATCACTATTTTTCCTATAGGCAACCCAATGAGTTCCAACGCCATCGTCATCATCCAAATTAATTACACCACTTTCATTTTTCCATATCCTCTTGGGAAGTTTATCACGAGAAAAAACACCTCGAAATCTAGGTATTTTTAATTTTTTTGCATATTTCACAATATCAACATTTGTAAGGGGTCTATTTGGTAACCTAATTTCAGTACATGATGATTTTCTTAATGATCTAAAAAAATGCCCATTCCTTTCTTGTGTGTTTTTAAATATAAACCTTTTCCAAGGGCAATAGCTTCCATGGTCTTGTTGTGTCGTTGTGCTTCAACTAACTGTTTTTGGGCGGCTTTTGCTGAATTTATTGCTTTTGCTATGCCAGCTGCTCCACCACCCAATGCACCCAATGCACTCCATCCAGCAAAAATTGGAATCAACGGCAAAATTCCTCCAGTTTTACTATTAGGGATTGGAATTATCCGTGAACGTTTAGTTTGCTTCTTTTGAGTTTGAGCTGATTTCATTGCAGCCATAATTGCATCATTTACAGTTTTTGCACCACTCTGAGACAAATCTTTTCGAATTCTCTTAGTCATTGTTTTAAAACTAATTTTTTTGTTTCGTTTCACATTTTTTCTCTTTCTTTTTTTAGAAACTTTACGACTGTTTCTTGATGACAACATCTCTCTCTCTCTCTCTCTACAACTTATTCTTTTCAACTTGTAACAACTAATACCATACTGCTTTTAACACTGAATAGTGTATATGAATATAAGTATTATTTATGTAAATTTAATTCTTTTTTCACCCCCACCATTATTATTATTATCATGTTCATCTTCATAAATGAGTCTACGTTTACTAGCTTTTAGTTTTGGTTCGAGTTCTGATAAACTGTCAGTCAATTTAATCTTTTTATTATCAAAATCATCTTCATCATTTTCAATTTCAGCTTTCCTTTTACGTAACTCACTATTGTAGTTATCATCTAGTTCCATAGGTGTTACAGGGTCATAGATTTTTCTTGAACGTTTTCGTGTTGAATTTTTCCTCTGTTTTGGTATCTTGTTTTTATCATTATCTACAAGTTTTCTAGTAGTAGTAGTAGTAACTTTCATTTTTGGTTCCGTCTTTTCAACAGTGTCTATTGTAATCATGACATTTTTAGTTCCATTATCATCATCAGTTCCTTTATTTCTTTTTAAATTAACTGAAGCTTTAGAATCAACTTGTCTTTTGTTATGCATATTTCTTTTAATTCTGTTGTTGGTTTTGATTGTGTTTTTTTTGCTTTTCACCATCTCCATATCTTCTTTCGATTTGTATATTCTACTGATACAACGTTCTAAACTATTTTTTACCATCAACAACTCCTTTTCACATTGGTTAAGTATTTTCTTACAATTAGTTTGTGATGATGCTAATCCCATTCCTAATTTAAGTTTAGCCTTCATTGCTCCTGCCACACCTAATGCTGCTACTTTTTCTGACCATGTAGCGTTTCCAGAACGGAATCTCTCTAATGATTTTTTTGCAAGAATTTTTTCAGCTTCATGTCTTGCGGCTAAATTTTGACTTTCTGCATATGCAATATCATGATCTTTACATGCAGCGTCAAGACCATTAATTCCTTTGTCACCTTTCCTCAAACGCTCCTCGAGTTTTGTATTCGGACCGCAAAACTGATAACCAGGTATATGTAATTCGTAAGGTATTTTATAGAGAGTTTTTTCCAATAAACCGCGACCACGCTTACTAACATGATCACTATTATGTTTAGAATTGATCATCTCTATGTGTGTTAACGAGCGCGTGTGTTTACAACCAGTGTGACCAACTAGAGAAGACTAACTCACATATAAATTAAAAGCCTGTATTTATACAAAAACAGTATTAATCAAAATTTCATAGTGAACATTTATCAAAATGAGAGTTGTAAAACAAAAAACCTCACTCAATATTGAAAATAATGATTTTAAAAAAAAAGATATACTCAAACATAGTGTTTTATTGCCAAGTACAATTCGTTGTCTAGTGATTGGACCTTCGAATTGTGGAAAGACTAATGTTGTAATAAGTTTATTAGAACACCCGAATGGTTTAAAATTTCAAAATGTTTATGTATATTCTAAAAGTCTATATCAACCGAAATATACATATCTGAAGCAATTGCTTTCACCTATCAAAGATATAAGTTATCATGAATTCAATACCAGTGAAAATATAATGACACCATCACATGCTCAGCCAAATTCAATTTTTATTTTTGATGATGTAGCATGTGATAAACAAGATGTAATACGTGAATATTTTAGTATGGGAAGACATAACAATATTGATTGTTTTTATTTATGTCAAACATATGCCAAGATACCAAAACATCTAATACGGGACAACGCAAACACATTTGTAATTTTTAAACAAGATGAGCTAAATTTGAAGCACATCTACAACGATCATGTGAGCACAGATATGACGTATGAACAATTTCGAGAAATGTGTTCATTATGTTGGAATAAACCCTTTGGATTTCTAAGCATCTTTAAAGATTGTGACCTTGATAAGGGAAGATATCGAATGGAATTCGATCACTATATACTATTGCATTAAAATAAGAAGAAACTTTATAAACGTTTATATCTGTTTTCGTTCATTCTATTAACAGGTACTTACCTGTTTATTGAAAAACAGGTACCTGTTTATTATAAAACAGATAGGAAACAGCTTTTCCAGTTAGCCTTTATTCTGGTATTTAATTGAAAGTACTTGTATAGAAACACACAAAATGAGTTCCAACAATTATGAACAAGATATTAAGAAAAGATTGATTGCCAAGCGAAAAATCATTCGAAATAAATTGGATATATTAAAACGTGGTGATTTTGCACGGGAACTTAATTTCTCACCAATAACTAAACATTTAAAAAGTATTGAAAATAAAATTACTGAAACTACATCATCAACAGAGACAACTCCATCACCAACAAGAACAACTAGCCTGCTAGGAACTCCAGATAAAAACCTGAAAAAAACACCTGTGAAACAACAACAAGAACAGCCAGTCCAAAATCTGAAAGATGAAGATGTTTTTGAAAGTGAAAATTATGTTTATGAATATAACAATCAAGATGATGATTACGATAATCAAATCATTACAACAACAACAAAACCTCGGTATAGTCAAATCGTTATAGATGAATATTTGGAACAATACAAACCTTTAACAAGAAAATATGTATATGAAATGATTAACGACACTGATGGTGATTTTGATCATAAATATGGAGTAAGATTTGATTCAGACACTGAATCATTTTACATTGGTGATTCTAAATTTGAAATTGATGGTAATGATATAATGTTCAAAAAGAAACGTTACCGCGGTACAATTGGATTGTATGAATTATTATTTAAAAAACAGCCTCATGAATATACCAATGATGACTTAGATGCATATAGAGAAATCGTGTTGAAAAGTAATGCCAATAGACGGCACTATAAAGCTAATCAACAAATTGATGTTAGTCGATTATGGAAATATAGAGAAATTATTGCACCTATGACTGCTGAGACATTACGTATAAAATCTAAGTCTTCCCCATCGATGGTGGTGGCGACTGGTACCGGTCTACTTAAAGAAGTCAACAATAATTCATCAGATTATATTTACTGGGATGACCCTAATGAGCTGGTGAGCAGGCTACGTCTGTTAATTGCATCCCAACAAGCAGGGCATACACATCACAGAAACGAAATTGTTAGTATTATTGAAGAACTGAAGGAAGCTCAAATTATTGAGTAGAAACTATGACAAGAAAAACGAAAAAATCAGTAAATATAATTAATAATAATAAGAATAATAATAAGCAAAACACTCCAATAAAACGTCAAGTAGTTGAAGAACTCCACAAACAAGCACGAAAAAATTTTAAACGAAGACGTGTAATAATCAAATCGATAAGAGATTTATATCAAATTGATCTGATTGATATGCTTCCATATGCAGATTTTAATAATGGTTTTAAATATATTCTTGTTATAATAAATTGTTTTTCAAAATATGTTTGGGCATATCCGTTAAAATCAAAAACTGGACCTGAAATTGTTGAAAATATGGAAAAGGTATTAAAAGAAGATCCTCCGAAAAACATACAAAGTGACATGGGAAAAGAATTTTACAACAAGTATTTTAGGAACCTGATGCAAAAGTATAATATTAACCATTACAGTAGCTACAGTGAAAAAAAAGCATCAATTGTTGAAAGAGTCAATAGAACATTGAAAAATAATATGTGGAAGGAGTTTAATTATCATGGTCATTATAAATGGATCCAACTGCTACCTGATGTTGTAAAAAAATACAATAACACTAAACATAGGACAATAATGATGAAACCTTCTGATGTGCGACAAAAACATGAAAAAATTATTTTGAACAATGCATATAATAATATCAAAAGAGCTGATTTAAATACAAAGTTTCACTTAGGTGATCATGTAAGAATCTCCAAATTACGTGGTGCATTTGACAAAGGATATATGCCTAATTGGTCTGCTGAAATTTTTACAATTAAAAAAATTCAGCTAACCAATCCCACAACTTATTTATTACAAGATACCAAAAATCAGGACATTAAAGGTGGATTCTATACAGAACAATTACAAAAAGTTAAATATCCTGATGTCTATTTAGTGGAGAAAATTATTAAGAGAAATAAAAACAGGGTGTTAGTTAAATGGTTAGGATTTGATAATACACATAATAGTTGGATTGATAAAAATAATGTGCAATAAATTACTAATATTAAAGAACTTTCTTTAATTTATTACACTACCAAATACAATGAATGCTCAGTCCTTTACCTACAAGTTTTCTTAGAGTCTAATCTATTTCCAAAAAAAATAAATTACTCAGGCAAGGCTAGGCTTGCACAATGCAAGCAACATAGCTTCTAATCGAAAAAATCAAACTAGCAACACAACTATGTGGCCGCGTTGTATACGGTACGGGGACCCGAAGCCGCAGGTCCCCGGTTCGATTCCCGCTGCTGGCACAACTTTTTTTCAAACATTACTCACCATTAGACCGTCTTCTACAACTCAATAGGTCTTGGCTGCTGCGGTCACTTCTTCAGCGGCACCAGTCCTCAGGTGAGGTGGGCTCTTGAAGAAGAAGAATACGTGTGTGCGTGGTCTTGGGTGATGCCACTTCTTCAGCAACTTCTTCTGGTAAGGTCAATTACAAGAAGTAAAGGTCACAGCTGAAGAAGTCTGCACCCCCCCTTTGCGTGGTCTCTGTGGATGGACGCGCCATCCTCAGTCATAGGACCCCGCTTCCTATACTACTATCACATTTTCAAATATCTATTATCCTCCATTTTACTCGATCTGCTAAACGGTTAAAAATAGGACATCGCGGTTTTCACCAGTGGATTTAGCACCTCATTTTACATAAAATAAGTCCTATAAGTCTACTCTTAAGAGTTGATAAAGGTACAAACGAATAAAATGTTTATATATCACATTTTCAAATATCTATTATCCTCCATTTTACTCGATCTGCTAAACGGTTAAAAATAGGACATCGCGGTTTTCACCAGTGGATTTAGCACTATATTTTACATAAAATAAGTCCTATAAGTCTACTCTCAAGGGTCGATAAAGGTACAAACGAATAAAATGTTTATATATCACATTTTCAAATATCTATTATTCTCCATTTTACTCGATCTCCTAAACGGTTAAAGATAGGACATCGCGGTTTTCACAAGAGGATTTAGCACCTCATTTTACATAAAATAACTCCTATAAGTCTACTCTCAAGAGTTGATAAAGGTACAAACGAATAAAATGTTTATATATCACATTTTCAAATATCTATTATTATCCATTTTACTCGATCTCCTAAACGGTTAAAGATAGGACATCGCGGTTTTCACCAGTGGATTTAGCACTATATTTTACATAAAATAAGTCCTATAAGTCTACTCTCAAGGGTCGATAAAGGTACAAACGAATAAAATGTTTATATATCACATTTTCAAATATCTATTATTCTCCATTTTACTCGATCTCCTAAACGGTTAAAGATAGGACATCGCGGTTTTCACAAGAGGATTTAGCACCTCATTTTACATAAAATAACTCCTATAAGTCTACTCTCAAGAGTTGATAAAGGTACAAACGAATAAAATGTTTATATATCACATTTTCAAATATCTATTATTATCCATTTTACTCGATCTCCTAAACGGTTAAAGATAGGACATCGCGGTTTTCACCAGTGGATTTAGCACCTCATTTTGCATAAAATTGTAACGAAGTGTTTTGGCCGTAATAGAACAGAAAAGGATATTTGGAGAATGGATGATGGATTTGGAAGACCTAGAAGAAAGAAAATATTTAATTAGATTTGTAAACTGTTAGATAGGAATTACATACTTACATTTAAACACACATTATGCTGAAAGGATTGAATGGACGAACTAATTGAAGCGTTTCATATATATAAAGGTTTATGCGGCACATTTATCAACCTGAAATTCAGTAAAAATTAGTAATTGAAAGACAAATTAACTATAACTTACCGTAATAAATATCATTTAAGGCGTTGGAAAATATTTGGAGGTTATGTCATTTGACATATTAGTTACTTTTACTAGTTAATGTTGGAATTGCAAATTCCACTGTTGGAAGTGGGAGAAGTAGTAGGGAAAAGAGTGGGAGCAGTATAAAAGCCGCTGCACAGCCGTTTTCCGGCAGTTCGCTGCAGTTTCCACTGGAAGAAACATTGGAGTTCGAGGTAATTGGAAGAAGCAATTGCAGCTCTGTACGGCCCTCTTAGTAGTATTCCTACAGAGTTTCAAAGACCCCTTCTCGTAAGAGATATTGTCTTTGAGGCACCTGGAGCCCCAACTATTGTCCGAGTTGGGTCACTCTAGTTTTGATATCGCGTTAGATTCGTGTATGGAATAAGAAATTTCGTGTTAGGTTCATAGCGTTTATTGGCGAATAATTTATCGCATTTTGTATTAATAATTGTCCCGTTTAATTATTTAAAACCCGTAGTAATTGATCCTTTAAGTCCATATTCCTTTCAATCACACATTTTCCAACACATACACATATTTATTATTATTTGTTAATTTCATTTAATTTTATTAGTTAAATATTGATGCAATCAAATAGTATTGATCAATAAATGTTATTAATTTGAGTTAATAATTTTTGAGTCTCATTTGCGTTATTTTCATTCCAAAGTCCAATAAAATAAAATCAGAACCCTGGAATTATACCCGTTTGCCCCGCTAATAGCCCAAGCTACCTTGAGAGCTGTGTAATAAGTTTTTGGAAGTTGATTTCTGTTCATCGTTGGATAAAAAGTCGTTGCAGAGACATCGATTTTGTTTGATTTTAAATCTTTCCCGGTTTGAAAGGAAACCTGGTGGCGCCCGAGTTATTTTGAATTTATGTGAAAGTACTATTTGAATTTAGAAATAATATTTGTACCGTCTAATATTTGAATTATTTTCATCATATTAAATTGACATATATCGAACAGAAATTGAACTGCTAAATAACATTACATAATTTGGCACCTGCGAGCAGGGACTGATTTGATTTTTGTTAGACAGATTCGATTTTTATTGGACTAATTTGTTTCATTGTTTATTGAAATATTGGTTGAGTTAAAACCATAGTTAATAATTTGAGTTAATTTTCATTACATAAAAGATACAAAATACAAAAAGACACTGACACAAAGGAATAATGGATCAGCTTAGACAAAATATTGTTTTTAATGGATTTTCTGCAGAAGAATTGCAGGAGATTGATGAAAGAATTAATTTTTATAAAAATTGCGTTACAACAACTCCGACTACGAATACAACGACATTTACGTCGTCTAGACCTATTTCCTCTGTAATATTTCAACCCGGTGGTGCTTTACCAACACCAGAAAAATTAAATTTTGACACAACTCCTTCAGTTCCTCCTGTATTTAATACCACACCGTTATATAAGAAAGATCCACCCGTAGATTATTCATTTAATTCAAATAAATGTTATAATGATAAATTTAATAATATTAGTTCAAATAATTCTGCTTTATATCACATTCATAAATGGAATTTGAGTTTTGATGGGACAACCGATCCTATTCTATTTTTAGAAAGGTTAGATGAATTGAGATTATTATATAATTTCACATTTGAGGAAATATTAGTAGGAATTTCAATATTATTGAAAGACAATGCATTACTATGGTACCGAAACTACAGAATGAACTGGCAAAATTGGTCAGACTTCGAAAGTGACTTTAAATTATTCTTTATACCTGGCGATTATGAAATTCAAATTGAAGAACAAATAAGTAAAAGAACCCAGAAAGTTAATGAAACAGGTTTAGAATACGTCGTATCATTGCAAACTTTAATGCGTAGATTGCCTAATTATAGTGAAAATAAAAAGCTATATTGGTTGCACAGGAATTTACTTCCTGAATATAGACAATTTATACCCCGTCATAGTTTTAACACCGAATATGAATTAATAAATAGTATTCGAGAGTATGATCAATTAAAACAGGACTTAAATCAAACTAATAATAAAAATTCTAATCGTTTATTTAATTCCAATCCTTTTGCCAATAGAAATTCTTTCAATAATCAAAATTTTGTCAAACCAAATAATTTTAAACCGAATAGCAATTATAACCGTAATCCATTTCAACCGTTGAGAAATGAAAGGCCGTTTAATCAATATAATTCACCTATAAATCAGATTAATTCAGTAAGATCTAATAATTTTAATCAAAATTATACAAATTCTTCATTTGAAAATAACAGATTTAAACCGTTTGACAATAAACCGTTATATAATAATAGACCAGTACACCAGGATAATCGTATTAGATTTAATTCTAATAAAAGTTATAATAATGTCCGACCGTATAATTCAACCCCCGTACTTAGTCAAATTAATTCAATACCGTCGAATAATGATAAATATCGGCCACAAACAAATAATATTCCTAATCAAACTAGACAAGAAAATAATTTTTCAAACAGACAAACATACAGAAATCCGGTAACCGAAAATAAAAATAAACCAGTTCAGTTCCAACAGAATCAGGAAATTCAGTTAGAAAAGTCTAAGAACTTTAAAGAAATTAAACATGCTGTTTGTTATAATTGTGGAATTGTAGGACATTTCAAAAGTGAATGCAAAGGCCAGAGAAAAATATTCTGTTACAAGTGCTTAGAACCGAATGTAACAATGAAAAATTGTTACAAATGCAATAAATTTTCGGGAAACTAAAAACCAGCTGTCCTGAAAGAGGCACTGAACAGTTGGTGAAAGCGGAAGCCTCTAAAACCGAAAACTTTGTAAGCAACTTTAATCCCGTTGAATTATCAAAATCAAATTTCAATTTAGTAGTTAAAAATCCTGTAATTTCAAAAGTAGATCAGCACACACAAAATTTCGTAAATAGCGAAAATAAATCTGTTGTAGAAAAATCCGTTGATAAATTAGTCAAAGTTAGAGACAGTTCGTTAGATAATATTGTAGATAAAAGAATTTTTGTTCCAATTACAATTAAAAATAGGAAATATTGTGCCTTAGTAGACCCCGGATCAGTTCATTCGTTTATAGGGGAAAAGATTAAAAATGAATTACCCGATTTAGTGGATTTGAATACTGAAGCCACTGCAAAATTAGCTAACGGTGTTTTAGTACCTGTTACTGTACAGTTCAATTTAACATTTAGTATTGCCCGTTATGAAATCAATGACAAATTTAGATTTTTGCCGTCTTTAGTAAATGATATGCTCATTGGAGCTGACATATTAAATCACTACGATGGATGGATAGATTTAGGAAAGAGTAGATTGTTTTTATGCGGAAAACAAATTCCATTAATAGAAAATATAGGAATTGCTAGTATCGAAAGGGTTCAAATGAGGGAAATTTCCGTTACAAATAGTTCCGTAGTTCATAATGTTATTGAGGAAGTCAGTAGAGGAAAATCGGTAGAGGAAGTACAAAAAGAAAAGTTAGAAAAATTTATTGAAGATGAATTAGACAAATTTAATGAAATTTCCGGCCCAACTCATTTAGTAGAACATAAAATTAAATTATCAGATCCTACACCTATAAAACAAAGATATAGACCGCAAAATCCAAAAATGCAACAATTAGTTAGCGAACAGGTAGATGAAATGTTGGAAAAAGGTATTATAGAACCTTCATCTAGTCCTTGGAGTTCTCCGATAGTTATGGTACCTAAGAAAAACGGTACATATAGGTTTTGCGTTGATTTTCGTAAGGTAAACCAAGTCTCAGTTAAAGATGCGTACCCATTACCACACATAAATGGTATTTTAAATAAATTAAGGGAAGCTAAATTTATTAGTACGATTGATTTAAAAAATGGTTATTGGCTCATACCGTTATCAGATGAAAGTAAGCCAATTACAGCTTTTACAATTCCGGGTAGAGGATTATTTCAGTTTAGAGTTATGCCGTTTGGATTGCATTCTGCACCCGCTACCTTTCAAAGACTGTTGGATACTATAATTGGTCCTGAAATGGAGCCAAAAGCATTTGCGTACTTAGACGATATAATAGTTTTAGGAAAGACATTTGACGAACATTTACAAAATTTAAAAGAAGTTTTTGATAGACTAAAAGAGGCTAAATTAATTGTGAACATAGAAAAATGCAAATTTGCGGAAAAATCAATCAAATATTTAGGATATTTAATTACCGATCAAGGAATACAGACAGATCCTGATAAAGTTGAATCTATAGTAAAATTACCCGTACCGACAAATGTAAAACAAATAAGATCATTTCTAGGAATTGCGTCTTGGTATCGTAGATTTATACCAGCATTTTCAACTATTTCAGCCCCCTTAACTAAATTATTACATAAAAATCAAAAATTCATTTGGACAGATGATCAAAATTTTGCGTTTAATGCGATTAAAAACTGTTTAACTAAAGCCCCCGTATTAGGTTGTCCTGATTTTGAAGTACCATTTAATTTGCAAACAGATGCATCAGATTATGGATTAGGTGTAGCTTTAACTCAAATTCAGGATGGAAGAGAGCGTGTCATAGCATACGCAAGTAGAACTTTAAATTCAGCAGAAAAGAATTATTTAGTAACCGAAAAGGAATGTTTAGCTATTGTTTGGGGAATAGAGAAAATGAGACCTTATTTAGAAGGATACAAATTTATAGTAACAACCGATCATCAAAGTTTAAAGTGGTTGCAATCTATTAAAAGTCCGTCAGGTAGAATAGCCCGTTGGAGCGTATTTTTACAATCGTTTGATTTTGAAATTGTATATAGAAAAGGCAGCTTAAATAGAGTAGCAGACGCGTTATCACGTCAACCTTTACCGTTAGATAATGATACCGTAGTAGTTGATAATGAAATTTGTAATTTAGATTTAGTGAATGAATGGGATGAATGTGTGTGGTATAAGAGTAAAGTTAAGGAAGTTAAGAAAAATCCGGAGAAATATCCTGATTATTGTTTGAAAAATGATAGATTATATAGGCATATATTAGATAGTAGTGATTTAAAGGAAAATAACGAATATAAAGCATGGAAATTATGTGTGCCAAAAAGTTTAAGAGACACAGTTTTAGTAGAAAATCATGATGTGCCCAACGCAGGTCACTTAGGTATTTCCAAAACTTGCAATCGTATTGCACGAAATTATTACTGGCCTGGTATGTTTAGGGACATCGGAAAATATGTTAGGAACTGTAAGAAATGCCGTTGTTATAAGAGCAATCAGCAACAAATAGCTGGTAAAATGCAACCGTTTATAGCATCTCAGCCATGGGATATAATTAGCACAGATTTAGTAGGTCCGTTGCCTAGATCTAAGAAAGGGAATTGTTATTTAGTAGTTTTCCAAGATAAATTTACAAAATGGGTTCATGCGAAACCGTTAAAGAAGGCCACAGCGAAATTGGTGTGCCAAACGTTTTATGAGGATATTGTGTTAAAGTTTGGTTGTCCTAGAGTTTTGATTAGTGACAATGGAACACAATATGACTGTAAATTAATGAAAGATTTGTTAGGTGAATTAGGGATTAAACATAGATTTACTCCTCCGTATACGCCCCAAGCTAATCCCGTAGAAAGATCAAATCGTACATTAAAGACAATGATTGGTCAGTACTGTGAAAATGATCATAGGGAATGGGATATACACATTAGCGAATTTTTGTTTGCAATTAACACCGTTAAAAATGATTCAACTAATTTTTCACCTGCGTACTTAAATTTTGGAAGGGAATTGGAAATTCCAAAAGCATTGTACAGAAATAATTTAGATGATAATGTTGATACAATAGATAATAATATAGGTTTAGAGAATAGAGTTTCGCAATTAGATAATTTAAGGAAAACGTATGAATTTGTTAAAGAAAATATGGTCCGTGCGTTCAACAATCAAAGTAAATACTATAATTTACGTAGGAGAGAATGGCGTTGTAAAATAGGTGATCATGTATATAAAAAAGAACACCATTTGTCTTCCGCTATTCAAAATTTTGCTGCTAAGTTAGCACCAAAATATTCAGGACCGTATGAGATCATTAAAGTTATTTCACCCGTTGTTTATGATTTAAAAGACCTTAATGATAACCGTAGAATTAGAAATGTTCATATTAAGGACCTTAAATCCGTTTATATTAACCCGTTTTGTTTCATTTTGTTTTAGTTATCCGTATTTTGCAAGTTATTAGTCGATTTATATAAGTTACCTTTGACCGTCACCATAGTAACAACTTAAGTTGTTGATTTCGCTGAAGCATTGTTTGAAATTGTGTTTGAAGCTGTTTAATTGTGTTTTCCGTTGGAAATCGTTAAAATTTGTTATTATTGTTAATAAAATAAAAATTAATATGGCAGAAGAGGCGGATATTATTCAATTGTTGGATGAGTTTATTGAAGAGGAATTCTCGAATGGGTTGGAGAAAAACCCCGAGATTAAATTGTTGCCCGTAGAATCACCAATAAATCCACCACAGGTAAAGAATAAAGAACCTCCAAAAGATAAAACTCCCCGTAAAATACCATATAACATAACAACCCCCAAAAGAACCATTGCTCGAAGAGATTATACTGTTAAAATACAATTAAGAGGCCCTGTACAATGTTGGTCTTGTGGGTTAATGGGTCACCCAAGGAGATATTGTCCAAGGAAACGAAACCCCATATATTTCTGTTCAAACTGTGGAATCCTTGGAGTTCAAACTCGAAATTGCCGTTGTAGAAAAATTAACTATAAAGATAGATGTTATCGTTGTGGAATAATAGGCCACTATGCCAAAGAATGCTTTGGACGAAAAGTTGTCTTTTGCGGAGAGTGTAGCTCCACACGAATTATTGAAGAAAATGAATAAAATTCAAAATTTAAAAATCGTTATAAATATTTATTTATTTAAAAAAAAAAAATTAAAGTATACAGTTAAATATACATATAAATAACTTGGTATTCCGTAAAATTATTTCCGTTGATGGGATTCTTGCACTTCTTCCATAAAGTTTTGATTTTTCAACATGTTGCCCATAACATCCATAAATTTCGCCACACGACCGGCTGAGGCGATACGACCAGTCCTGATGCACAATTCTGGTAAATGCAGGATTTTCTTCTTTTACTTGTAATGACGATGAAAGCATATTAAATATGGTACAATCTGAAACTAATAATTCTATTAGAATAAAAATTATTTTACCGTATGAAATGTTACCTCTTATACACAGAAATAGAGAGATGACTTGTTCCTTTGGACATCCGTTTAATATAAAATATTTTTCCGTTGTAGAGTGTCTTGTGGCCAATTGACTTGTTTAATAATGAGGAGCAGGAATTAATGATAAAACTAGAAATAGAAAATACCAAATTAAGAAACAAAAACCTAGAACTATTAAAACAGATTAAAATACAGGACGAAAAATTAAAGAAGAGTAATAAAGCCAGTTTATTATTAAGTTTCAAATTAAAAAAAGAGGAAGAAGAGCATAATAAAACCAAACAAAAATTAAAACAAACCGAAATCAATACGCAAATGTTAGTAGATGATTATCGGCGACATGATGCCAAGATAAACAGGAAGTTGTTGGAAAATAAAAAGGAAGTGGAAATGTTAAAGAAGGAATATGAGGACAAACTGATGGAACTGAGAGAGAAGGGTAGTAAAAATGTTAAGGAGATCACTAAAGAGAAAAATAGACTCTATAAAAAATGGAAAGGAACACAAAAAGAAAAGGACAAGAAAATAAGAGAAAGAGAAATAGTACGACTCCCTGATAAAAACTATTGGAGAAATAAATAGAAATAAATATTGTTTACCGTTTTTAATAAATGTTTATTCCGTTTGAAATATTTTGTTTCCGTAATTTTCCGTTTATAGTTAGGTTGGTACTTCCGTTAATAAGATAAGTAATTTGTCTTCTGGGGTGATTAATAATTTGGTATGGAAAGCTGATAGTCATAAAGATGAATTTGATGATCAGGAATGGAAAATCGGAAAGAAAATTACTAAGTAATTTTCTTACGAGGAAAGGGGGGAATGTAACGAAGTGTTTTGGCCGTAATAGAACAGAAAAGGATATTTGGAGAATGGATGATGGATTTGGAAGACCTAGAAGAAAGAAAATATTTAATTAGATTTGTAAACTGTTAGATAGGAATTACATACTTACATTTAAACACACATTATGCTGAAAGGATTGAATGGACGAACTAATTGAAGCGTTTCATATATATAAAGGTTTATGCGGCACATTTATCAACCTGAAATTCAGTAAAAATTAGTAATTGAAAGACAAATTAACTATAACTTACCGTAATAAATATCATTTAAGGCGTTGGAAAATATTTGGAGGTTATGTCATTTGACATATTAGTTACTTTTACTAGTTAATGTTGGAATTGCAAATTCCACTGTTGGAAGTGGGAGAAGTAGTAGGGAAAAGAGTGGGAGCAGTATAAAAGCCGCTGCACAGCCGTTTTCCGGCAGTTCGCTGCAGTTTCCACTGGAAGAAACATTGGAGTTCGAGGTAATTGGAAGAAGCAATTGCAGCTCTGTACGGCCCTCTTAGTAGTATTCCTACAGAGTTTCAAAGACCCCTTCTCGTAAGAGATATTGTCTTTGAGGCACCTGGAGCCCCAACTATTGTCCGAGTTGGGTCACTCTAGTTTTGATATCGCGTTAGATTCGTGTATGGAATAAGAAATTTCGTGTTAGGTTCATAGCGTTTATTGGCGAATAATTTATCGCATTTTGTATTAATAATTGTCCCGTTTAATTATTTAAAACCCGTAGTAATTGATCCTTTAAGTCCATATTCCTTTCAATCACACTTTTTCCAACACATACACATATTTATTATTATTTGTTAATTTCATTTAATTTTATTAGTTAAATATTGATGCAATCAAATAGTAGTGATCAATAAATGTTATTAATTTGAGTTAATAATTTTTGAGTCTCATTTGCGTTATTTTCATTCCAAAGTCCAATAAAATAAAATCAGAACCCTGGAATTATACCCGTTTGCCCCGCTAATAGCCCAAGCTACCTTGAGAGCTGTGTAATAAGTTTTTGGAAGTTGATTTCTGTTCATCGTTGGATAAAAAGTCGTTGCAGAGACATCGATTTTGTTTGATTTTAAATCTTTCCCGGTTTGAAAGGAAACCTGGTGGCGCCCGAGTTATTTTGAATTTATGTGAAAGTACTATTTGAATTTAGAAATAATATTTGTACCGTCTAATATTTGAATTATTTTCATCATATTAAATTGACATATATCGAACAGAAATTGAACTGCTAAATAACATTACAAAATAAGTCCTATAAGTCTACTCTCAAGAGTTGATAAAGGTACAAACGAATAAAATGTTTATATATCGTATTATCAAATATCTATTATTCTCCATTATACTTGATCTCCTAAACGGTTCAAGATAGGACATCGCGGTTTTCACCAGTGGATTTTGCACCTCATTTTACATAAAATAGGTCCTATAAGTCTACTCTCAAATGTTGATAAAGGTACAAACGAATAAAATGTTTATATATCACATTTTCAAATATCTATTATTCTCCATTTTACTCGATCTCCTAAACGGTTAAAGATAGGACATCGAGGTTTTCACCAGTGGATTTAGCACCTCATTTTACATAAAATAGGTCCTATAAGTCTACTCTCAAGAGTTGATAAAGGTAAAAACGAATAAAATGTTTATATATCACATTTTCAAATATCTATTATTATCCATTTTACTCGATCTCCTAAACGGTTAAAGATAGGACATCGCGGTTTTCACCAGTGGATTTAGCACCTCATTTTGCATAAAATAAGTCCTATAAGTCTACTCTCAAGAGTTGATAAAGGTACAAACGAATAAAATGTTTATATATCGTATTATCAAATATCTATTATTCTCCATTATACTTGATCTCCTAAACGGTTCAAGATAGGACATCGCGGTTTTCACCAGTGGATTTTGCACCTCATTTTACATAAAATAGGTCCTATAAGTCTACTCTCAAATGTTGATAAAGGTACAAACGAATAAAATGTTTATATATCACATTTTCAAATATCTATTATCCTCCATTTTACTCGATCTCCTAAACGGTTAAAGATAATACATCGCGGTTTCCATTTTACATAAAAAAACTAATATAAGTCTATTCTCAAGAGTTGATAAAGGTACAAACGAATAAAATGTTTATATATCACATTTTCAAATATCTGTTATTCTCCATTTTACTCGATCTCCTAACCGGTTAAAGATAGGACATCGCGGCTTCCACCAGAGGATTTAGCACCTCATTTTACATAAAATAACTCCTATAAGTCTACTCTCAAGAGTTGATAAAAGTACAAACGAATAAAATGTTTATATATCACATTTTCAAATATCTATTATTCTCCATTTTACTCGATCTCCTAAACGGTTAAAGATAATACATCGCGGTTTTCACCAGTGGATTTAGCACCTCATTTTACATAAAATAAGTCCTATAAGTCTACTCTTAAGAGTTGATAAAGGTACAAAAGAATAAAATGTTTATATATCACATTTTCAAATATCTATTATTCTCCAATTTACTCGATCTCCTAAACGGTTCAAGATAGGACATCGCGGTTTTCACCAGTGGATTTAGCAACTCATTTTACATAAAATAGGTCCTATAAGTCTACTCTCAAGAGTTGATAAAGGTACAAACGAATAAAATGTTTATATATCACATTTTCAAATATCTATTATTCTCCATTTTACTCCATCTCCTAAACGGTTAAAGATAGGACATCGCGGTTTCCACCAGAGGATTTAGCACCTCATTTTACATAAAATAGGTCCAATAAGTCTACTCTCAAGAGTTGATAAAGGTACAAACGAATAAAATGTTTATATATCACATTTTCAAATATCTATTATTCTCCATTTTACTCGATCCCCTAAACGGTTAAAGATAGGACATCGCGGTTTTAACCAGTGGATTTAGCTCCTCATTTTACATAAAATTAGTCCTATAAGTCTACTCTCAAGAGTTGATAAAGGTACAAACGAATAAAATGTTTATATATCGTATTATCAAATATCTATTATTCTCCATTATACTTGATCTCCTAAACGGTTCAAGATAGGACATCGCGGTTATCACCAGTGGATTTTGCACCTCATTTTACATAAAATAGGTCCTATAAGTCTACTCTCAAATGTTGATAAAGGTACAAACGAATAAAATGTTTATATATCACATTTTCAAATATCTATTATCCTCCATTTTACTCGATCTCCTAAACGGTTAAAGATAATACATCGCGGTTTCCATTTTACATAAAAAAACTAATATAAGTCTATTCTCAAGAGTTGATAAAGGTACAAACGAATAAAATGTTTATATATCACATTTTCAAATATCTGTTATTCTCCATTTTACTCGATCTCCTAACCGGTTAAAGATAGGACATCGCGGCTTCCACCAGAGGATTTAGCACCTCATTTTACATAAAATAACTCCTATAAGTCTACTCTCAAGAGTTGATAAAAGTACAAACGAATAAAATGTTTATATATCACATTTTCAAATATCTATTATTCTCCATTTTACTCGATCTCCTAAACGGTTAAAGATAATACATCGCGGTTTTCACCAGTGGATTTAGCACCTCATTTTACATAAAATAAGTCCTATAAGTCTACTCTTAAGAGTTGATAAAGGTACAAAAGAATAAAATGTTTATATATCACATTTTCAAATATCTATTATTCTCCAATTTACTCGATCTCCTAAACGGTTCAAGATAGGACATCGCGGTTTTCACCAGTGGATTTAGCACCTCATTTTACATAAAATAGGTCCTATAAGTCTACTCTCAAGAGTTGATAAAGGTACAAACGAATAAAATGTTTATATATCACATTTTCAAATATCTATTATTCTCCATTTTACTCCATCTCCTAAACGGTTAAAGATAGGACATCGCGGTTTCCACCAGAGGATTTAGCACCTCATTTTACATAAAATAGGTCCAATAAGTCTACTCTCAAGAGTTGATAAAGGTACAAACGAATAAAATGTTTATATATCACATTTTCAAATATCTATTATTCTCCATTTTACTCGATCCCCTAAACGGTTAAAGATAGGACATCGCGGTTTTAACCAGTGGATTTAGCTCCTCATTTTACATAAAATTAGTCCTATAAGTCTACTCTCAAGAGTTGATAAAGGTACAAACGAATAAAATGTTTATATATCACATTTTCAAATATCTAATATTTTCTATTTTACTCGATCTCCTAAACGGTTAAAGATAGGACATCGCGGTTTTCACCAGTGGATTTAGCACCTTATTTTACATAAAATAAGACCTATAAGTCTACTCTTAAGAGTTGATAAAGGTACAAACGAATAAAATGTTTATATATCACATTTTAAAATATCTATTGTTCTCCATTTCACTCGATCTCCTAAACGGTTAAAGATAGGACATCGCGGATTTCGCCAGAGGATTTAGCACCTCATTTTACATATAATAAGTCCTATAAGTCTACTTTTAAAAGTTGATAAAGGTTCAAACGAATAAAATGTTTATATATCACATTTTCAAATATCTATTAATATCCATTTTACTCGATCTCCCAAACGGTTAAAGATAGGACATCGCGGTTTTCACCAGAGCATTTAGTACCTCATTTTACATAAAATAGGTCCTATAAGTCTACTCTCAAAAGTTGATAAAGGTACAAACGAATAAAATGTTTATATATCTCATTTTCAAATATCTATTAATATCCATTTTACTCGATCTCATAAACAGTTAAAAATAGGTCATCGCTGCTTTCACCAGTGGATTTAGCACCTCATTTTACATAAAATAAGTCCTATAAATCTACTCTTAAGAGTTGATAAAGGTACAAAAGAATAAAATGTTTATAAATCTCATTTTCAAATATCTATTACTCCTCATTTTACTCGATCTCCTAAACGGTTAAAGATAGGACATCGCGCTTTTTACCAGTAGATTTAGCACCTCATTTTATATGAAATAAGTCATATAAGTCTACTCTCAAGAGTTGATGAAGGTACAAACGAATAAAATGTTTATATATCACATTATCAAATAACTATTATTTTCCATTTTACTCGATCTCCTAAACGGTTAAAGATATGACATCGCGGTTTTCACCAGTGGATTTAGCACCTCATTTTACATAAAATAGGTCCTATAAGTCTACTCTCAAGAGTTGATAAAGGTACAAACGAATAAAATGTTTATATATCACATTTTCAAATATCTATTTTTCTTCATTTTACTCGATATCCTAAACGGTCCAAGATAGGACATCGCGGATTTCACCAGTGGATTTAGCACCTTATTTTACATAAAATAAGACCTATAAGTCTACTCTTAAGAGTTGATAAAGGTACAAACGAATAAAATGTTTATATATCACATTTTAAAATATCTATTGTTCTCCATTTCACTCGATCTCCTAAACGGTTAAAGATAGGACATCGCGGATTTCGCCAGAGGATTTAGCACCTCATTTTACATATAATAAGTCCTATAAGTCTACTTTTAAAAGTTGATAAAGGTTCAAACGAATAAAATGTTTATATATCACATTTTCAAATATCTATTAATATCCATTTTACTCGATCTCCCAAACGGTTAAAGATAGGACATCGCGGTTTTCACCAGAGCATTTAGTACCTCATTTTACATAAAATAGGTCCTATAAGTCTACTCTCAAAAGTTGATAAAGGTACAAACGAATAAAATGTTTATATATCTCATTTTCAAATATCTATTAATATCCATTTTACTCGATCTCATAAACAGTTAAAAATAGGTCATCGCTGCTTTCACCAGTGGATTTAGCACCTCATTTTGCATAAAATAAGTCCTATAAGTCTACTCTCAAGAGTTGATAAAGGTACAAACGAATAAAATGTTTATATATCGTATTATCAAATATCTATTATTCTCCATTATACTTGATCTCCTAAACGGTTCAAGATAGGACATCGCGGTTTTCACCAGTGGATTTTGCACCTCATTTTACATAAAATAGGTCCTATAAGTCTACTCTCAAATGTTGATAAAGGTACAAACGAATAAAATGTTTATATATCACATTTTCAAATATCTATTATCCTCCATTTTACTCGATCTCCTAAACGGTTAAAGATAATACATCGCGGTTTCCATTTTACATAAAAAAACTAATATAAGTCTATTCTCAAGAGTTGATAAAGGTACAAACGAATAAAATGTTTATATATCACATTTTCAAATATCTGTTATTCTCCATTTTACTCGATCTCCTAACCGGTTAAAGATAGGACATCGCGGCTTCCACCAGAGGATTTAGCACCTCATTTTACATAAAATAACTCCTATAAGTCTACTCTCAAGAGTTGATAAAAGTACAAACGAATAAAATGTTTATATATCACATTTTCAAATATCTATTATTCTCCATTTTACTCGATCTCCTAAACGGTTAAAGATAATACATCGCGGTTCTCACCAGTGGATTTAGCACCTCATTTTACATAAAATAAGTCCTATAAGTCTACTCTTAAGAGTTGATAAAGGTACAAAAGAATAAAATGTTTATATATCACATTTTCAAATATCTATTATTCTCCAATTTACTCGATCTCCTAAACGGTTCAAGATAGGACATCGCGGTTTTCACCAGTGGATTTAGCACCTCATTTTACATAAAATAGGTCCTATAAGTCTACTCTCAAGAGTTGATAAAGGTACAAACGAATAAAATGTTTATATATCACATTTTCAAATATCTATTATTCTCCATTTTACTCCATCTCCTAAACGGTTAAAGATAGGACATCGCGGTTTCCACCAGAGGATTTAGCACCTCATTTTACATAAAATAGGTCCAATAAGTCTACTCTCAAGAGTTGATAAAGGTACAAACGAATAAAATGTTTATATATCACATTTTCAAATATCTATTATTCTCCATTTTACTCGATCCCCTAAACGGTTAAAGATAGGACATCGCGGTTTTAACCAGTGGATTTAGCTCCTCATTTTACATAAAATTAGTCCTATAAGTCTACTCTCAAGAGTTGATAAAGGTACAAACGAATAAAATGTTTATATATCGTATTATCAAATATCTATTATTCTCCATTATACTTGATCTCCTAAACGGTTCAAGAGAGGACATCGCGGTTATCACCAGTGGATTTTGCACCTCATTTTACATAAAATAGGTCCTATAAGTCTACTCTCAAATGTTGATAAAGGTACAAACGAATAAAATGTTTATATATCACATTTTCAAATATCTATTATCCTCCATTTTACTCGATCTCCTAAACGGTTAAAGATAATACATCGCGGTTTCCATTTTACATAAAAAAACTAATATAAGTCTATTCTCAAGAGTTGATAAAGGTACAAACGAATAAAATGTTTATATATCACATTTTCAAATATCTGTTATTCTCCATTTTACTCGATCTCCTAACCGGTTAAAGATAGGACATCGCGGCTTCCACCAGAGGATTTAGCACCTCATTTTACATAAAATAACTCCTATAAGTCTACTCTCAAGAGTTGATAAAAGTACAAACGAATAAAATGTTTATATATCACATTTTCAAATATCTATTATTCTCCATTTTACTCGATCTCCTAAACGGTTAAAGATAATACATCGCGGTTTTCACCAGTGGATTTAGCACCTCATTTTACATAAAATAAGTCCTATAAGTCTACTCTTAAGAGTTGATAAAGGTACAAAAGAATAAAATGTTTATATATCACATTTTCAAATATCTATTATTCTCCAATTTACTCGATCTCCTAAACGGTTCAAGATAGGACATCGCGGTTTTCACCAGTGGATTTAGCACCTCATTTTACATAAAATAGGTCCTATAAGTCTACTCTCAAGAGTTGATAAAGGTACAAACGAATAAAATGTTTATATATCACATTTTCAAATATCTATTATTCTCCATTTTACTCCATCTCCTAAACGGTTAAAGATAGGACATCGCGGTTTCCACCAGAGGATTTAGCACCTCATTTTACATAAAATAGGTCCAATAAGTCTACTCTCAAGAGTTGATAAAGGTACAAACGAATAAAATGTTTATATATCACATTTTCAAATATCTATTATTCTCCATTTTACTCGATCCCCTAAACGGTTAAAGATAGGACATCGCGGTTTTAACCAGTGGATTTAGCTCCTCATTTTACATAAAATTAGTCCTATAAGTCTACTCTCAAGAGTTGATAAAGGTACAAACGAATAAAATGTTTATATATCACATTTTCAAATATCTAATATTTTCTATTTTACTCGATCTCCTAAACGGTTAAAGATAGGACATCGCGGTTTTCACCAGTGGATTTAGCACCTTATTTTACATAAAATAAGACCTATAAGTCTACTCTTAAGAGTTGATAAAGGTACAAACGAATAAAATGTTTATATATCACATTTTAAAATATCTATTGTTCTCCATTTCACTCGATCTCCTAAACGGTTAAAGATAGGACATCGCGGATTTCGCCAGAGGATTTAGCACCTCATTTTACATATAATAAGTCCTATAAGTCTACTTTTAAAAGTTGATAAAGGTTCAAACGAATAAAATGTTTATATATCACATTTTCAAATATCTATTAATATCCATTTTACTCGATCTCCCAAACGGTTAAAGATAGGACATCGCGGTTTTCACCAGAGCATTTAGTACCTCATTTTACATAAAATAGGTCCTATAAGTCTACTCTCAAAAGTTGATAAAGGTACAAACGAATAAAATGTTTATATATCTCATTTTCAAATATCTATTAATATCCATTTTACTCGATCTCATAAACAGTTAAAAATAGGTCATCGCTGCTTTCACCAGTGGATTTAGCACCTCATTTTACATAAAATAAGTCCTATAAATCTACTCTTAAGAGTTGATAAAGGTACAAAAGAATAAAATGTTTATAAATCTCATTTTCAAATATCTATTACTCCTCATTTTACTCGATCTCCTAAACGGTTAAAGATAGGACATCGCGCTTTTTACCAGTAGATTTAGCACCTCATTTTATATGAAATAAGTCATATAAGTCTACTCTCAAGAGTTGATGAAGGTACAAACGAATAAAATGTTTATATATCACATTATCAAATAACTATTATTTTCCATTTTACTCGATCTCCTAAACGGTTAAAGATATGACATCGCGGTTTTCACCAGTGGATTTAGCACCTCATTTTACATAAAATAGGTCCTATAAGTCTACTCTCAAGAGTTGATAAAGGTACAAACGAATAAAATGTTTATATATCACATTTTCAAATATCTATTTTTCTTCATTTTACTCGATATCCTAAACGGTCCAAGATAGGACATCGCGGATTTCACCAGTGGATTTAGCACCTTATTTTACATAAAATAAGACCTATAAGTCTACTCTTAAGAGTTGATAAAGGTACAAACGAATAAAATGTTTATATATCACATTTTAAAATATCTATTGTTCTCCATTTCACTCGATCTCCTAAACGGTTAAAGATAGGACATCGCGGATTTCGCCAGAGGATTTAGCACCTCATTTTACATATAATAAGTCCTATAAGTCTACTTTTAAAAGTTGATAAAGGTTCAAACGAATAAAATGTTTATATATCACATTTTCAAATATCTATTAATATCCATTTTACTCGATCTCCCAAACGGTTAAAGATAGGACATCGCGGTTTTCACCAGAGCATTTAGTACCTCATTTTACATAAAATAGGTCCTATAAGTCTACTCTCAAAAGTTGATAAAGGTACAAACGAATAAAATGTTTATATATCTCATTTTCAAATATCTATTAATATCCATTTTACTCGATCTCATAAACAGTTAAAAATAGGTCATCGCTGCTTTCACCAGTGGATTTAGCACCTCATTTTACATAAAATAAGTCCTATAAATCTACTCTTAAGAGTTGATAAAGGTACAAAAGAATAAAATGTTTATAAATCTCATTTTCAAATATCTATTACTCCTCATTTTACTCGATCTCCTAAACGGTTAAAGATAGGACATCGCGCTTTTTACCAGTAGATTTAGCACCTCATTTTATATGAAATAAGTCATATAAGTCTACTCTCAAGAGTTGATGAAGGTACAAACGAATAAAATGTTTATATATCACATTATCAAATAACTATTATTTTCCATTTTACTCGATCTCCTAAACGGTTAAAGATATGACATCGCGGTTTTCACCAGTGGATTTAGCACCTCATTTTACATAAAATAGGTCCTATAAGTCTACTCTCAAGAGTTGATAAAGGTACAAACGAATAAAATGTTTATATATCACATTTTCAAATATCTATTTTTCTTCATTTTACTCGATATCCTAAACGGTCCAAGATAGGACATCGCAGATTTCACCAGTGGATTTAGCACCTCATTTTACATAAAATAAGTCCTATAAGTCAACTCTTAAGAGTTGATAATGGTACAAACGAATAAAATGTTTATATATCACATTTTCAAATATCTATTATTCTCCATTTTACTCAATCTCCTAAACGGTTAAAAATAGGACATCGCGGTTTTCACTAGTGGATTTAGCACCTCATTTTACATAAAATAAGTCCTATAAGTCTACTCTTAAGAGTTTATAAAGGTACAAACGAATAAAATGTTTATATATCTCATTTTCAAATATCTATTATTCTCCATTTTACTCGATCTCCTAAACGGTTAAAGATGTCACATCGCAGTTTTCACCAGTGGATTTAGCACCTCATTTTACATAAAATAGGTCCTATAAGTCTACTCTCAAGAGTTGATAAAGGTACAAACGAATAAAATGTTTATATATCACATTTTCAAATATCTATTATTCTCCATTTTTCTCGATCTTCTAAACGGTTAAAGATATCACATCGCGGTTTTCACCAGTGGATTCAGCACCTCATTTTACATAAAATAGGTCCTATAAGTCTACTCTCAAGAGATGATAAAGGTACAAACGAATAAAATGTTTATATATCACATTTTCAAATATCTATTATTCTCCATTTTTCTCGATCTCCTAAACGGTTAAAGATATCACATCGCGGTTTTCACCAGTGGATATAGTACCTCATTTTACATAAAATAGGTCCTATAAGTCTACTCTCAAGAGTTGATAAAGGTAAAAACGAATAAAATGTTTATATGTCACATTTTCAAATTTCTATTATTCTCCATTTTACTCGATCTCTTAAACGGTTAAAGATAGGACATCGCGGTTTTTACCAGTGGATTTAGCACCTCATTTTACATAAAATAGGTCTTATAAGTCTACCCTCAAGAGTTGATCAAGGTACAAACGAATAAAATGTTTATATATACATTTTCAAATATCTATTATTTTCCATTTTACTCGATCTCCTAAACGGTTCAAGATAGGACATCGCGGTTTTAACCAGTGGATTTAGCACCTCATTTTACATAAAATAGGTCCTATAGGTCTACTCTCAAATGTTGATAAAGGTACAAACGAGTAAAATGTTTATATATCACATTTTCAAATATCTATTTTTCTCCATTTTACTCGATCTCCTAAACGGTTCAAGATAGGACATCGCTGATTTCACCAGTGGATTTAGCACCTCATTTTACATGAAATAAGTCCTATAAGTCTACTCTTAAGAGTTGATAAAGGTACAAACAATAAAATGTTTATATATCACATTTTCAAATATCTATTATTCTCCATTTTACTCAATCTCCTAAACGGTTAAAAATAGGACATCGCGGTTTTCACCAGTGGATTTAGCACCTCATTTAGTATAAAATAAGTCCTATAAGTCTACTCCTAAGTGTTGATAAAGGTACAAACGAATAAAATGTTTATATATCACATTTTCAAATATCTATTATTCTCCATTTTACTCGATCTCCTAAACGGTTAAAGATATCACATCGCGGTTTTCACCAGTGGATTTAGCACCTCATTTTACATAAAATAAGTCTTATAAGTCTACTCTTAAGAGTTGATAAAGGTACAAACAATAAAATGTTTATATATCACATTTTCAAATATCTATTATTCTCCATTTTACTCAATCTCCTAAACGGTTAAAAATAGGACATCGCGGTTTTCACCAGTGGATTCAGCACTTCATTTTACATAAAATAGGTCCTATAAGTCTACTCTCAAGAGTTGATAAAGGTAAAAACGAATAAAATGTTTATATATCACATTTTCAAATATCTATTATTCTCCATTTTACTCGATCTCCTAAACGGTTAAAGATATCACATCGCGGTTTTCACCAGTGGATTTAGCACCTCATTTTACATTAAATAGGTCCTATAAGTCTACTCTCAAGAGTTGATAAAGGTACAAACGAATAAAATGTTTATATATCACATTTTCAAATATCTATTTTTCTCCATTTTACTCGATCTCCTAAACGGTTCAAGATAGGACATCGCGGATTTCACCAGTGGATTTAGCACCTCATTTTACATAAAATAGGTCCTATAAGTCTACTCTCAAGAGTTGATAAAGGTACAAACGAATAAAATGTTTATATATCACATTTTCAAATTTCTATTATTCTCCATTTTACTCGATCTCCTAAACGGTTCAAGATAGGACATCGCGGATTTCACCAGTGGATTTAGCACCTCATTTTACATAAAATAGGTCCTATAAGTCTACTCTTAAGAGTTGATAAAGGTACAAACAATAAAATGTTTATATATCACATTTTCAAATATCTATTATTCTCCATTTTACTCAATCGCCTAAACGGTTAAAAATAGGACATCGCGGTTTTCACCAGTGGATTTAGCACCTCATTTTAAATAAAATAGGTCCTATAAGTCTACTCTCAAATGTTGATAAAGGTACAAACGAATAAAATGTTTATATATCACATTTTCAAATATCTATTTTTCTCCATTTTACTCAATCTCCTAAACGGTTAAAAATAGGACATCGCGGTTTTCACCAGTGGATTTAGCACCTCATTTTACATAAAATAGGTCCTATAAGTCTACTCTCAAATGTTGATAAAGGTACAAACGAATAAAATGTTTATATATCACATTTTCAAATATCTATTTTTCTCCATTTTACTCGATCTCGTAAACGGTTAAAGATATCACATCGCGGTTTTCACCAGTGGATTTAGCACCTCATTTTACATAAAATAGTTCCTATAAGTCTACTCTCAAGAGTTGATAAAGGTAAAAACGAATAAAATGTTTATATGTCACATTTTCAAATTTCTATTATTCTCCATGTTACTCGATCTCCTAAACGGTTAAAGATAGGACATCGCGGTTTTCACCAGTGGATTTAGCACCTTATTTTACATAAAATATTTCCTATAAGTCTACCCTCAAGAGTTGATCAAGGTACAAACGAATAAAATGATTATATATCACATTTTCAAATATCTATTTTTCTCCATTTTACTCGATCTACTAAACGGTTAAAAATAGGACATCGCGGTTTTCACTAGTGGATTCAGCACCTCATTTTACATAAAATAGGTCCTATAAGTCTACTCTCAAGAGTTGATAAAGGTACAAACGAATAAAATGTTTATATATCACATTTTCAAATATCTATTTTTCTTCATTTTACTCGATATCCTAAACGGTCCAAGATAGGACATCGCGGATTTCACCAGTGGATTTAGCACCTCATTTTACATAAAATAAGTCCTATAAGTCAACTCTTAAGAGTTGATAAAGGTACAAACGAATAAAATGTTTATATATCACATTTTCAAATATCTATTATTCTCCATTTTACTCAATCTCCTAAACGGTTAAAAATAGGACATCGCGGTTTTCACTAGTGGATTTAGCACCTCATTTTACATAAAATAAGTCCTATAAGTCTACTCTTAAGAGTTTATAAAGGTACAAACGAATAAAATGTTTATATATCTCATTTTCAAATATCTATTATTCTCCATTTTACTCGATCTCCTAAACGGTTAAAGATGTCACATCGCAGTTTTCACCAGTGGATTTAGCACCTCATTTTACATAAAATAGGTCCTATAAGTCTACTCTCAAGAGTTGATAAAGGTACAAACGAATAAAATGTTTATATATCACATTTTCAAATATCTATTATTCTCCATTTTTCTCGATCTTCTAAACGGTTAAAGATATCACATCGCGGTTTTCACCAGTGGATTCAGCACCTCATTTTACATAAAATAGGTCCTATAAGTCTACTCTCAAGAGATGATAAAGGTACAAACGAATAAAATGTTTATATATCACATTTTCAAATATCTATTATTCTCCATTTTTCTCGATCTCCTAAACGGTTAAAGATATCACATCGCGGTTTTCACCAGTGGATATAGTACCTCATTTTACATAAAATAGGTCCTAGAAGTCTACTCTCAAGAGTTGATAAAGGTAAAAACGAATAAAATGTTTATGTATCACATTTTCAAATTTCTATTATTCTCCATTTTACTCGATCTCTTAAACGGTTAAAGATAGGACATCGCGGTTTTTACTAGTGGATTTAGCACCTCATTTTACATAAAATAGGTCTTATAAGTCTACTCTCAAATGTTGATAAAGGTACAAACGAGTAAAATGTTTATATATCACATTTTCAAATATCTATTTTTCTCCATTTTACTCGATCTCCTAAACGGTTCAAGATAGGACATCGCGGATTTCACCAGTGGATTTAGCACCTCATTTTACATAAAATAGGTCCTATAAGTCTACTCTCAAGAGTTGATAAAGGTACAAACGAATAAAATGTTTATATATCACATTTTCAAATTTCTATTATTCTCCATTTTACTCGATCTCCTAAACGGTTCAAGATAGGACATCGCGGATTTCACCAGTGGATTTAGCACCTCATTTTACATAAAATAGGTCCTATAAGTCTACTCTTAAGAGTTGATAAAGGTACAAACAATAAAATGTTTATATATCACATTTTCAAATATCTATTATTCTCCATTTTACTCAATCTCCTAAACGGTTAAAAATAGGACATCGCGGTTTTCACCAGTGGATTTAGCACCTCATTTTACATAAAATAGGTCCTATAAGTCTACTCTCAAATGTTGATAAAGGTACAAACGAATAAAATGTTTATATATCACATTTTCAAATATCTATTTTTCTCCATTTTACTCAATCTCCTAAACGGTTAAAAATAGGACATCGCGGTTTTCACCAGTGGATTTAGCACCTCATTTTACATAAAATAGGTCCTATAAGTCTACTCTCAAATGTTGATAAAAGTACAAACGAATAAAATGTTTATATATCACATTTTCAAATATCTATTTTTCTCCATTTTACTCGATCTCGTAAACGGTTAAAGATATCACATCGCGGTTTTCACCAGTGGATTTAGCACCTCATTTTACATAAAATAGTTCCTATAAGTCTACTCTCAAGAGTTGATAAAGGTAAAAACGAATAAAATGTTTATATGTCACATTTTCAAATTTCTATTATTCTCCATGTTACTCGATCTCCTAAACGGTTAAAGATAGGACATCGCGGTTTTCACCAGTGGATTTAGCACCTCATTTTACATAAAATATTTCCTATAAGTCTACCCTCAAGAGTTGATCAAGGTACAAACGAATAAAATGTTTATATATCACATTTTCAAATATCTATTTTTCTCCATTTTACTCGATCTACTAAACGGTTAAAAATAGGACATCGCGGTTTTCACTAGTGGATTCAGCACCTCATTTTACATAAAATAGGTCCTATAAGTCTACTCTCAAGAGTTGATAAAGGTACAAACGAATAAAATGTTTATATATCACATTTTCAAATATCTATTTCTCTCTATTTTACTCAATCTCCTAAACGGTTAAAAATAGGACATCGCGGTTTTCACCAGTGGATTCAGCACCTCATTTTACATAAAATAGGTCCTATAAGTCTACTCTCAAGAGTTGATAAAGGTACAAACGAATAAAATGTTTATATATCACATTTTCAAATATCTATTATTCTCCATTTTACTCGATCTCCTAAACGGTTAAAGATAGGACATTGCGGTTTTCACCAGTGGATTTAGCACCTCATTTTACATAAAATAGGTTCTATTAGTCTACTCTCAAGAGTTGATAAAGGTACAAACGAATAAAATGTTTATATATACATTTTCAAATATCTATTATTTTCCATTTTACTCGATCTCCTAAACGGTTCAAGATAGGACATCGCGGTTTTCTCCAGTGGATTTAGCACCTCATTTTACATAAAATAGGTCCTATAAGTCTACTCTCAAATGTTGATAAAGGTACAAACGAATAAAATGTTTATATATCACATTTTCAAATATCTATTATTCTCCATTTTACTCGATCTCCTAAACGGTTAAAGATAGGACATCGAGAATTTCACCAGTGGATTTAGCACCTCATTTTACATAAAATAGGTCCTATAAGTCTACTCTCAAGAGTTGATAAAGGTACAAACGAATAAAATGTTTATATATCACATTTTCAAATATCTATTTTTCTCCATTTTACTCGATCTCCTAAACGGTTCAAGATAGGACATCGCGGATTTCACCAGTGGATTTAGCACATCATTTTACATAAAATAGGTCCTATAAGTCTACTCTCAAGAGTTGATAAAGGTAAAAACAAATAAAATGTTTATATATCACATTTTCAAATTTCTATTATTCTCCATTTTACTCGATCTCCTAAACGGTTCAAGATAGGACATCGCGGATTTCACCAGTGGATTTAGCACCTCATTTTACATAAAATAGGTCCTATAAGTCTACTCTTAAGAGTTGATAAAGGTACAAACAATAAAATGTTTATATATCACATTTTCAAATATCTATTATTCTCCATTTTACTCAATCTCCTAAACGGTTAAAAATAGGACATCGCGGTTTTCACCAGTGGATTTAGCACCTCATTTTACATAAAACAGGTCCTATAAGTCTACTCTCAAATGTTGATAAAGGTACAAACGGATAAAATGTTTATATATCACATTTTCAAAATCTATTTTTCTCCATTTTACTCGATCTCCTAAACGGTTCAAGATAGGACATCGCGGATTTCACCAGTGGATTTAGCACCTCATTTTACATAAAATAAATCCTATAAGTCTACTCTTAAGAGTTGATAAAGGTACAAACAATAAAATGTTTATATATCACATTTTCAAATATCTATTATTCTCCATTTTACTCAATCTCCTAAACGGTTAAAAATAGGACATCGCGGTTTTCACCAGTGGATTTAGCACCTCATTTTACATAAAATAGGTCCTATAAGTCTACTCTCAAATGTTGATAAAGGTACAAACGAATAAAATATTTATATATCACATTTTCAAATATCTATTTTTCTCCATTTTACTCGATCTCGTAAACGGTTAAAGATATCACATCGCGGTTTTCACCAGTGGATTTAGCACCTCATTTTACATAAAATAGTTCCTATAAGTCTACTCTCAAGAGTTGATAAAGGTAAAAAGGGAATAAAATGTTTATATGTCACATTTTCAAATTTCCATTATTCTCCATTTTACTCGATCTCCTAAACGGTTAAATCTCCTAAACGGTTAAAGATAGGACATCGCGGTTTTCACCAGTGGATTTAGCACCTCATTTTACATAAAATATTTCCTATAAGTCTACCCTCAAGAGTTGATCAAGGTACAAACGAATAAAATGTTTATATATCACATTTTCAAATATCTATTTTTCTCCATTTTACTCGATCTACTAAACGGTTAAAAATAGGACATCGCGGTTTTCACTAGTGGATTCAGCACCTCATTTTACATAAAATAGGTCCTATAAGTCTACTCTCAAGAGTTGATAAAGGTACAAACGAATAAAATGTTTATATATCACATTTTCAAATATCTATTTCTCTCTATTTTACTCAATCTCCTAAACGGTTAAAAATAGGACATCGCGGTTTTCACCAGTGGATTCAGCACCTCATTTTACATAAAATAGGTCCTATAAGTCTACTCTCAAGAGTTGATAAAGGTACAAACGAATAAAATGTTTATATATACATTTTCAAATATCTATTATTCTCCATTTTACTCGATCTCCTAAACGGTTAAAGATAGGACATTGCGGTTTTCACCAGTGGATTTAGCACCTCATTTTACATAAAATAGGTCCTATAAGTCTACTCTCAAGAGTTGATAAAGGTACAAACGAATAAAATGTTTATATATCACATTTTCAAATATCTATTTTTCTCCATTTTACTCGATCTCCTAAACGGTTCAAGATAGGACATCGCGGATTTCACCAGTGGATTTAGCACATCATTTTTCATAAAATAGGTTCTATAAGTCTACTCTCAAGAGTTGATAAAGGTACAAACGAATAAAATGTTTATATATCACATTTTCAAATTTCTATTATTCTCCATTTTACTCGATCTCCTAAACGGTTCAAGATAGGACATCGCGGATTTCACCAGTGGATTTAGCACCTCATTTTACATAAAATAGGTCCTATAAGTCTACTCTAAAGAGTTGATAAAGGTACAAACAATAAAATGTTTATATATCACATTTTCAAATATCTATTATTCTCCATTTTACTCAATCTCCTAAACGGTTAAAAATAGGACATCGCGGTTTTCACCAGTGGATTTAGCACCTCATTTTACATAAAACAGGTCCTATAAGTCAACTCTCAAATGTTGATAAAGGTACAAACGAATAAAATGTTTATATATCACATTTTCAAAATCTATTTTTCTCCATTTTACTCGATCTCCTAAACGGTTCAAGATAGGACATCGCGGATTTCACCAGTGGATTTAGCACCTCATTTTACATAAAATAAATCCTATAAGTCTACTCTTAAGAGTTGATAAAGGTACAAACAATAAAATGTTTATATATCACATTTTCAAATATCTATTATTCTCCATTTTACTCAATCTCCTAAACGGTTAAAAATAGGACATCGCGGTTTTCACCAGTGGATTTAGCACCTCATTTTACATAAAATAGGTCCTATAAGTCTACTCTCAAATGTTGATAAAGGTACAAACGAATAAAATATTTATATATCACATTTTCAAATATCTATTTTTCTCCATTTTACTCGATCTCGTAAACGGTTAAAGATATCACATCGCGGTTTTCACCAGTGGATTTAGCACCTCATTTTACATAAAATAGTTCCTATAAGTCTACTCTCAAGAGTTGATAAAGGTAAAAACGAATAAAATGTTTATATGTCACCTTTTCAAATTTCTATTATTCTCCATTTTACTCGATCTCCTAAACGGTTAAATCTCCTAAACGGTTAAAGATAGGACATCGCGGTTTTCACCAGTGGATTTAGCACCTCATTTTACATAAAATAGGTTCTATAAGTCTACCCTCAAGAGTTGATCAAGGTACAAACGAATAAAATGTTTATATATCACATTTTCAAATATCTATTTTTCTCCATTTTACTCAATCTCCTAAACGGTTAAAAATAGGACATCGCGGTTTTCACCAGTGGATTCAGCACCTCATTTTACATAAAATAGGTCCTATAAGTCTACTCTAAAGAGTTGATAAAGGTACAAACGAATAAAATGTTTATATATACATTTTCAAATATCTATTATTTTCCATTTTACTCGATCTCTTAAACGGTTAAAGATAGGACATCGCGGTTTTCACCAGTGGATTTAGCACCTCATTTTACATAAAATAGGTCCTATAAGTCTACTCTCAAGAGTTGATAAAGGTAAAAACGAATAAAATGTTTATATATACATTTTCAAATATCTATTATTTTCCATTTTACTCGATCTCTTAAACGGTTAAAGATAGGACATCGCGGTTTTCACCAGTGGATTTAGCACCTCATTTTACATAAAATAGGTCCTATAAGTCTACTCTCAAGAGTTGATAAAGGTACAAACGAATAAAATGTTTATATATCACATTTTCAAATATCTATTATTTTCCATTTTACTCGATCTCCTAAACGGTTCAAGATAGGACATCGCGAATTTCACCAGTGGATTTAGCACCTCATTTTACATAAAATAGGTCCTATAAGTCTACTCTCAAGAGTTGATAAAGGTACAAACGAATAAAATGTTTATATATCACATTTTCAAATATCTATTTTTCTCCATTTTACTCGATCTCCTAAACGGTTCAAGATAGGACATCGCGGATTTCACCAGTGGATTTAGCACCTCATTTTACATAAAATATGTCCTATAAGTCTACTCATAAGAGTTGATAAAGTTAAAAACGATTAAAATGTTTATATATCACATTTTTATATATCTATTTTTTTCCATTTTACTCGATCTCCTAAACGGTTCAAGATAGGACATCGCGGTTTTCACCAGTGGATTTAGCACCTCATTTTACATAAAATAAGTCCTATAAGTCTACTCTCAAGAGTTGATAAAGATACAAACGAATAAAATGTTTATATATCACATTTTCAAATATCTATTATTCTCCATTTTAATCGATCTCCTAAACGGTTAAAGATTGGACATCGCGGATTTCACCAGTGGATTTAGCACCTCATTTTACATAAAATAACTCCTATATGTCTACTCTCAAGAGTCGATAAAGGTACAAACGAATAAAATGTTTATATATCACATTTTCAAATATCTATTATTCTCCATTTTACTCGATCTCCTAAACGGTTAAAGATAAGACATCGCGGTTTCCACAAGAGGATTTAGTACCTTATTTTACATAAAATAACTAATATAAGTCTACTCTCAAGAGTTGATAAAGGTGCAAACGAATAAATTGTTTATATATCACATTTTCAAATATCTATTATTCTCCATTTTACTCGATCTCCTAAACGGTTAAAGATATGACATCGCGGTTTTCACCAGTGGATTTAGCACCTCATTTTACATAAAATATGTCCTATAAGTCTACTCTCTTGAGTTGATAAAGGTACAAAGGAATAAAATGTTTAAATATCACATTTTCAAATATCTATTATCATCAATTTTACTCGATCTCTTAAACCGTTAAAGATAGGACATCGCGGTTTTTATCAGTATATTTAGCACCTTATTTTACATAAAATAAGTCCTATAAGTCTACCCTCAAGAGTTGATCAAGGTACAAACGAATAAAATGTTTATATATCACATTGTCAAATATCTATTATTCTCCATTTTACTCGATCTCCTAAACGGTTAAAGATAGGACATCGCGGTCTTCACCAGTGGATTTACCACCTCATTTTACATTATTTAAGTCTTATAAGTCTACTCTCAAGAGTTGATAAAGGTACAAACGAATAAAATGTTTATATATCACATTTTCAAATATCTATTATTATCAAATTTACTCGATCTCTTAAACCGTTAAAGATAGGACATCGCAGTTGTTATCAGTGGATTAAGCACCTTATTTTACATAAAATAAGTCCTATAAGTCTACCCTCAAGAGTTGATCAAGGAACAAACGAATAAAATGTTTATATATCACATTGTTAAATATCTATTATTTTCCATTTTACTCGATCTCCTAAACGGTTAAAGATAGGACATCGCGGTTTTCACCAGTGGATTTAGCACATCATTTTAAATAAAATATGTCCTATAAGTCTACTCTCAAGGGTTGATAAAGGTACAAACGAATAAAATGTTTATATATCACATTTTCAAATATCTATTATTCTCCATTTTACTCGATCTCCTAAACGGTTAAAGATAGGACATCGCAGTTTTTATCAGTGGATTTAGCACCTCATTTTACATAAAATAAGTCCCATATGTCTACCCTCAAGAGTTGATCAAGGTACAAACGAAAAAAATGTTTATATACCACATTTTCAAATATCTATTATTCTCCATTTTACTAGATCACCTAAACGGTTAAAGATAGGACATCTCGGTTTTTATCAGTGGATTAAGCACCCCATTTTACATAAAATAAGTCCTATAAGTCTACTCTCAAGAGTTGATAAAGGTAAAAACGAATAAAATGTTTATATATCACATTTTCAAATATCTATTATTCTCCATTTTACTCGATCTCCTAAACGGTTAAAGATAGGACATCGCGGTTTTCACCAGTGGATTTAGCACCTCATTTTACATAAAATAGGTCCTATAAGTCTACTCTCAAATGTTGATAAAGGTAAAAACGAATAAAATGTTTATATATCACATTTTCAAATTTCTATTATTCTCCATTTTACTCGTTATCCTAAACGGTTAAAGATAGGACATCGCGGTTTTCACCAGTAGATTTAGCACCTCATTTTACATAAAATAGGTCCTATAAGTCTACCCTCAAAAGTTGATCAAGGTACAAACGAATAAAATGTTTATATATCACATTTTCAAATATCTATTATTCTCCATTTTACTCGATCTCCTAAACGGTTAAAGATAGGACATCGCGGTTTTCATCAGTGGATTAAGCACCTTATTTTACATAAAATAAGTCTTATAAGTCTACTTTCAAGAGTTGATAAAGGTACAAACGAATAAAATGTTTATAAATCACATTATCAAATATCTATTATTCTCCATTTTACTCGATCTCCTAAACGGTTAAAGATAGGACATTGCGGTTTTCACCTGTGGATTTAGCACCTCATTTTACATAAAATATGTCCTATAAGTCTACTCTCATGAGTTGATAAAGGTACAAACGAATAAAATGTTTATATATCACATTTTCAAATTTCTATTATTCTCCATTTTACTCGATCTCCTAAACGGTTAAAGATAGGACATCGCGGTTTTCAACAGTAGATTTAGCACCTCATTTTACATAAAATAGGTCCTATAAGTCTACCCTCAAAAGTTGATCAAGGTACAAACGAATAAAATGTTTATATATCACATTTTCAAATATCTATTATTCTCCATTTTACTCGATCTCCTAAACGGTTAAAGATAGGACATCGCGGTTTTCACCTGTGGATTTAGCACCTCATTTTACATAAAATAAGTCCTATAAGTCTACCCTCAAGAGTTGATCAAGGTACAAACGAATAAAATGTTTATAAATCACATTTTCAAATTTCTATTATTCTCCATTTTACTCGATCTCCTAAACGGTTAAAGATAGGACATCGCGGTTTTCACCAGTAGATTTAGCACCTCATTTTACATAAAATAGGTCCTATAAGTCTACCCTCAAAAGTTGATCAAGGTACAAACGAATAAAATGTTTATATATCACATTTTCAAATATCTATTATTCTCCATTTTACTCGATCTCCTAAACGGTTAAAGATAGGACATCGCGGTTTTCACCTGTGGATCTAGCACCTCATTTTACATAAAATATGTCCTATAAGTCTACTCTCATGAGTTGATAAAGGTACAAACGAATAAAATGTTTATATATCACATTTTCAAATATCTATTATTCTCCATTTTACTCGATCTCCTAAACGGTTAAAGATAGGATATCGCGGTTTTCACCAGTGGATTTAGCACCTCATTTTACATAAAATAAGTCCTATAAGTCTACCCTCAAGAGTTGATCAAGGTACAAACGAATAAAATGTTTATATATCACATTTTCAAATATCTATTATTCTCCATTTTGCTCGATCTCCTATACGGTTAAAGATAGGACATCGCGGTTTTCACCAGTGGATTTAGCACCTTATTTTACGTAAAATAAGTCCTATAAGTCTACTCTCAAGAGTTGATAAAGATACAAACGAATAAAATGTTTATATATCACATTTTCAAATATCTATTATTCTCAATTTTACTCGATCTCCTAAACGGTTAAAGATAGGACATCTCGGTTTTTACCAGTGGATTTAGCACCTCATTTTACATAAAATAAGTCCTATAAGTCTACCCTCAAGAGTTGATCAAGGTACAAACGAATAAAATGTTTATATATCACATTTTCAAATATCTATTATTCTCAATTTTACTCGATCTCCTAAACGGTTAAAGATAGGACATCTCGGTTTTTACCAGTGGATTTAGCACCTCATTTTACATAAAATAAGTCCTATAAGTCTACCCTCAAGAGTTGATCAAGGTACAAACGAATAAAATGTTTATGTACCACATTTTCAAATATCTATTATTCTCCATTTTAATCGATCTCCTAAACGGTTAAAGATTGGACATCGCGGATTTCACCAGTGGATTTAGCACCTCATTTTACATAAAATAACTTCTATATGTCTACTCTCAAGAGTCGATAAAGGTACAAACGAATAAAATGTTTATGTACCACATTTTCAAATATCTATTATTCTCCATTTTACTCGATCTCCTAAACGGTTAAAGATAGGACATCGCGGTTTTCACCTGTGGATCTAGCACCTCATTTTACATAAAATATGTCCTATAAGTCTACTCTCATGAGTTGATAAAGGTACAAACGAATAAAATGTTTATATATCACATTTTCAAATATCAATTATTCTCCATTTTACTCGATCTCCTAAACGGTTAAAGATAGGATATCGCGGCTTTCACCAGTGGTTTTAGCACCTCATTTTACATAAAATAAGTCCTATAAGTCTACCCTCAAGAGTTGATCAAGGTACAAACGAATAAAATGTTTATATATCACATTTTCAAATATCTATTATTCTCCATTTTACTCGATCTCCTAAACTGTTAAAGATAGGACATCGCGGATTTCACCAGTGGATTTAGCACCTTATTTTACGTAAAATAAGTCCTATAAGTCTACTCTCAAGAGTTGATAAAGATACAAACGAATAAAATGTTTATATATCACATTTTCAAATATCTATTATTCTCAATTTTACTCGATCTCCTAAACGGTTAAAGATAGGACATCTCGGTTTTTACCAGTGGATTTAGCACCTCATTTTACATAAAGTAAGTCCTATAAGTCTACCCTCAAGAGTTGATCAAGGTACAAACGAATAAAATGTTTATGTACCACATTTTCAAATATCTATTATTCTCCATTTTAATCGATCTCCTAAACGGTTAAAGATTGGACATCGCGGATTTCACCAGTGGATTTAGCACCTCATTTTACATAAAATAACTCCTATATGTCTACTCTCAAGAGTCGATAAAGGTACAAACGAATAAAATGTTTATATATCACATTTTCAAATATCTATTATTCTCCATTTTACTCGATCACCTAAACGGTTAAAGATAAGACATCGCGGTTTCCACAAGAGGATTTAGTACCTTATTTTACATAAAATAACTAATATAAGTCTACTCTCAAGAGTTGATAAAGGTGCAAACGAATAAATTGTTTATATATCACATTTTCAAATATCTATTATTCTCCATTTTACTCGATCTCCTAAACGGTTAAAGATATGACATCGCGGTTTTCACCAGTGGATTTAGCACCTCATTTTACATAAAATATGTCCTATAAGTCTACTCTCTTGAGTTGATAAAGGTACAAAGGAATAAAATGTTTAAATATCACATTTTCAAATATCTATTATCATCAATTTTACTCGATCTCTTAAACCGTTAAAGATAGGACATCGCGGTTTTTATCAGTAAATTTAGCACCTTATTTTACATAAAATAAGTCCTATAAGTCTACCCTCAAGAGTTGATAAAGGTGCAAACGAATAAATTGTTTATATATCACATTGTCAAATATCTATTATTCTCCATTTTACTCGATCTCCTAAACGGTTAAAGATAGGACATCGCGGTCTTCACCAGTGGATTTACCACCTCATTTTACATTATTTAAGTCTTATAAGTCTACTCTCAAGAGTTGATAAAGGTACAAACGAATAAAATGTTTATATATCACATTTTCAAATATCTATTATTATCAAATTTACTCGATCTCTTAAACCGTTAAAGATCGGACATCGCAGTTTTTATCAGTGGATTAAGCACCATATTTTACATAAAATAAGTCCTATAAGTCTACCCTCAAGAGTTGATCAAGGAACAAACGAATAAAATGTTTATATATCACATTGTTAAATATCTATTATTTTCCATTTTACTCGATCTCCTAAACGGTTAAAGATAGGACATCGCGGTTTTCACCAGTGGATTTAGCACCTCATTTTACATAAAATAGGTCCTATAAGTCTACCCTCAAAAGTTGATCAAGGTACAAACGAATAAAATGTTTATATATCATATTTTCAAATATCTATTATTCTCCATTTTACTCGATCTCCTAAACGGTTAAAGATAGGACATCGCGGTTTTCATCAGTGTATTAAGCACCTTATTTTACATAAAATAAGTCTTATAAGTCTACTTTCAAGAGTTGATAAAGGTACAAACGAATAAAATGTTTATAAATCACATTATCAAATACCTATTATTCTCCATTTTACTCGATCTCCTAAACGGTTAAAGATAGGACATCGCGGTTTTCACCTGTGGATTTAGCACCTCATTTTACATAAAATATGTCCTATAAGTCTACTCTCATGAGTTGATAAAGGTACAAACGAATAAAATGTTTATATATCACATTTTCAAATATCTATTATTCTCCATTTTACTCGATCTCCTAAACGGTTAAAGATAGGATATCGCGGTTTTCACCAGTGGATTTAGCACCTCATTTTACATAAAATAAGTCCTATAAGTCTACCCTCAAGAGTTGATCAAGGTACAAACGAATAAAATGTTTATATATCACATTTTCAAATATCTATTATGCTCCATTTTACTCGATCTCCTAAACGGTTAAAGATAGGACATCGCGGTTTTCACCAGTGGATTTAGCACCTCATTTTACATAAAATATGTCCTATAAGTCTACTCTCAAGGGTTGATAAAGGTACAAACGAATAAAATGTTTATATATCACATTTTCAAATATCCATTATTTTCCATTTTACTCGATCTCCTAAACGGTTAAAAATAGGACATCGCGGTTTTCACCAGTGGATTTAGCACCTCATTTTACATAAAATAAGTCCTATAAGTCTACTCTCAAGAGTTGATAAAGGTACAAACGAATAAAATGTTTATATATCACATTATCAAATATCTATTATTCTCCATTTTACTCGATCTCCTAAACGGTTAAAGATAGGACATCGCGGTTTTCACCAGTGGATTTAGCACCTCATTTTACATAAAATAAGTCCTATAAGTCTACTCTCAAGGGTTGATAAAGGTACAAACGAATAAAATGTTTATATATCACATTTTCAAATATCCATTATTTTCCATTTTACTCGATCTCCTAAACGGTTAAAAATAGGACATCGCGGTTTTCACCAGTGGATTTAGCACCTCATTTTACATAAAATAAGTCCTATAAGTCTACTCTCAAGAGTTGATAAAGGTACAAACGAATAAAATGTTTATATATCACATTATCAAAAATCTATTATTCTCCATTTTACTCGATCTCCTAAACGGTTAAAGATAGGATATCGCGGTTTTCACCAGTGGATTTAGCACCTCATTTTACATAAAATAAGTCCTATAAGTCTACCCTCAAGAGTTGATCAAGGTACAAACGAATAAAATGTTTATATATCACATTTTCAAATATCTATTATTCTCCATTTTACTCGATCTCCTGTACGGTTAAAGATAGGACATCGCGGTTTTCACCAGTGGATTTAGCACCTTATTTTACGTAAAATAAGTCCTATAAGTCTACTCTCAAGAGTTGATAAAGATACAAACGAATAAAATGTTTATATATCACATTTTCAAATATCTATTATTCTCAATTTTACTCGATCTCCTAAACGGTTAAAGATAGGACATCTCGGTTTTTACCAGTGGATTTAGCACCTCATTTTACATAAAATAAGTCCTATAAGTCTACTCTCAAGAGTTGATAAAGATACAAACGAATAAAATGTTTATATATCACATTTTCAAATATCTATTATTCTCCATTTTAATCGATCTCCTAAACGGTTAAAGATTGGACATCGCGGATTTCACCAGTGGATTTAGCACCTCATTTTACATAAAATAACTCCTATATGTCTACTCTCAAGAGTCGATAAAGGTACAAACGAATAAAATGTTTATATATCACATTTTCAAATATCTATTATTCTCCATTTTACTCGATCTCCTAAACGGTTAAAGATAAGACATCGCGGTTTCCACAAGAGGATTTAGTACCTTATTTTACATAAAATAACTAATATAAGTCTACTCTCAAGAGTTGATAAAGGTGCAAACGAATAAATTGTTTATATATCACATTTTCAAATATCTATTATTCTCCATTTTACTCGATCTCCTAAACGGTTAAAGATATGACATCGCGGTTTTCACCAGTGGATTTAGCACCTCATTTTACATAAAATATGTCCTATAAGTCTACTCTCTTGAGTTGATAAAGGTACAAAGGAATAAAATGTTTAAATATCACATTTTCAAATATCTATTATCATCAATTTTACTCGATCTCTTAAACCGTTAAAGATAGGACATCGCGGTTTTTATCAGTATATTAAGCACCTTATTTTACATAAAATAAGTCCTATAAGTCTACCCTCAAGAGTTGATCAAGGTACAAACGAATAAAATGTTTATATATCACATTGTCAAATATCTATTATTCTCCATTTTACTCGATCTCCTAAACGGTTAAAGATAGGACATCGCGGTCTTCACCAGTGGATTTACCACCTCATTTTACATTATTTAAGTCTTATAAGTCTACTCTCAAGAGTTGATAAAGGTACAAACGAATAAAATGTTTATATATCACATTTTCAAATATCTATTATTATCAAATTTACTCGATCTCTTAAACCGTTAAAGATAGGACATCGCAGTTGTTATCAGTGGATTAAGCACCTTATTTTACATAAAATAAGTCCTATAAGTCTACCCTCAAGAGTTGATCAAGGAACAAACGAATAAAATGTTTATATATCACATTGTTAAATATCTATTATTTTCCATTTTACTCGATCTCCTAAACGGTTAAAGATAGGACATCGCGGTTTTCACCAGTGGATTTAGCACATCATTTTACATAAAATATGTCCTATAAGTCTACTCTCAAGGGTTGATAAAGGTACAAACGAATAAAATGTTTATATATCACATTTTCAAATATCTATTATTCTCCATTTTACTCGATCTCCTAAACGGTTAAAGATAGGACATCGCAGTTTTTATCAGTGGATTTAGCACCTCATTTTACATAAAATAAGTCCCATATGTCTACCCTCAAGAGTTGATCAAGGTACAAACGAAAAAAATGTTTATATACCACATTTTCAAATATCTATTATTCTCCATTTTACTAGATCACCTAAACGGTTAAAGATAGGACATCTCGGTTTTTATCAGTGGATTAAGCACCCCATTTTACATAAAATAAGTCCTATAAGTCTACTCTCAAGAGTTGATAAAGGTAAAAACGAATAAAATGTTTATATATCACATTTTCAAATATCTATTATTCTCCATTTTACTCGATCTCCTAAACGGTTAAAGATAGGACATCGCGGTTTTCACCAGTGGATTTAGCACCTCATTTTACATAAAATAGGTCCTATAAGTCTACTCTCAAATGTTGATAAAGGTAAAAACGAATAAAATGTTTATATATCACATTTTCAAATTTCTATTATTCTCCATTTTACTCGTTATCCTAAACGGTTAAAGATAGGACATCGCGGTTTTCACCAGTAGATTTAGCACCTCATTTTACATAAAATAGGTCCTATAAGTCTACCCTCAAAAGTTGATCAAGGTACAAACGAATAAAATGTTTATATATCACATTTTCAAATATCTATTATTCTCCATTTTACTCGATCTCCTAAACGGTTAAAGATAGGACATCGCGGTTTTCATCAGTGGATTAAGCACCTTATTTTACATAAAATAAGTCTTATAAGTCTACTTTCAAGAGTTGATAAAGGTACAAACGAATAAAATGTTTATAAATCACATTATCAAATATCTATTATTCTCCATTTTACTCGATCTCCTAAACGGTTAAAGATAGGACATTGCGGTTTTCACCTGTGGATTTAGCACCTCATTTTACATAAAATATGTCCTATAAGTCTACTCTCATGAGTTGATAAAGGTACAAACGAATAAAATGTTTATATATCACATTTTCAAATTTCTATTATTCTCCATTTTACTCGATCTCCTAAACGGTTAAAGATAGGACATCGCGGTTTTCAACAGTAGATTTAGCACCTCATTTTACATAAAATAGGTCCTATAAGTCTACCCTCAAAAGTTGATCAAGGTACAAACGAATAAAATGTTTATATATCACATTTTCAAATATCTATTATTCTCCATTTTACTCGATCTCCTAAACGGTTAAAGATAGGACATCGCGGTTTTCACCTGTGGATTTAGCACCTCATTTTACATAAAATAAGTCCTATAAGTCTACCCTCAAGAGTTGATCAAGGTACAAACGAATAAAATGTTTATAAATCACATTTTCAAATTTCTATTATTCTCCATTTTACTCGATCTCCTAAACGGTTAAAGATAGGACATCGCGGTTTTCACCAGTAGATTTAGCACCTCATTTTACATAAAATAGGTCCTATAAGTCTACCCTCAAAAGTTGATCAAGGTACAAACGAATAAAATGTTTATATATCACATTTTCAAATATCTATTATTCTCCATTTTACTCGATCTCCTAAACGGTTAAAGATAGGACATCGCGGTTTTCACCTGTGGATCTAGCACCTCATTTTACATAAAATATGTCCTATAAGTCTACTCTCATGAGTTGATAAAGGTACAAACGAATAAAATGTTTATATATCACATTTTCAAATATCTATTATTCTCCATTTTACTCGATCTCCTAAACGGTTAAAGATAGGATATCGCGGTTTTCACCAGTGGATTTAGCACCTCATTTTACATAAAATAAGTCCTATAAGTCTACCCTCAAGAGTTGATCAAGGTACAAACGAATAAAATGTTTATATATCACATTTTCAAATATCTATTATTCTCCATTTTGCTCGATCTCCTATACGGTTAAAGATAGGACATCGCGGTTTTCACCAGTGGATTTAGCACCTTATTTTACGTAAAATAAGTCCTATAAGTCTACTCTCAAGAGTTGATAAAGATACAAACGAATAAAATGTTTATATATCACATTTTCAAATATCTATTATTCTCAATTTTACTCGATCTCCTAAACGGTTAAAGATAGGACATCTCGGTTTTTACCAGTGGATTTAGCACCTCATTTTACATAAAATAAGTCCTATAAGTCTACCCTCAAGAGTTGATCAAGGTACAAACGAATAAAATGTTTATATATCACATTTTCAAATATCTATTATTCTCAATTTTACTCGATCTCCTAAACGGTTAAAGATAGGACATCTCGGTTTTTACCAGTGGATTTAGCACCTCATTTTACATAAAATAAGTCCTATAAGTCTACCCTCAAGAGTTGATCAAGGTACAAACGAATAAAATGTTTATGTACCACATTTTCAAATATCTATTATTCTCCATTTTAATCGATCTCCTAAACGGTTAAAGATTGGACATCGCGGATTTCACCAGTGGATTTAGCACCTCATTTTACATAAAATAACTCCTATATGTCTACTCTCAAGAGTCGATAAAGGTACAAACGAATAAAATGTTTATGTACCACATTTTCAAATATCTATTATTCTCCATTTTACTCGATCTCCTAAACGGTTAAAGATAGGACATCGCGGTTTTCACCTGTGGATCTAGCACCTCATTTTACATAAAATATGTCCTATAAGTCTACTCTCATGAGTTGATAAAGGTACAAACGAATAAAATGTTTATATATCACATTTTCAAATATCAATTATTCTCCATTTTACTCGATCTCCTAAACGGTTAAAGATAGGATATCGCGGCTTTCACCAGTGGTTTTAGCACCTCATTTTACATAAAATAAGTCCTATAAGTCTACCCTCAAGAGTTGATCAAGGTACAAACGAATAAAATGTTTATATATCACATTTTCAAATATCTATTATTCTCCATTTTACTCGATCTCCTAAACTGTTAAAGATAGGACATCGCGGATTTCACCAGTGGATTTAGCACCTTATTTTACGTAAAATAAGTCCTATAAGTCTACTCTCAAGAGTTGATAAAGATACAAACGAATAAAATGTTTATATATCACATTTTCAAATATCTATTATTCTCAATTTTACTCGATCTCCTAAACGGTTAAAGATAGGACATCTCGGTTTTTACCAGTGGATTTAGCACCTCATTTTACATAAAGTAAGTCCTATAAGTCTACCCTCAAGAGTTGATCAAGGTACAAACGAATAAAATGTTTATGTACCACATTTTCAAATATCTATTATTCTCCATTTTAATCGATCTCCTAAACGGTTAAAGATTGGACATCGCGGATTTCACCAGTGGATTTAGCACCTCATTTTACATAAAATAACTCCTATATGTCTACTCTCAAGAGTCGATAAAGGTACAAACGAATAAAATGTTTATATATCACATTTTCAAATATCTATTATTCTCCATTTTACTCGATCACCTAAACGGTTAAAGATAAGACATCGCGGTTTCCACAAGAGGATTTAGTACCTTATTTTACATAAAATAACTAATATAAGTCTACTCTCAAGAGTTGATAAAGGTGCAAACGAATAAATTGTTTATATATCACATTTTCAAATATCTATTATTCTCCATTTTACTCGATCTCCTAAACGGTTAAAGATATGACATCGCGGTTTTCACCAGTGGATTTAGCACCTCATTTTACATAAAATATGTCCTATAAGTCTACTCTCTTGAGTTGATAAAGGTACAAAGGAATAAAATGTTTAAATATCACATTTTCAAATATCTATTATCATCAATTTTACTCGATCTCTTAAACCGTTAAAGATAGGACATCGCGGTTTTTATCAGTAAATTTAGCACCTTATTTTACATAAAATAAGTCCTATAAGTCTACCCTCAAGAGTTGATAAAGGTGCAAACGAATAAATTGTTTATATATCACATTGTCAAATATCTATTATTCTCCATTTTACTCGATCTCCTAAACGGTTAAAGATAGGACATCGCGGTCTTCACCAGTGGATTTACCACCTCATTTTACATTATTTAAGTCTTATAAGTCTACTCTCAAGAGTTGATAAAGGTACAAACGAATAAAATGTTTATATATCACATTTTCAAATATCTATTATTATCAAATTTACTCGATCTCTTAAACCGTTAAAGATCGGACATCGCAGTTTTTATCAGTGGATTAAGCACCATATTTTACATAAAATAAGTCCTATAAGTCTACCCTCAAGAGTTGATCAAGGAACAAACGAATAAAATGTTTATATATCACATTGTTAAATATCTATTATTTTCCATTTTACTCGATCTCCTAAACGGTTAAAGATAGGACATCGCGGTTTTCACCAGTGGATTTAGCACCTCATTTTACATAAAATAGGTCCTATAAGTCTACCCTCAAAAGTTGATCAAGGTACAAACGAATAAAATGTTTATATATCATATTTTCAAATATCTATTATTCTCCATTTTACTCGATCTCCTAAACGGTTAAAGATAGGACATCGCGGTTTTCATCAGTGTATTAAGCACCTTATTTTACATAAAATAAGTCTTATAAGTCTACTTTCAAGAGTTGATAAAGGTACAAACGAATAAAATGTTTATAAATCACATTATCAAATACCTATTATTCTCCATTTTACTCGATCTCCTAAACGGTTAAAGATAGGACATCGCGGTTTTCACCTGTGGATTTAGCACCTCATTTTACATAAAATATGTCCTATAAGTCTACTCTCATGAGTTGATAAAGGTACAAACGAATAAAATGTTTATATATCACATTTTCAAATATCTATTATTCTCCATTTTACTCGATCTCCTAAACGGTTAAAGATAGGATATCGCGGTTTTCACCAGTGGATTTAGCACCTCATTTTACATAAAATAAGTCCTATAAGTCTACCCTCAAGAGTTGATCAAGGTACAAACGAATAAAATGTTTATATATCACATTTTCAAATATCTATTATGCTCCATTTTACTCGATCTCCTAAACGGTTAAAGATAGGACATCGCGGTTTTCACCAGTGGATTTAGCACCTCATTTTACATAAAATATGTCCTATAAGTCTACTCTCAAGGGTTGATAAAGGTACAAACGAATAAAATGTTTATATATCACATTTTCAAATATCCATTATTTTCCATTTTACTCGATCTCCTAAACGGTTAAAAATAGGACATCGCGGTTTTCACCAGTGGATTTAGCACCTCATTTTACATAAAATAAGTCCTATAAGTCTACTCTCAAGAGTTGATAAAGGTACAAACGAATAAAATGTTTATATATCACATTATCAAATATCTATTATTCTCCATTTTACTCGATCTCCTAAACGGTTAAAGATAGGACATCGCGGTTTTCACCAGTGGATTTAGCACCTCATTTTACATAAAATAAGTCCTATAAGTCTACTCTCAAGGGTTGATAAAGGTACAAACGAATAAAATGTTTATATATCACATTTTCAAATATCCATTATTTTCCATTTTACTCGATCTCCTAAACGGTTAAAAATAGGACATCGCGGTTTTCACCAGTGGATTTAGCACCTCATTTTACATAAAATAAGTCCTATAAGTCTACTCTCAAGAGTTGATAAAGGTACAAACGAATAAAATGTTTATATATCACATTATCAAAAATCTATTATTCTCCATTTTACTCGATCTCCTAAACGGTTAAAGATAGGATATCGCGGTTTTCACCAGTGGATTTAGCACCTCATTTTACATAAAATAAGTCCTATAAGTCTACCCTCAAGAGTTGATCAAGGTACAAACGAATAAAATGTTTATATATCACATTTTCAAATATCTATTATTCTCCATTTTACTCGATCTCCTGTACGGTTAAAGATAGGACATCGCGGTTTTCACCAGTGGATTTAGCACCTTATTTTACGTAAAATAAGTCCTATAAGTCTACTCTCAAGAGTTGATAAAGATACAAACGAATAAAATGTTTATATATCACATTTTCAAATATCTATTATTCTCAATTTTACTCGATCTCCTAAACGGTTAAAGATAGGACATCTCGGTTTTTACCAGTGGATTTAGCACCTCATTTTACATAAAATAAGTCCTATAAGTCTACCCTCAAGAGTTGATCAAGGTACAAACGAATAAAATGTTTATATATCACATTTTCAAATATCTATTATTCTCAATTTTACTCGATCTCCTAAACGGTTAAAGATAGGACATCTCGGTTTTTACCAGTGGATTTAGCACCTCATTTTACATAAAATAAGTCCTATAAGTCTACCCTCAAGAGTTGATCAAGGTACAAACGAATAAAATGTTTATGTACCACATTTTCAAATATCTATTATTCTCCATTTTAATCGATCTCCTAAACGGTTAAAGATTGGACATCGCGGATTTCACCAGTGGATTTAGCACCTCATTTTACATAAAATAACTCCTATATGTCTACTCTCAAGAGTCGATAAAGGTACAAACGAATAAAATGTTTATGTACCACATTTTCAAATATCTATTATTCTCCAATTTACTCGATCTCCTAAACGGTTAAAGATAGGACATCGCGGTTTTCACCTGTGGATCTAGCACCTCATTTTACATAAAATATGTCCTATAAGTCTACTCTCATGAGTTGATAAAGGTACAAACGAATAAAATGTTTATATATCACATTTTCAAATATCAATTATTCTCCATTTTACTCGATCTCCTAAACGGTTAAAGATAGGATATCGCGGCTTTCACCAGTGGTTTTAGCACCTCATTTTACATAAAATAAGTCCTATAAGTCTACCCTCAAGAGTTGATCAAGGTACAAACGAATAAAATGTTTATATATCACATTTTCAAATATCTATTATTCTCCATTTTACTCGATCTCCTAAACTGTTAAAGATAGGACATCGCGGATTTCACCAGTGGATTTAGCACCTTATTTTACGTAAAATAAGTCCTATAAGTCTACTCTCAAGAGTTGATAAAGATACAAACGAATAAAATGTTTATATATCACATTTTCAAATATCTATTATTCTCAATTTTACTCGATCTCCTAAACGGTTAAAGATAGGACATCTCGGTTTTTACCAGTGGATTTAGCACCTCATTTTACATAAAGTAAGTCCTATAAGTCTACCCTCAAGAGTTGATCAAGGTACAGACGAATAAAATGTTTATGTACCACATTTTCAAATATCTATTATTCTCCATTTTAATCGATCTCCTAAACGGTTAAAGATTGGACATCGCGGATTTCACCAGTGGATTTAGCACCTCATTTTACATAAAATAACTCCTATATGTCTACTCTCAAGAGTCGATAAAGGTACAAACGAATAAAATGTTTATATATCACATTTTCAAATATCTATTATTCTCCATTTTACTCGATCACCTAAACGGTTAAAGATAAGACATCGCGGTTTCCACAAGAGGGTTTAGTACCTTATTTTACATAAAATAACTAATATAAGTCTACTCTCAAGAGTTGATAAAGGTGCAAACGAATAAATTGTTTATATATCACATTTTCAAATATCTATTATTCTCCATTTTACTCGATCTCCTAAACGGTTAAAGATATGACATCGCGGTTTTCACCAGTGGATTTAGCACCTCATTTTACATAAAATATGTCCTATAAGTCTACTCTCTTGAGTTGATAAAGGTACAAAGGAATAAAATGTTTAAATATCACATTTTCAAATATCTATTATCATCAATTTTACTCGATCTCTTAAACCGTTAAAGATAGGACATCGCGGTTTTTATCAGTAAATTTAGCACCTTATTTTACATAAAATAAGTCCTATAAGTCTACCCTCAAGAGTTGATAAAGGTGCAAACGAATAAATTGTTTATATATCACATTGTCAAATATCTATTATTCTCCATTTTACTCGATCTCCTAAACGGTTAAAGATAGGACATCGCGGTCTTCACCAGTGGATTTACCACCTCATTTTACATTATTTAAGTCTTATAAGTCTACTCTCAAGAGTTGATAAAGGTACAAACGAATAAAATGTTTATATATCACATTTTCAAATATCTATTATTATCAAATTTACTCGATCTCTTAAACCGTTAAAGATAGGACATCGCAGTTTTTATCAGTGGATTAAGCACCATATTTTACATAAAATAAGTCCTATAAGTCTACCCTCAAGAGTTGATCAAGGAACAAACGAATAAAATGTTTATATATCACATTGTTAAATATCTATTATTTTCCATTTTACTCGATCTCCTAAACGGTTAAAGATAGGACATCGCGGTTTTCACCAGTGGATTTAGCACCTCATTTTACATAAAATAGGTCCTATAAGTCTACCCTCAAAAGTTGATCAAGGTACAAACGAATAAAATGTTTATATATCATATTTTCAAATATCTATTATTCTCCATTTTACTCGATCTCCTAAACGGTTAAAGATAGGACATCGCGGTTTTCATCAGTGTATTAAGCACCTTATTTTACATAAAATAAGTCTTATAAGTCTACTTTCAAGAGTTGATAAAGGTACAAACGAATAAAATGTTTATAAATCACATTATCAAATACCTATTATTCTCCATTTTACTCGATCTCCTAAACGGTTAAAGATAGGACATCGCGGTTTTCACCTGTGGATTTAGCACCTCATTTTACATAAAATATGTCCTATAAGTCTACTCTCATGAGTTGATAAAGGTACAAACGAATAAAATGTTTATATATCACATTTTCAAATATCTATTATTCTCCATTTTACTCGATCTCCTAAACGGTTAAAGATAGGATATCGCGGTTTTCACCAGTGGATTTAGCACCTCATTTTACATAAAATAAGTCCTATAAGTCTACCCTCAAGAGTTGATCAAGGTACAAACGAATAAAATGTTTATATATCACATTTTCAAATATCTATTATGCTCCATTTTACTCGATCTCCTAAACGGTTAAAGATAGGACATCGCGGTTTTCACCAGTGGATTTAGCACCTCATTTTACATAAAATATGTCCTATAAGTCTACTCTCAAGGGTTGATAAAGGTACAAACGAATAAAATGTTTATATATCACATTTTCAAATATCCATTATTTTCCATTTTACTCGATCTCCTAAACGGTTAAAAATAGGAAATCGCGGTTTTCACCAGTGGATTTAGCACCTCATTTTACATAAAATAAGTCCTATAAGTCTACTCTCAAGAGTTGATAAAGGTACAAACGAATAAAATGTTTATATATCACATTATCAAATATCTATTATTCTCCATTTTACTCGATCTCCTAAACGGTTAAAGATAGGACATCGCGGTTTTCACCAGTGGATTTAGCACCTCATTTTACATAAAATAAGTCCTATAAGTCTACTCTCAAGGGTTGATAAAGGTACAAACGAATAAAATGTTTATATATCACATTTTCAAATATCCATTATTTTCCATTTTACTCGATCTCCTAAACGGTTAAAAATAGGACATCGCGGTTTTCACCAGTGGATTTAGCACCTCATTTTACATAAAATAAGTCCTATAAGTCTACTCTCAAGAGTTGATAAAGGTACAAACGAATAAAATGTTTATATATCACATTATCAAATATCTATTATTCTCCATTTTACTCGATCTCCTAAACGGTTAAAGATAGGATATCGCGGTTTTCACCAGTGGATTTAGCACCTCATTTTACATAAAATAAGTCCTATAAGTCTACCCTCAAGAGTTGATCAAGGTACAAACGAATAAAATGTTTATATATCACATTTTCAAATATCTATTATTCTCCATTTTACTCGATCTCCTATACGGTTAAAGATAGGACATCGCGGATTTCACCAGTGGATTAAGCACCTTATTTTACGTAAAATAAGTCCTATAAGTCTACTCTCAAGAGTTGATAAAGATACAAACGAATAAAATTTTTATATATCACATTTTCAAATATCTATTATTCTCAATTTTACTCGATCTCCTAAACGGTTAAAGATAGGACATCTCGGTTTTTACCAGTGGATTTAGCACCTCATTTTACATAAAATAAGTCCTATAAGTCTACTCTCAAGAGTTGATAAAGGTACAAACGAATAAAATGTTTATATATCACATTATCAAATATCTATTATTCTCCATTTTACTCGATCTCCTAAACGGTTAAAGATAGGATATCGCGGTTTTCACCAGTGGATTTAGCACCTCATTTTACATAAAATAAGTCCTATAAGTCTACCCTCAAGAGTTGATCAAGGTACAAACGAATATAATGTTTATATATCACATTTTCAAATATCTATTATTCTCCATTTTACTCGATCTCCTAAACGGTTAAAGATAGGACATCGCGGATTTCACCAGTGGATTTAGCACCTTATTTTACGTAAAATAAGTCCTATAAGTCTACTCTCAAGAGTTGATAAAGATACAAACGAATAAAATTTTTATATATCACATTTTCAAATATCTATTATTCTCAATTTTACTCGATCTCCTAAACGGTTAAAGATAGGACATCTCGGTTTTTACCAGTGGATTTAGCACCTCATTTTACATAAAATAAGTCCTATAAGTCTACCCTCAAGAGTTGATCAAGGTACAAACGAATAAAATGTTTATGTACCACATTTTCAAATATCTATTATTCTCCATTTTAATCGATCTCCTAAACGGTTAAAGATTGGACATCGCGGATTTCACCAGTGGATTTAGCACCTTATTTTACGTAAAATAAGTCCTATAAGTCTACTCTCAAGAGTTAATAAAGGTACAAACAAATAAAATGTTTATGTATCACATTTTCAAATATCTTTTATTCTCCATTTTACTCGATCTCCTAAACGGTTAAAGATAGGACATCGCGGATTTAACCAGTGGATTTAGCACCTCATTTTACATAAAATAATTCCTATAAGTCTACTCTCAAGAGTTGATAAAGGTACAAACGAATAATATGTTTATATATCACATTTTAAAATATCTATTATTCTCCATTTTACTCGATCTCCTAAACGGTAAAGGATAGGACATTGCGGTTTTCACCAGTGGATTAAGCACCTCATTTTACATAAAATATGTCCTATAAGTCTACTCTCAAGGGTTGATAAAGGTACAAACGAATAAAATGTTTTTATATCACATTTTCAAATATCGATTATTCTCCATTTTACTCGATCTCCTAAACGGTTAAAGATAGGACATCGCGGTTTTCACCAGTGGATTTAGCACCTCATTTTACATAAAATATGTCCTATAAGTCTACTCTCAAGAGTTGATAAAAGTAAAAACGAATAAAATGTTTATATATCACATTTTCAAATATCTATTTTTTTCCATTTTACTCGATCTCCGAAACGGTTCAAGATAGGACATCGCGGTTTTCACCAGTGGATTTAGCACCTCATTTTACATAAAATAGGTCCTATAAGTCTACTCTCAAGAGTTGATAAAGGTACAAACGAATAAAATGTTTATATATCACATTTTCAAATAACTATTTTTCACCATTTTACTCGATCTCCTAAACGGTGAAAGATAGGACATCGCGGTTTTCACCAGTGGATTTAGCACCTCATTTTACATAAAATAGGTCCTATAAGTCTACTCTCAAGAGTTGATAAAGGTACAAACGAATAAAATGTTTATATATCACATTTTCAAATAACTATTTTTCACCATTTTACTCGATCTCCTAAACGGTGAAAGATAGGACATCGCGGTTTTCACCAGTGGATTTAGCACCTCATTTTACATAAAATAAGTCCTATAAGTCTACTCTTAAGAGTTGATAAAGGTACAAACGAATAAAATGTTTATATATCACATTTTCAAATATCTATTATTCTCCATTTTACTCGATCCCCTAAACGGTTAAAGATAGGACATCGCGGTTTCCACAAGAGGATTTAGCACCTTATTTTACATAAAATAACTCCTATATGTCTACTCTCAAGAGTCGATAAAGGTACAAACGAATAAAATGTTTATATATCACATTTTCAAATATCTATTATTCTCCATTTTACTCGATCTCCTAAACGGTTAAAGATAGGACATCGCGGTTTCCACAAGAGGATTTAGTACCTTATTTTACATAAAATAACTAATATAAGTCTACTCTCAAGAGTTGATAAAGGTGCAAACGAATAAATTGTTTATATATCACATTTTCAAATATCTATTATTCTCCATTTTACTCGATCTCCTAAACGGTTAAAGATATGACATCGCGGTTTTCACCAGTGGATTTAGCACCTCATTTTACATAAAATATGTCCTATAAGTCTACTCTCTTGAGTTGATAAAGGTACAAAGGAATAAAATGTTTAAATATCACATTTTCAAATATCTATTATCATCAATTTTACTCGATCTCTTAAACCGTTAAAGATAGGACATCGCGGTTTTTATCAGTAAATTTAGCACCTTATTTTACGTAAAATAAGTCCTATAAGTCTACTCTCAAATGTTGATAAAGGTAAAAACGAATAAAATGTTTATATATCACATTTTCAAATTTCTATTATTCTCCATTTTACTCGATCTCCTAAACGGTTAAAGATAGGACATCGCGGTTTTCACCAGTAGATTTAGCACCTCATTTTACATAAAATAGGTCCTATAAGACTACCCTCAAAAGTTGATCAAGGTACAAACGAATAAAATGTTTATATATCACATTTTCAAATATCTATTATTCTCCATTTTACTCGATCTCCTAAACGGTTAAAGATAGGACATCGCAATTTTCATCAGTGGATTAAGCACCTTATTTTACATAAAATAAGTCCTATAAGTCTACCCTCAAGAGTTGATCAAGGAACAAACGAATAAAATGTTTATAAATCACCTTATCAAATATCTATAATTCTCCATTTTACTCGATCTCCTAAACGGTTAAAAATAGGACATCGCGGTTTTCACCAGTGGATTTAGCACCTCATTTTACATAAAATAAGTCTTATAAGTCTACTTTCAAGAGTTGATAAAGGAACAAACGAATAAAATGTTTATAAATCACATTATCAAATATCTATTATTCTCCATTTTACTCGATCTCCTAAACGGTTAAAAATAGGACATCGCGGTTTTCACCAGTGGATTTAGCACCTCATTTTACATAAAATAAGTCCTATAAGTCTACTCTCAAGAGTTGATAAAGGTACAAACGAATAAAATGTTTATATATCACATTTTCAAATATCTATTATTATCAATTTTACTCAATCTCTTAAACCGTTAAAGATAGGACATCGCGGTTTTTATCAGTGGATTTAGCACCTTATTTTACATAAAATAAGTCCTATAAGTCTACCCTCAAGAGTTGTTCAAGGTACAAACGAATAAAATGTTTATATATCACATTTTCAAATATCTATTATTTACCATTTTACAAGATCTCCTAAACGGTTAAAGATAGGACATCGCGGTTTTTACCAGTGGATTTAGCACCTCATTTTACATAAAATAGGGCCTATAAGTCCACTCTCAAGAGTTGATAAAGGTACAAACGAATAAAATGTTTATATATCACATTATCAAATATCTATTATTTTCCATTTTACTCGATCTCCTAAACGGTTAAAGACAGGACATCGCGGTTTTTACCAGTGGATAAAGCACCTTATTTTACATAAAATAAGTCCTATAGGTCTTCCCGCAAGAGTTGATCAAGGTACAAACGTATAAAATGTTTATATATCACATTTTCAAATATCAATTATTTTCCATTTTACTCGATCTCCTAAACGGTTAAAGATAGGACATCGCGGTTTTCACCAGTGGATTTAGCACCTCATTTTACATAAAATAAGTCTTATAAGTCAACTCTCAAGAGTTGATAAAGGTAAAAACGAATAAAATGTTTATATATCACATTTTCAAATATCTATTATTCTCCATTTTACTCGATCTCCTAAACGGTTAAAGATAGGACATCGCGGTTTTCACCAGTAGATTTAGCACCTCATTTTACATAAAATAAGTTCTATAAGTCTTTTCTCAAGAGTTGATAAAGGTACAAACGAATAAAATGTTTATATATCACATTGTCAAATATCTATTATTCTCCATTTTACTCGATCTCCTAAACGGTTAAAGATAGGACATCGCGGTTTTCACCAGTAGATTTAGCACCTCATTTTACATAAAATAAGTCCTATAAGTCTTTTCTCAAGAGTTGATAAAGGTACAAACGAATAAAATGTTTATATATCACATTTTCAAATATCTATTATTCTCCATTTTACTCGATCTCCTAAACGGTTAAAGATAGGACATCGCGGTTTTCACCAGTGGATTTAGCACCTCATTTTACATACAATATGTCCTATAAGTCTACTCTCAAGGGTTGATAAAGATACAAACGAATAAAATGTTTATATATCACATTTTCAAATATCTATTATTCTCCATTTTACTCGATCTCCTAAACGGTTAAAGATAGGATATCGCGGTTTTCACCAGTGGATTTAGCACCTCATTTTACATAAAATAAGTCCTATAAGTCTACACTCAAGAGTTGATAAAGGTACAAACGAATAAAATGTTTATATATCACATTATCAAATATCTATTATTCTCCATTTTACTCGATCTCCTAAACGGTTAAAGATAGGACATCGCGGTTTTCACCAGTAGATTTAGCACCTCATTTTACATAAAATAAGTTCTATAAGTCTTTTCTCAAGAGTTGATAAAGGTACAAACGAATAAAATGTTTATATATCACATTTTCAAATATCTATTATTCTCCATTTTACTCGATCTCTTAAACGGTTAAAGAAGGGACATCGCGGTTTTCACCAGTGGATTTAGCACCTCATTTTACATAAAATATGTCCTATAAGTCTACTCTCATGAGTTGATAAAGGTACAAACAAATAAAATGTTTATATATCACATTTTCAAATATCTATTATCATCAATTTTACTCGATCTCCTAAACGGTTAAAGATAGGACATCGCGGTTTTCACCAGTAGATTTAGCACCTCATTTTATATAAAATAAGTCCTATAATTCTTTTCTTAAGAGTTGATAAAGGTACAAACGAATAAAATGTTTATATATCACATTTTCAAATATCTATTATTCTCCATTTTACTCGATCTCCTAAACGGTTAAAGATAGGACATCGCGGTTTTCACCAGTAGATTTAGCATCTCATTTTACATAAAATAAGTCCTATAAGTCTTTTCTCAAGAGTTGATCAAGGTACAAACGAATAAAATGTTTATATATCACATTGTCAAATATCTATTATTCTCCATTTTACTCGATCTCCTAAACGGTTAAAGATAGGACATCGCGGTCTTCACTAGTGGATTTACCACCTCATTTTACATAAAATAAGTCTTATAAGTCTACTCTCAAGAGTTGATAAAGGTACAAACGGATAAAATGTTTATATATCACATTTTCAAATATCTATTATTATCAAATTTACTCGATCTCTTAAACCGTTAAAGATAGGACATCGCAGTTTTTATCAGTGGATTAAGCACCTTATTTTACATAAAATATGTCCTATAAGTCTACCCTCAAGTGATGATCAAGGTACAAACGAATAAAATGTTTATATATAACATTGTCAAATATCTATTATTCTCCATTTTACTCGATCTCCTAAACGGTTAAAGATAGGACATCGCGGTTTTCACCAGTGGATTTAGCACCTCATTTTACATAAAATAAGTCTTATAAGTCTACTCTCAAGAGTTGATAAAGGTACAAACGAATAAAATGTTTATATATCGCATTATCAAATATCTATTATTCTCCATTTTACTCGATCTCCTAAACGGTTATAGATAGGACATCGCGGTTTTTACCAGTGGATTTAGCACCTCATTTTAAATAAAATAAGGCCTATAAGTCCACTCTCAAGAGTTGATAAAGGTACAAACGAATAAAATGTTTATATATGACATTATTAAATATCTATTATTTTCCATTTTACTCGATCTCCTAAACGGTTAAAGACAGGACATTGCGGTTTTTACCAGTGGATTTAGCACCTTATTTTACATAAAATAAGTCCTATAAGTCTACCCTCAAGAGTTGATCAAGGTACAAACGAATAAAATGTTTATATATCACATTTTCAAATATCTATTATTCTCCATTTTACTCGATCTCCTAAACGGTTAAAGATAGGACATCGCGGTTTTCACCAGTGGATTTAGCACCTCATTTTACATAAAATAGGTCCTATAAGTCTACTCTCATGAGTTGATAAAGGTAAAAACGAATAAAATGTTTATATATCACATTTTCAAATTTCTATTATTCTTCATTTTACTCGATCTCCTTAACGGTTAAAGATATTACATCGCGGTTTTCACCAGTGGATCTAGAACCTCATTTTACATAAAATAGGTCCTATATGTCTACTCTCAAGAGTTGATAAAGAAACAAACGAATAAAATGTTTATATATCACATTTACACATATCTATTATTCTCCATTTTACTCGATCTCCTAAACGGTTAAAGATAGGACATCGAGGTTTTCACCAGTGGATTTAGCACCTCATTTTACATAAAATAGGTCCTATAAGTCTACTCTCAAGAGTTGATAAAGGTAAAAACGAATAAAATGTTTATATATCACATTTTCAAATATCTATTTTTCTCCATTTTACTCGATCTCCTAAACGGTTCAAGATAGGACATCGCGGATTTCACCAGTGGATTTAGCACCTCATTTTACATAAAATAAGTTCTATAAGTCTACTCATAGGAGTTGATAAAGGTACAAACGAATAAAATGTTTATATAACACATATTCAAATATCTATTATTCTCCATTTTACTCGATCTCCTAAAAGGTTATTAATAGGACATCGCGGCTTTTACCAGTGGATTTAGCACCTCATTTTACATAAAATAAGTCCTATAAGTCTACTTTATAGAGTTGATAAAGGTACAATCGAATAAAATGTTTATATATCACATTTTCAAATATCTATTATTCTCCATTTTACTCGATCTCCGAAACGGTTAAAGATAGGACATCGCGGATTTCACCAGTGGATTTAGCACCTCATTTTACATAAAATAAGTCCTATAAGTCTACTCTCAAGAGTTGATAAAGGTACAAACGAATAAAATGTTTATATATCACATTTTCAAATATCTATTATTCTCCATTTTACTCGATCTCCTAAACGGTTAAAGATAGGACATCGCGGTTTTCACCAGTGGATTTAGCACCTCATTTTACTTAAAATAACTTCTATAAGTCTACTCTCAAGAGTTGATAAAGGTACAAACGAATAAAATGTTTATATATCACATTATAAAATATCTATTATTCACAATTTTACTCGATCACCTAAACGGTTAAAGATAAGACATCGCGGTTTTCACCAGTGGATTTAGCACCTCATTTTACATATAATAAGTCCTATTAGTCTACTCTCAAAAGTTGATAAAGGTACAAACGAATAAAATGTTTATATATCACATTTTCAAATATCTATTAATATCCATTTTACTCGATCTCCTAAACGATTCAAGATAGGACATCGGAGTTTTCACCAGTGGATTTAGCACCTCATTTTACATAAAATAAGTCCTATAAGTCTACTCTCAAGAGTTGATCAAGGTACAAACGAACAAAATGTTTATATATCACATTTTCAAATATCTATTATTCTCCATTTTACTCGATCTCCTAAACGGTTCAAGATAGGACATCGCGGTTTTCACCAGTAGATTTAGCACCTCATTTTACATGAAATAAGTCTTATAAGTCTACTCTTAAGAGTTGATAAAGGTACAAACGAATAAAATGTTTATATATCACATTATCAAATATCTATTATTCTCCATTTCACTCGATCTCCTTAACGGTTAAAGATAGGAAATCGCGGTTTTCACCAGTGGATTTAGCACCTCATTTTACTTAAAATAAGTCTTATAAGTCTACTCTCAAGAGTTGATAAAGGTACAAACGAATAAAATGTTTATATATCACATTATAAAATATCTATTATTCACAATTTTACTCGATCTCCAAAACGGTTAAAGATAGGACATCGCGGTTTTCACCAGTGGATTTAGCACCTCATTTTACATAAAATAACTTCTATAAGTCTACTCTCAAGAGTTGATAAAGGTACAAACGAATAAAATGTTTATATATCACATTTTCAAATATCTATTATTCTCCATTTTACTCGATCTCCTAAACGGTTAAAGATAGGACATCGAGGTTTACACCAGTGGATTTAGCACCTCATTTTACATAAAATAAGTCCTATAAGTCTACTCTCAAAGGTTGATAAAGGTAAAAACGAATAAAATGTTTATATATCACATTTTCAAATATCTATTATTTTCCATTTTACTCGATCTTCTAAACGGTTAAAGATAGGACATCGAGGTTTTCACCAGTGGATTTAGCACCTCATTTTACATAAAATAGGTCCTATAAGTCTACTCTTAAGAGTTGATAAAGGTAAAAACGAATAAAATGTTTATATATCACATTTTCAAATATCTATTTTTCTCCATTTTACTCGATCTCCTAAACGGTTCAAGATAGGACATCGCGGATTTCACCAGTGGATTTAGCACCTCATTTTACATAAAATAAGTCCTATAAGTCTACTCTTAAGAGTTGATAAAGGTACAAACAATAAAATGTTTATATATCACATTTTCAAATATCTATTATTCTCCATTTTACTCAATCTCCTAAACGGTTAAAAATAGGACATCGCGGTTTTCACCAGTGGATTTAGCACCTCATTTTACATAAAATAAGTCCTATAAGTCTACTCTTAAGTGTTGATAAAGGTACAAACGAATAAAATGTTTATATATCACATTTTCAAATATCTATTATTCTCCATTTTACTCGATCTCCTAAACGGTTAAAGATATCACATCGCGGTTTTCACCAGTGGGTTTAGCACCTCATTTTACATAAAATAGGTCCTATAAGTCTACTCTCAAGAGTTGATAAAGGTACAAACGAATAAAATGTTTATATATCACATTTTCAAATATCTATTATTCTCCATTTTACTCGATCTCCTAAACGGTTAAAGATAGGCCATCGCGGTTTTCACCAGTGGATTTAGCACCTCATTTTACATAAAATAGGTCCTATAAGTCTACCCTCAAGAGTTGATCAAGGTACAATCGAATAAAATGTTTATATGTCACATTTTCAAATTTCTATTATTCTCCATTTTACTCGATCTCTTAACGGTTAAAGATAGGACATCGCGGTTTTCACCAGTGGATTTAGCACCTCATTTTACATAAAATAGGTCCTATAAGTCTACCCTCAAGAGTTGATCAAGGTACAAACGAATAAAATGTTTATATATACATTTTCAAATATCTATTATTTTCCATTTTACTCGATCTCTTAAACGGTTCAAGATAGGACATCGCGGATTTCTCCAGTGGATTTAGCACCTCATTTTACATAAAATAGGTCCTATAAGTCTACTTTCAAATGTTGATAAAGGTACAAACGAATAAAATGTTTATATATCACATTTTCAAATATCTATTATTCTCCATTTTACTCGATCTCCTAAACGGTTAAAGATAGGACATCGCGGTTTTCACCAGTGGATTTAGCACCTCATTTTACATAAAATAAGTCTTATAAGTCTACTCTCAAGAGTTGATAAAGGTACAAACGAATAAAATGTTTATATATCGCATTATCAAATATCTATTATTCTCCATTTTACTCGATCTCCTAAACGGTTAAAGATAGGACATCGCGGTTTTTACCAGTGGATTTAGCACCTCATTTTAAATAAAATAAGGCCTATAAGTCCACTCTCAAGAGTTGATAAAGGTACAAACGAATAAAATGTTTATATATGACATTATTAAATATCTATTATTTTCCATTTTACTCGATCTCCTAAACGGTTAAAGACAGGACATTGCGGTTTTTACCAGTGGATTTAGCACCTTATTTTACATAAAATAAGTCCTATAAGTCTACCCTCAAGAGTTGATCAAGGTACAAACGAATAAAATGTTTATATATCACATTTTCAAATATCTATTATTCTCCATTTTACTCGATCTCCTAAACGGTTAAAGATAGGACATCGCGGTTTTCACCAGTGGATTTAGCACCTCATTTTACATAAAATAGGTCCTATAAGTCTACTCTCATGAGTTGATAAAGGTAAAACCGAATAAAATGTTTATATATCACATTTTCAAATTTCTATTATTCTTCATTTTACTCGATCTCCTTAACGGTTAAAGATATTACATCGCGGTTTTCACCAGTGGATCTAGAACCTCATTTTACATAAAATAGGTCCTATATGTCTACTCTCAAGAGTTGATAAAGAAACAAACGAATAAAATGTTTATATATCACATTTACACATATCTATTATTCTCCATTTTACTCGATCTCCTAAACGGTTAAAGATAGGACATCGAGGTTTTCACCAGTGGATTTAGCACCTCATTTTACATAAAATAGGTCCTATAAGTCTACTCTCAAGAGTTGATAAAGGTAAAAACGAATAAAATGTTTATATATCACATTTTCAAATATCTATTTTTCTCCATTTTACTCGATCTCCTAAACGGTTCAAGATAGGACATCGCGGATTTCACCAGTGGATTTAGCACCTCATTTTACATAAAATAAGTTCTATAAGTCTACTCATAGGAGTTGATAAAGGTACAAACGAATAAAATGTTTATATAACACATATTCAAATATCTATTATTCTCCATTTTACTCGATCTCCTACAAGGTTATTAATAGGACATCGCGGCTTTTACCAGTGGATTTAGCACCTCATTTTACATAAAATAAGTCCTATAAGTCTACTTTATAGAGTTGATAAAGGTACAATCGAATAAAATGTTTATATATCACATTTTCAAATATCTATTATTCTCCATTTTACTCGATCTCCGAAACGGTTAAAGATAGGACATCGCGGATTTCACCAGTGGATTTAGCACCTCATTTTACATAAAATAAGTCCTATAAGTCTACTCTCAAGAGTTGATAAAGGTACAAACGAATAAAATGTTTATATATCACATTTTCAAATATCTATTATTCTCCATTTTACTCGATCTCCTAAACGGTTAAAGATAGGACATCGCGGTTTTCACCAGTGGATTTAGCACCTCATTTTACTTAAAATAACTTCTATAAGTCTACTCTCAAGAGTTGATAAAGGTACAAACGAATAAAATGTTTATATATCACATTATAAAATATCTATTATTCACAATTTTACTCGATCACCTAAACGGTTAAAGATAAGACATCGCGGTTTTCACCAGTGGATTTAGCACCTCATTTTACATATAATAAGTCCTATTAGTCTACTCTCAAAAGTTGATAAAGGTACAAACGAATAAAATGTTTATATATCACATTTTCAAATATCTATTAATATCCATTTTACTCGATCTCCTAAACGATTCAAGATAGGACATCGGAGTTTTCACCAGTGGATTTAGCACCTCATTTTACATAAAATAAGTCCTATAAGTCTACTCTCAAGAGTTGATCAAGGTACAAACGAACAAAATGTTTATATATCACATTTTCAAATATCTATTATTCTCCATTTTACTCGATCTCCTAAACGGTTCAAGATAGGACATCGCGGTTTTCACCAGTAGATTTAGCACCTCATTTTACATGAAATAAGTCTTATAAGTCTACTCTTAAGAGTTGATAAAGGTACAAACGAATAAAATGTTTATATATCACATTATCAAATATCTATTATTCTCCATTTCACTCGATCTCCTAAACGGTTAAAGATAGGAAATCGCGGTTTTCACCAGTGGATTTAGCACCTCATTTTACTTAAAATAAGTCTTATAAGTCTACTCTCAAGAGTTGATAAAGGTACAAACGAATAAAATGTTTATATATCACATTATAAAATATCTATTATTCACAATTTTACTCGATCTCCAAAACGGTTAAAGATAGGACATCGCGGTTTTCACCAGTGGATTTAGCACCTCATTTTACATAAAATAACTTCTATAAGTCTACTCTCAAGAGTTGATAAAGGTACAAACGAATAAAATGTTTATATATCACATTTTCAAATATCTATTATTCTCCATTTTACTCGATCTCCTAAACGGTTAAAGATAGGACATCGAGGTTTACACCAGTGGATTTAGCACCTCATTTTACATAAAATAAGTCCTATAAGTCTACTCTCAAGGGTTGATAAAGGTAAAAACGAATAAAATGTTTATATATCACATTTTCAAATATCTATTATTTTCCATTTTACTCGATCTTCTAAACGGTTAAAGATAGGACATCGAGGTTTTCACCAGTGGATTTAGCACCTCATTTTACATAAAATAGGTCCTATAAGTCTACTCTTAAGAGTTGATAAAGGTAAAAACGAATAAAATGTTTATATATCACATTTTCAAATATCTATTTTTCTCCATTTTACTCGATCTCCTAAACGGTTCAAGATAGGACATCGCGGATTTCACCAGTGGATTTAGCACCTCATTTTACATAAAATAAGTCCTATAAGTCTACTCTTAAGAGTTGATAAAGGTACAAACAATAAAATGTTTATATATCACATTTTCAAATATCTATTATTCTCCATTTTACTCAATCTCCTAAACGGTTAAAAATAGGACATCGCGGTTTTCACCAGTGGATTTAGCACCTCATTTTACATAAAATAAGTCCTATAAGTCTACTCTTAAGTGTTGATAAAGGTACAAACGAATAAAATGTTTATATATCACATTTTCAAATATCTATTATTCTCCATTTTACTCGATCTCCTAAACGGTTAAAGATATCACATCGCGGTTTTCACCAGTGGGTTTAGCACCTCATTTTACATAAAATAGGTCCTATAAGTCTACTCTCAAGAGTTGATAAAGGTACAAACGAATAAAATGTTTATATATCACATTTTCAAATATCTATTATTCTCCATTTTACTCGATCTCCTAAACGGTTAAAGATAGGCCATCGCGGTTTTCACCAGTGGATTTAGCACCTCATTTTACATAAAATAGGTCCTATAAGTCTACCCTCAAGAGTTGATCAAGGTACAAACGAATAAAATGTTTATATGTCACATTTTCAAATTTCTATTATTCTCCATTTTACTCGATCTCTTAACGGTTAAAGATAGGACATCGCGGTTTTCACCAGTGGATTTAGCACCTCATTTTACATAAAATAGGTCCTATAAGTCTACCCTCAAGAGTTGATCAAGGTACAAACGAATAAAATGTTTATATATACATTTTCAAATATCTATTATTTTCCATTTTACTCGATCTCTTAAACGGTTCAAGATAGGACATCGCGGATTTCTCCAGTGGATTTAGCACCTCATTTTACATAAAATAGGTCCTATAAGTCTACTTTCAAATGTTGATAAAGGTACAAACGAATAAAATGTTTATATATCACATTTTCAAATATCTATTATTCTCCATTTTACTCGATCTCCTAAACGGTTAAAGATAGGACATCGAGGTTTTCACGTGTGGATTTAGAACCTCATTTTACATAAAATAGGGCCTATAAGTCTACTCTCAAGAGTTGATAAAGGTAAAAACGAATAAAATGTTTATATATCACATTTTCAAATATCTATTATTCTCCATTTTACTCGATCTCCTAAACGGTTAAAGATATCACATCGCGGTTTTCACCAGTGGATTTTGCACCTCATTTTACATAAAATAGGGCCTATAAGTCTACTCTCAAGAGTTGATAAAGGTAAAAACGAATAAAATGTTTATATATCACATTTTCAAATATCTATTATTCTCCATTTTACTCGATCTCCTAAACGGTTAAAGATATCACATCGCGGTTTTCACCAGTGGATTTTGCACCTCATTTTACATAAAATAGGTCCTATAAGTCTACCCTCAAGAGTTGATCAAGGTACAAACGAATAAAATGTTTATATATACATTTTCAAATATCTATTATTTTCCATTTTACTCGATCTCCTAAACAATTCAAGATAGGACATCGCGGTTTTCACCAGTGGATTTAGCACCTCATTTTCCATAAAATAGGTCCTATAAGTCTACTCTCAAATGTTGATAAAGGTACAAACGAATAAAATGTTTATATATCACATTTTCAAATATCTATTATTCTCCATTTTACTCGATCTCCTAAACGGTTCAAGATAGGACATCGCGGATTTCTCCAGTGGATTTAGCACCTCATTTTACATAAAATAAGTCCTATAAGTCTACTCTTAAGAGTTGATATGGGTACAAACAATAAAATGTTTATATATCACATTTTCAAATATCTATTATTCTCCATTTTACTCAATCTCCTAAACGGTTCAAGATAGGACATCGCGGATTTCACCAGTGGATTTAGCACCTCATTTTACATAAAATAAGTCCTATAAGTCTACTCTTAAGAGTTGATAAAGGTACAAACGAATAAAATGTTTATATATCACATTTTCAAATATCTATTATTCTCCATTTTACTCAATCTCCTAAACGGTTAAAAATAGGACATCGCGGTTTTCACCAGTGGATTTAGCACCTCATTTTACATAAAATAAGTCCTATAAGTCTACTCTTAAGAGTTGATAAAGGTACAAACGAATAAAATGTTTATATATCACATTTTCAAATATCTATTATTCTCCATTTTACTCAATCTTCTAAACGGTTAAAAATAGGACATCGCGGTTTTCACCAGTGGATTTAGCACCTCATTTTACATAAAATAAGTCCTATAAGTCTACTCTTAAGAGTTGATAAAGGTACAAACGAATAAAATGTTTATATATCACATTTTCAAATATCTATTATTTTCCATTTTACTCGATCTCCTAAACGGTTAAAGATATCACACAGCGGTTTTCACCAGTGGATTTAGCACCTCATTTTACATAAAATAGGTCCTATATGTCTACTCTCAAATGTTGATAAAGGTACAAACGAATAAAATGTTTATATATCACATTTTCAAATATCTATTATTCTCCATTTTACTCGATCTTCTAAACGGTTAAAGATATCACATCGCGGTTTTCACCAGTGGATTTAGCACCTCATTTTACATAAAATAAATCCTATAAGTCTACTCTCAAGAGTTGATAAAGGTAAAAACGAATAAAATGTTTATATGTCACATTTTCAAATTTCTATTATTCTCCATTTTACTCGATCTCCTAAACGGTTAAAGATAGGACATCGCGGTTTTCACCAGTGGATTTAGCACCTCATTTTACATAAAATAGGTCCTATAAGTCAACCCTCAAGAGTTGATCAAGGTACAAACGAATAAAATGTTTATATATACATTTTCAAATATCTATTATTTTCCATTTTACTCGATCTCTTAAACGGTTCAAGATAGGACATCGCGGATTTCTCCAGTGGATTTAGCACCTCATTTTACATAAAATAGGTCCTATAAGTCTACTCTCAAATGTTGATAAAGGTACAAACGAATAAAATGTTTATATATCACATTTTCAAATATCTATTATTCTCCATTTTACTCGATCTCCTAAACGGTTAAAGATAGGACATCGAGGTTTTCACCAGTGGATTTAGAACCTCATTTTACATAAAATAGGGCCTATAAGTCTACTCTCAAGAGTTGATAAAGGTAAAAACGAATAAAATGTTTATATATCACATTTTCAAATATCTATTATTCTCCATTTTACTCGATCTCCTAAACGGTTAAAGATATCACATCGCGGTTTTCACCAGTGGATTTAGCACCTCATTTTACATAAAATAAGTCCTATAAGTCTACTCTTAAGAGTTGATATGGGTACAAACAATAAAATGTTTATATATCACATTTTCAAATATCTATTATTCTCCATTTTACTCAATCTCCTAAACGGTTCAAGATAGGACATCGCGGATTTCACCAGTGGATTTAGCACCTCATTTTACATAAAATAAGTCCTATAAGTCTACTCTTAAGAGTTGATAAAGGTACAAACGAATAAAATGTTTATATATCACATTTTCAAATATCTATTATTCTCCATTTTACTCGATCTTCTAAACGGTTAAAGATATCACATCGCGGTTTTCACCAGTGGATTTAGCACCTCATTTTACATAAAATAGGTCCTATATGTCTACTCTCAAATGTTGATAAAGGTACAAACGAATAAAATGTTTATATATCACATTTTCAAATATCTATTATTCTCCATTTTACTCAATCTCCTAAACGGTTAAAAATAGGACATCGCGGTTTTCACCAGTGGATTTAGCACCTTATTTTACATAAAATAAGTCCTATAAGTCTACTCTTAAGAGTTGATAAAGGTACAAACGAATAAAATGTTTATATATCACATTTTCAAATATCTATTATTTTCCATTTTACTCGATCTCCTAAACGGTTAAAGATATCACATCGCGGTTTTCACCAGTGGATTTAGCACCTCATTTTACATAAAATAGGTCCTATATGTCTACTCTCAAATGTTGATAAAGGTACAAACGAATAAAATGTTTATATATCACATTTTCAAATATCTATTATTCTCCATTTTACTCGATCTTCTAAACGGTTAAAGATATCACATCGCGGTTTTCACCAGTGGATTTAGCACCTCATTTTACATAAAATAGGTCCTATAAGTCTACTCTCAAGAGTTGATAAAGGTAAAAACGAATAAAATGTTTATATGTCACATTTTCAAATTTCTATTATTCTCCATTATACTCGATCTCCTAAACGGTTAAAGATAGGACATCGCGGATTTCACCAGTGGATTAAGCACCCCATTTTACATAAAATAAGTCCTATAAGTCTACTCTCAAGAGTTGATAAAGGTAAAAACGAATAAAATGTTTATATATCACATTTTCAAATATCTATTATTCTCCATTTTACTCGATCTCCTAAACGGTTAAAGATATCACATCGCGGTTTTCACCAGTGGATTTAGCACCTCATTTTACATAAAATAGGTCCTATAAGTCTACCCTCAAGAGTTGATCAAGGTACAAACGAATAAAATGTTTATATATACATTTTCAAATATCTATTATTTTCCATTTTACTCGATCTCCTAAACAATTCAAGATAGGACATCGCGGTTTTCACCAGTGGATTTAGCACCTCATTTTACATAAAATAGGTTCTATAAGTCTACTCTCAAATGTTGATAAAGGTACAAACGAATAAAATGTTTATATATCACATTTTCAAATATCTATTATTCTCCATTTTACTCGATCTCCTAAACGGTTCAAGATAGGACATCGCGGATTTCACCAGTGGATTTAGCACCTCATTTTACATAAAATATGTCCTATAAGTCTACTCTTAAGAGTTGATATGGGTACAAACAATAAAATGTTTATATATCACATTTTCAAATATCTATTATTCTCCATTTTACTCGATCTCCTAAACGGTTCAAGATAGGACATCGCGGATTTCACCAGTGGATTTAGCACCTCATTTTACATAAAATAAGTCCTATAAGTCTACTCTTAAGAGTTGATAAAGGTACAAACGAATAAAATGTTTATATATCACATTTTCAAATATCTATTATTCTCCATTTTACTCAATCTCCTAAACGGTTAAAAATAGGACATCGTGGTTTTCACCAGTGGATTTAGCACCTCATTTTACATAAAATAAGTCCTATAAGTCTACTCTTAAGAGTTGATAAAGGTACAAACGAATAAAATGTTTATATATCACATTTTCAAATATCTATTATTCTCCATTTTACTCGATCTTCTAAACGGTTAAAGATATCACATCGCGGTTTTCACCAGTGGATTTAGCACCTCATTTTACATAAAATAGGTCCTATATGTCTACTCTCAAATGTTGATAAAGGTACAAACGAATAAAATGTTTATATATCACATTTTCAAATATCTATTATTTTCCATTTTACTCGATCTCCTAAACGGTTAAAGATATCACATCGCGGTTTTCACCAGTGGATTTAGCACCTCATTTTACATAAAATAGGTCCTATATGTCTACTCTCAAATGTTGATAAAGGTACAAACGAATAAAATGTTTATATATCACATTTTCAAATATCTATTATTCTCCATTTTACTCGATCTTCTAAACGGTTCAAGATAGGACATCGCGGATTTCACCAGTGGATTTAGCACCTCATTTTACATAAAATAAGTCCTATAAGTCTACTCTCAAGAGTTGATAAAGGAACAAACGAATAAAATGTTTATATATCACATTATCAAATATCTGTTATTATTAATTTTACTCGATCTTTTAAACGGTTAGAGATAGGACATCGCGGTTTTTACCAGTGGATTTAGCACCTCATTTAACATAAAATAAGTACTATAAGTCTACTCTCAAGAGTTGTTAAAGGTACAAACGAATAAAATGTTTATATATCACATTTTCAAATATCTATTACTCTACATTTTACTCGATCTCCTAAACGGTTAAAGATATTACATCGCGGTTTTCACCAGTGGATTTAGCACCTCATTTTACATAAAATAGGTCCTATAAGTCTACTCTCAAGAGTTGATAAAGGTAAAAACGAATAAAATGTTTATATATCACATTTTCAAATATCTATTATTCTCCATTTTACTCGATCTCCTAAACGGTTAAAGATATCACATCTCGGTTTTCACCAGTGGATTTAAAACCTCATTTTACATAAAATAGGTCCTATAAGTCTACTCTCAAGAGTTGATAAAGGTAAAAACGAATAAAATGTTTATATGTCACATTTTCAAATTTCTATTATTCTCCATCTTACTCGATCTCCTAAACGGTTAAAGATAGGACATCGAGGTTTTCACCAGTGGATTTAGCACCTCATTTTACATAAAATAGGTCCTATAAGTCTACTCTTAAGAGTTGATAAAGGTAAAAACGAATAAAATGTTTATATATCACATTTTCAAATATCTATTTTTCTCCATTTTACTCGATCTCCTAAACGGTTCAAGATAGGACATCGCGGATTTCACCAGTGGATTTAACACCTCATTTTACATAAAATAAGTCCTATAAGTCTACTCTTAAGAGTTGATAAAGGTACAAACAATAAAATGTTTATATATCACATTTTCAAATATCTATTATTCTCCATTTTACTCAATCTCCTAAACGGTTAAAAATAGGACATCGCGGTTTTCACCAGTGGATTTAGCACCTCATTTTACATAAAATAAGTCCTATAAGTCTACTCTTAAGAGTTGATAAAGGTACAAACGAATAAAATGTTTATATATCACATTTTCAAATATCTATTATTCTCCATTTTACTCGATCTTCTAAACGGTTAAAGATATCACATCGCGGTTTTCACCAGTGGATTTAGCACCTCATTTTACATAAAATAGGTCCTATAAGTCTACTCTCAAGAGTTGATAAAGGTAAAAACGAATAAAATGTTTATATGTCACATTTTCAAATTTCTATTATTCTCCATTATACTCGATCTCCTAAACGGTTAAAGATAGGACATCGCGGATTTCACCAGTGGATTAAGCACCCCATTTTACATAAAATAAGTCCTATAAGTCTACTCTCAAGAGTTGATAAAGGTAAAAACGAATAAAATGTTTATATATCACATTTTCAAATATCTATTATTCTCCATTTTACTCAATCTCCTAAACGGTTAAAAATAGGACATCGCGGTTTTCACCAGTGGATTTAGCACCTCATTTTACATAAAATAGGTCCTATAAGTCTACTCTTAAGAGTTGATAAAGGTACAAACGAATAAAATGTTTATATATCACATTTTCAAATATCTATTATTTTCCATTTTACTCGATCTCCTAAACGGTTAAAGATATCACATCGCGGTTTTCACCAGTGGATTTAGCACCTCATTTTAGATAAAATAGGTCCTATATGTCTACTCTCAAATGTTGATAAAGGTACAAACGAATAAAATGTTTATATATCACATTTTCAAATATCTATTATTCTCCATTTTACTCGATCTTCTAAACGGTTAAAGATATCACATCGCGGTTTTCACCAGTAGATTTAGCACCTCATTTTACATAAAATAGGTCCTATAAGTCTACTCTCAAGAGTTGATAAAGGTAAAAACGAATAAAATGTTTATATGTCACATTTTCAAATTTCTATTATTCTCCATTATACTCGATCTCCTAAACGGTTAAAGATAGGACATCGCGGATTTCACCAGTGGATTAAGCACCCCATTTTACATAAAATAAGTCCTATAAGTCTACTCTCAAGAGTTGATAAAGGTACAATCGAATAAAATGTTTATATATCACATTTTCAAATATCTATTATTCTCCATTTTACTCAATCTCCTAAACGGTTAAAGATATCACATCGCGGTTTTCACCAGTGGATTTAGCACCTCATTTTACATAAAATAGGTCCTATAAGTCTACTCTCAAGAGTTGATAAAGGTACAAACGAATAAAATGTTTATATATCACATTATCAAATATCTATTATTTTCCATTTTACTCGATCTCCTAAACAATTCAAGATAGGACATCGCGGTTTTCACCAGTGAATTTAGCACCTCATTTTACATAAAATAGGTCCTATAAGTCTACTCTCAAATGTTGATAAAGGTACAAACGAATAAAATGTTTATATATCACATTTTCATATATCTATTATTCTCCATTTTACTCGATCTCCTAAACGGTTCAAGATAGGACATCGCGGATTTTACCAGTGGATTTAGCACCTCATTTTACATAAAATAAGTCCTATAAGTCTACTCTTAAGAGTTGATATAGGTACAAACAATAAAATGTTTTTATATCACATTTTCAAATATCAATTATTTTCCATTTTACTCGATCTCCTAAACAATTCAAGATAGGACATCGCGGTTTTCACCAGTGGATTTAGCACCTCATTTTACATAAAATAGGTCCTATAAGTCTACTCTCAAATGTTGATAAAGGTACAAACGAATAAAATGTTTATATATCACATTTTCAAATATCTATTATTCTCCATTTTACTCGATCTCCTAAACGGTTCAAGATAGGACATCGCGGATTTCACCAGTGGATTTAGCACCTCATTTTACATAAAATAAGTCCTATAAGTCTACTCTTAAGAGTTGATAAAGGTACAAACGAATAAAATGTTTATATATCACATTTTCAAATATCTATTATTCTCCATTTTACTCAATCTCCTAAACGGTTAAAAATAGGACATCGCGGTTTTCACCAGTGGATTTAGCACCTCATTTTACATAAAATAAGTCCTATAAGTGTACTCTTAAGAGTTGATAAAGGTACAAACGAATAAAATGTTTATATATCACATTTTCAAATATCTATTATTCTCCATTTTACTCGATCTCCTAAACGGTTAAAGATATCACATCGCGGTTTTCACCAGTGGATTTAGCACCTCATTTTACATAAAATAGGTCCTATAAGTCTACTCTCAAATGTTGATAAAAGTACAAACGAATAAAATGTATATATATCACATTTTCAAATATCTATTATTCTCCATTTTACTCGATCTCCTAAACGGTTTAAGATATCACATCGTGGTTTTCACCAGTGGATTTAGCACCTCATTTTACATAAAATAGGTCCTATAAGTCTACTCTCAAGTGTTGATAAAGGTAAAAACGAATAAAATGTTTATATGTCACATTTTCAAATTTCTATTATTCTCCATTTTACTCGATCTCCTAAACGGTTAAAGATAGGACATCGCGGTTTTCACCAGTGGATTAAGCACCTCATTTTACATAAAATAGGTCCTATAAGTCTACCCTCAAGAGTTGATCAAGGTACAAACGAATAAAATGGTTATATATACATTTTCAAATATCTATTATTTTCCATTTTACTCGATCTCCTAAACGGTTCAAGATAGGACATCGCGGTTTTCACCAGTGGATTAAGCACCTCATTTTACATGAAATAAGTCCTATAAGTCTACTCTCAAGAGTTGATAAAGGTACAAACGAATAAAATGTTTATATATCACATTTTCAAATATCCATTATTCTCCATTTTACTCGATCTCCTAAACGGTTAAAGATAGGACATCGCAGTTTTCACCAGTGGATTAAGCACCTCATTTTACATAAAATAAGTCCTATAAGTCTACTCTCAAGAGTTGATAAAGGTACAAACGAATAAAATGTTTATATATCACATTTTCAAATATCCATTATTCTCCATTTTACTCGATCTCCTAAACGGTTAAAGATAGGACATCGCGGTTTTCACCAGTGGATTAAGCACCTCATTTTACATAAAATAGGTCCTATAAGTCTACTCTCAAATGATGATAAAGGTACAAACGAATAAAATGTTTATGTATCACATTATCAAATATCTATTTTTCTTCATTTTACTCGATCTCCTAAACGGTTAAAGATAGGACATCGCGGTTTTCACCAGTGGATTTAGAACCTCATTTGACATAAAATAGGTCCTATAAGTCTACTCTCAAGAGTTGATAAAGGTAAAAACCAATAAAATGTTTATATATCACATTTTCAAATATCTATTATTCTCCATTTTACTCGATCTCCTAAACGGTTAAAGATATCACATCGCGGTTTTCACCAGTGGATTTAGCACCTCATTTTACATAAAATAGGTCCTATAAGTCTACTCTCAAGAGTTGATAAAGGTAAAAACGAATAAAATGTTTATATATCACATTTTCAAATATCTATTATTCTCCATTTTACTCGATCTCCTAAACGGTTAAAGATATCACATCTCGGTTTTCACCAGTGGATTTAAAACCTCATTTTACATAAAATAGGTCCTATAAGTCTACTCTCAAGAGTTGATAAAGGTAAAAACGAATAAAATGTTTATATGTCACATTTTCAAATTTCTATTATTCTCCATCTTACTCGATCTCCTAAACGGTTAAAGATAGGACATCGAGGTTTTCACCAGTGGATTTAGCACCTCATTTTACATAAAATAGGTCCTATAAGTCTACTCTTAAGAGTTGATAAAGGTAAAAACGAATAAAATGTTTATATATCACATTTTCAAATATCTATTTTTCTCCATTTTACTCGATCTCCTAAACGGTTCAAGATAGGACATCGCGGATTTCACCAGTGGATTTAACACCTCATTTTACATAAAATAAGTCCTATAAGTCTACTCTTAAGAGTTGATAAAGGTACAAACAATAAAATGTTTATATATCACATTTTCAAATATCTATTATTCTCCATTTTACTCAATCTCCTAAACGGTTAAAAATAGGACATCGCGGTTTTCACCAGTGGATTTAGCACCTCATTTTACATAAAATAAGTCCTATAAGTCTACTCTTAAGAGTTGATAAAGGTACAAACGAATAAAATGTTTATATATCACATTTTCAAATATCTATTATTCTCCATTTTACTCGATCTTCTAAACGGTTAAAGATATCACATCGCGGTTTTCACCAGTGGATTTAGCACCTCATTTTACATAAAATAGGTCCTATAAGTCTACTCTCAAGAGTTGATAAAGGTAAAAACGAATAAAATGTTTATATGTCACATTTTCAAATTTCTATTATTCTCCATTATACTCGATCTCCTAAACGGTTAAAGATAGGACATCGCGGATTTCACCAGTGGATTAAGCACCCCATTTTACATAAAATAAGTCCTATAAGTCTACTCTCAAGAGTTGATAAAGGTAAAAACGAATAAAATGTTTATATATCACATTTTCAAATATCTATTATTCTCCATTTTACTCAATCTCCTAAACGGTTAAAAATAGGACATCGCGGTTTTCACCAGTGGATTTAGCACCTCATTTTACATAAAATAGGTCCTATAAGTCTACTCTTAAGAGTTGATAAAGGTACAAACGAATAAAATGTTTATATATCACATTTTCAAATATCTATTATTTTCCATTTTACTCGATCTCCTAAACGGTTAAAGATATCACATCGCGGTTTTCACCAGTGGATTTAGCACCTCATTTTAGATAAAATAGGTCCTATATGTCTACTCTCAAATGTTGATAAAGGTACAAACGAATAAAATGTTTATATATCACATTTTCAAATATCCATTATTCTCCATTTTACTCGATCTCCTAAACGGTTAAAGATAGGACATCGCGGTTTTCACCAGTGGATTAAGCACCTCATTTTACATAAAATAGGTCCTATAAGTCTACTCTCAAATGATGATAAAGGTACAAACGAATAAAATGTTTATGTATCACATTATCAAATATCTATTTTTCTTCATTTTACTCGATCTCCTAAACGGTTAAAGATAGGACATCGCGGTTTTCACCAGTGGATTTAGAACCTCATTTGACATAAAATAGGTCCTATAAGTCTACTCTCAAGAGTTGATAAAGGTAAAAACCAATAAAATGTTTATATATCACATTTTCAAATATCTATTATTTTCCATTTTACTCGATCTCCTAAACGGTAAAAGATAGGACATTGCGGTTTTCACCAGTGGATTTAGTACCTCATTTTACATAAAATAAGTCCTATAAGTCTACTCTCAAGAGTTGATAAAGGTACAAACGAATAAAATGTTTATATATCACATTATCAAATATCTATTTTTCTCCATTTTACTCGATCTCCAAAACGGTTAAAGATTAAACATCGTGGTTTTCACCAGTGGATTTAGCACCTCATTTTACATAAAATAGGTCCTATAAGTCTACTCTTAAGAGTTGATAAAGGTACAAACGAATAAAATGTTTATATATCACATTTTCAAATATCTATTATTTTCCATTTTACTCGATCTCCTAAACGGTTAAAGATAGGACATCGCGGTTTTCACCAGTGGATTTAGCACCTCATTTTACATAAAATAACTCCTATAAGTCTACTCTTAAGAGTTGATAAAGGTACAAACGATTAAAATTTTTATATATCGCATTTTCAAATATCTATTATTCTCCATTTTACTCGATCTTCTAAACGGTTAAAGATAGGACATCGCGGATTTTACCAGTGGATTTAGCACCTCATTTTACATAAAATAAGTCCTATAAGTCTACTCTCAAATGTTGATAAAGGTACAAACGAATAAAATGTTTATATATCACATTTTCAAATATCTATTATTTTCCATTTTACTCGATCCCTTAAACGGTTAAAGATAGGACATCGCGGTTTTTACCTGTGGATTTAGCACCTTATTTTACATTAAATAAGTCCTATAAGTCTACTCTTAAGAGTTGATAAAGGTACAAACGAATAAAATGTTTATATATCACATTTTCAAATATTCATTATTCTCCATTTTACTCGATTACCTAAACGGTTAAAGATAGGACATCGCGGTTTTCACCAGTGGATTTAGCACCTCATTTTACATAAAATAAGTCCTATAAGTCTACTCTTAAGAGTTGATAAAGGTACAAACGAATAAAATGTTTATATATCACATTTTCAAATATCTATTATTTTCCATTTTACTCGATCTCTTAAACGGTTAAAGATAGGACATCGCGGTTTTTACCAGTGGATTAAGCACCTTATTTTACATTAAATAAGTCCTATAAGTCTACTCTCAAGAGTTGATAAAGGAACAAACGAATAAAATGTTTATATATCACACTTTCAAATATTCATTATTCTCCATTTTACTCGATCTCCTAAACGGTTAAAGATAGGACATCGCGGCTTTCACCAGTGGATTTAGCACCTCATTTTACATAAAATAAGTCCTATAAGTCTACTCTTAAGAGTTGATAAAGGTACAAACGAATAAAATGTTTATATATCACATTTTCAAATATCAATTATTTTCCATTTTACTCGATCTCCTAAACGGTTAAAAATAGGACATCGCGGTTTTCACCAGTGGATTTAGCACCTCATTTTACATAAAATAAGTCCTATAAGTCTACTCCTTAGAGTTGATAAAGGTACAAACGAATAAAATGTTTATATATCACATTTTCAAATATCTATTATTCTCCATTTTACTCGATCTCCTAAACGGTTAAAGATAGGACATCGAGGTTTTCACCAGTGGATTTAGCACCTCATTTTACATAAAATAAGTCCTATAAGTCTACTCTTAAGAGTTGATAAAGGTACAAACGAATAAAATGTTTATATATCACATTTTCAAATATCTATTATTCTCCATTTTACTCGATCTCCTAAACGGTTAAAGATATCACATCGCGGTTTTCACCAGTGGATTTAGCACCTCATTTTACATAAAATAGGTCCTATAAGTCTACTCTCAAGAGTTGATAAAGGTACAAACGAATAAAATGTTTATATATCACATTTTCAAATATCTATTATTTTCCATTTTACTCGATCTCCTAAACGGTAAAAGATAGGACATCGCGGTTTTCATCAGTGGATTAAGCACCCCATTTTACATAAAATAAGTCCTATAAGTCTACTCTCAAATGTTGATAAAGGTACAAACGAATAAAATGTTTATATATCACATTTTCAAATATCTATTATTATCCATTTTACTCGATCTCCTAATCGGTTAAAGATAGGACATCAAGGTTTTTACCAGAGGATTTAGCACCTCATTTTACATAAAATAGGTCCTATAAGTCTTCTCTCAAGAGTTGATAAAGGTAAAAACGAATAAAATGTTTATATATCACATTTTCAAATATCTATTTTTCTCCATTTTACTCGATTACCTAAACGGTTCAAGATAGGACATCGCGGTTTTCACCAGTGGATTGAGCACCTCATTTTACATAAAATAGGTATTATAAGTCTACTCTCAAGAGTTGATAAAGGTACAAACGAATAAAATGTTTATATATCACATTTTCAAATATCTATTTTTCTCCATTTTACTCGATCTCCTAAACGGTTCAAGATAGGACATCGCGGTTTTCACCAGTGGATTACGCATTTTATTTAACATAAAATAAGTTTTATAAGTCTACTCTCAAGAGTTGATAAGGGAACAAACGAATAAAATGTTTATATATCATATTATCAAATATCTATTATTCTCCATTATACTCGATCTCTTAAACAGTTAAAGATAGGACATCGCGGATTTCACCAGTGGATTTAGCACCTCATTTTACATAAAATAAGTCCTATAAGTCTACTCTCAAGAGTTGATAAAGGTAAAAACGAATAAAATGTTTATATATCACATTTTCAAATATGTATTATTTTCCATTTTACTCGATCTCCTAAACGGTTAAAGATAGGACATCGCGGTTTTCACATGTGGATTTAGCACTTAATTTTACATAAAATATGTCCTATAAGTCTACTCTTAAGAGTTGATAAACTTACAAACGAATAAAATGTTTATATATCACATTTTCAAATATGTATTATTTTCCATTTTACTCGATCTCCTAAACGGTTAAAGATAGGACATCGCGGTTTTCACCAGTGGATTTAGCACTTCATTTTACATAAAATATGTTGATAAAGGTACAAACGAATAAAATGTTTATATATCACATTTTCAAATATCTATTATTCTCCATTTTACTCGATTTCCTAAACGGTTAAAGATAGGACAACGAGGTTTAACAAAATGTTTATATATCACATTTTCAAATATCTATTATTCTCCATTTTACTCGATCTCCTAAACGGTTCAAGATAGGACATCGAGGTTTTCACCAGTGGATTTAGCACCTCATTTTACATAAAATAAGTCCTATAAGTCTACTCTCAAGAGTTGATAAAAGTAAAAACGAATAAAATGTTTATATATCACATTTTCAAATATCTATTATTCTCCATTTTACTCGATCTTCTAAACGGTTAAAGATAGGACATCGAGGTTTTCACCAGTGGATTTAGCACCTCATTTTACATATAATAAGTCCTATAAGTCTACTCTCAAAAGTTGATAAAGGTACAAACGAATAAAATGTTTATATATCACATTTTCAAATATCTATTATTCTCCATTTTACTCGATCTCCTAAACGGTTAAAGATAGGACATCGCGGTGTTCACCGGTACATTTAGCACCTCATTTTACATGAAATAAGTCTTATAAGTCTACTCTCAAGAGTTGATAAAGGTACAAACGAATAAAATGTTTATATATCACATTATCAAATATCTATTATTCTCCATTTTACTCGATCTCCTAAACGGTTCAAGATAGGACATCGCGGTTTTCACCAGTATATTTAGCACCTCATTTTACATAAAATAGGTCCTATAAGTCTACTCTCAAGAGTTGATAAAGGTACAAACGAATAAAATGTTTATATATCACATTTTCAAATAACTATTTTTATCCATTTTACTCGATCTCCTAAACGGTTAAAGATAGGACATCGAGGTTTTCACCAGTAGATTTAGCACCCCATTTTACATAAAATAAGTCCTATAAGTCTACTCTCAAGAGTTGATAAAGGTACAAACGAATAAAATGTTTATATATCACATTTTCAAATATCTATTAATATCCATTTTACTCGATATCCTAAACGGTTAAAGATAGGACATCGCGGTTTTCACCAGTGGATTTAGCACCTCATTTTACATATAATAAGTCCTATTAGTCTACTCTCAAAAGTTGATAAAGGTACAAACGAATAAAATGTTTATATATCACATTTTCAAATATCTATTATTCTCCATTTTACTCGATCTCCTAAACGGTTCAAGATAGGACATCGAGGTTTTCACCAGTGGATTTAGCACCTCATTTTACATAAAATAAGTCCTATAAGTCTACTCTCAAGAGTTGATAAAGGTAAAAACGAATAAAATGTTTATATATCACATTTTCAAATATCTATTATTCTCCATTTTACTCGATCTTCTAAACGGTTAAAGATAGGACATCGAGGTTTTCACCAGTGGATTTAGCACCTCATTTTACATATAATAAGTCCTATAAGTCTACTCTCAAAAGTTGATAAAGGTACAAACGAATAAAATGTTTATATATCACATTTTCAAATATCTATTATTCTCCATTTTACTCGATCTTCTAAACGGTTAAAGATAGGACATCGAGGTTATCACCAGTGAATTTAGCACCTCATTTTACATGAAATAAGTCTTATAAGTCTACTCTCAAGAGTTGATAAAGGTACAAACGAATAAAATGTTTATATATCACATTTTCAAATATCTATTAATATCCATTTTACTCGATATCCTAAACGGTTAAAGATAGGACATCGCGGTTTTCACCAGTGGATTTAGCACCTCATTTTACATATAATAAGTCCTATTAGTCTACTCTCAAAAGTTGATAAAGGTACAAACGAATAAAATGTTTATATATCACATTTTCAAATATCTATTAATATCCATTTTACTCGGTCTCCTAAACGGTTCAAGATAGGACATCGGGGTTTTCACCAGTGGATTTAGCACCTCGTTTTACATAAAATAAGTCCTATAAATCTACTCCTTAGAGTTGATAAAGGTACAAACGAATAAAATGTTTATATATCACATTTTCAAATATCTATTATTCTCCATTTTACTCGATCTCCTAAACGGTTAAAGATAGGACATCGAGGTTTTAACCAGTGGATTTAGCACCTCATTTTACATAAAATAAGTCCTATAAGTCTACTCTCAAGAGTTGATAAAGGTAAAAACGAATAAAATGTTTATATATCACATTTTCAAATATCTATTATTCTCCATTTTACTCGATCTTCTAAACGGTTAAAGATAGGACATCGAGGTTATCACCAGTGAATTTAGCACCTCATTTTACATAAAATAGGTCCTATAAGTCTACTCTCAAGAGTTGATAAAGGTACAAACGAATAAAATGTTTATATATCACATTTTCAAATATGTATTATTTTCCATTTTACTCGATCTCCTAAACGGTTAAAGATAGGACATCGCGGTTTTCACAAGTGGATTTAGCACTTAATTTTACATAAAATATGTCCTATAAGTCTACTCTTAAGAGTTGATAAACTTACAAACGAATAAAATGTTTATATATCACATTTTCAAATATGTATTATTTTCCATTTTACTCGATCTCCTAAACGGTTAAAGATAGGACATCGCGGTTTTCACCAGTGGATTTAGCACTTCATTTTACATAAAATATGTTGATAAAGGTACAAACGAATAAAATGTTTATATATCACATTTTCAAATATCTATTATTCTCCATTTTACTCGATTTCCTAAACGGTTAAAGATAGGACAACGAGGTTTAACAAAATGTTTATATATCACATTTTCAAATATCTATTATTCTCCATTTTACTCGATCTCCTAAACGGTTCAAGATAGGACATCGAGGTTTTCACCAGTGGATTTAGCACCTCATTTTACATAAAATAAGTCCTATAAGTCTACTCTCAAGAGTTGATAAAGGTAAAAACGAATAAAATGTTTATATATCACATTTTCAAATATCTATTATTCTCCATTTTACTCGATCTTCTAAACGGTTAAAGATAGGACATCGAGGTTTTCACCAGTGGATTTAGCACCTCATTTTACATATAATAAGTCCTATAAGTCTACTCTCAAAAGTTGATAAAGGTACAAACGAATAAAATGTTTATATATCACATTTTCAAATATCTATTATTCTCCATTTTACTCGATCTCCTAAACGGTTAAAGATAGGACATCGCGGTGTTCACCGGTACATTTAGCACCTCATTTTACATGAAATATATCTTATAAGTCTACTCTCAAGAGTTGATAAAGGTACAAACGAATAAAATGTTTATATATCACATTATCAAATATCTATTATTCTCCATTTTACTCGATCTCCTAAACGGTTCAAGATAGGACATCGCGGTTTTCACCAGTATATTTAGCACCTCATTTTACATAATATAGGTCCTATAAGTCTACTCTCAAGAGTTGATAAAGGTACAAACGAATAAAATGTTTATATATCACATTTTCAAATAACTATTTTTATCCATTTTACTCGATCTCCTAAACGGTTCAAGATAGGACATCGCGGTTTTCACCAGTGGATTTAGCACCTCATTTTACATAAAATAAGTCCTATAAGTCTACTCTCAAGAGTTGATAAAGGTACAAACGAATAAAATGTTTATATATCACATTTTCAAATATCTATTATTCTCCATTTTACTCCATCTCCTAAACGGTTAAAGATAGGACATCGCGGTTTTCACCAGTGGATTAAGCACCTCATTTTACTTAAAATAAGTCTTATAAGTTTACTCTCAAGAGTTGATAAAGGTACAAACGAATAAAATGTTTATATATCACATTATAAAATATCTATTATTCTCCATTTTACTCGATCTCCTAAACGGTTAAAGATAGGACATCGCGGTTTTCACCAGTGGATTTAGCACCTCATTTTACATAAAATAACTTCTATAAGTCTACTCTCAAGAGTTGATAAAGGTACAAACGAATAAAATGTATATATATCACATTTTCAAATATCTATTAATATCCATTTTACTCGATATCCTAAACGGTTAAAGATAGGACATCGCGGTTTTCACCAGTGGATTTAGCACCTCATTTTACATATAATAAGTCCTATTAGTCTACTCTCAAAAGTTGATAAAGGTACAAACGAATAAAATGTTTATATATCACATTTTCAAATATCTATTAATATACATTTTACTCGATCTCCTAAACGGTTCAAGATAGGACATCGGGGTTTTCACCAGTGGATTTAGCACCTCATTTTACATAAAATAAGTCCTATAAGTCTACTCTTTAGAGTTGATAAAGGTACAAACGAACAAAATGTTTATATATCACATTTTCAAATATCTATTATTTTCCATTTTACTCGATATCCTAAACGGTTTAAAATAGGACATCGCGGTTTTCACCAGTGGATTTAGCACCTCATTTTACATAAAATAAGTCCTATAAGTCTACTCCTTAGAGTTGATAAAGGTACAAACGAATAAAATGTTTATATATCACATTTTCAAATATCTATTATTCTCCATTTTACTCGATCTCCTAAACGGTTAAAGATAGGACATCGAGGTTTTCACCAGTGGATTTAGCACCTCATTTTACATAAAATAGGTCCTATAAGTCTACTCTCAAGAGTTGATAAAGGTACAAACGAATAAAATGTTTATATATCACATTTTCAAATAACTATTTTTATCCATTTTACTCGATCTCCTAAACGGTTCAAGATAGGACATCGCGGTTTTCACCAGTGGATTTAGCACCTCATTTTACATAAAATAACTTCTATAAGTCTACTCTCAAGAGTTGATAAAGGTACAAACGAATAAAATGTTTATATATCACATTTTCAAATATCCATTATTCTCCATTTTACTCGATCTACTAAACGGTTAAAGATAGGACATCGCGGATTTCACCAGTGGATTTAGCACCTCATTTTACATAAAATAAGTCCTATAAGTCTACTCTCAAGAGTTGATAAAGGTACAAACGAATAAAATGTTTATATATCACATTTTCAAATATCTATTAATATCCATTTTACTCGATATCCTAAACGGTAAAAGATAGGACATCGCGGTTTTCACCAGTGGATTTAGCACGTCATTTTACTTAAAATAAGTCTTATAAGTCTACTCTCAAGAGTTGATAAAGGTACAATCGAATAAAATGTTTATATATCACATTATAAAATATCTATTATTCTCCATATAACTCGATCTCCTAAACGGTTAAAGATAGGACATCGCGATTTTCACCAGTGGATTTAGCACCTCATTTTACATAAAATAACTTCTATAAGTCTACTCTCAAGAGTTGATAAAGGTACAAACGAATAAAATGTTTATATATCACATTTTCAAATATCTATTAATATCCATTTTACTCGATATCCTAAACGGTTAAAGATAGGACATCGCGGTTTTCACCAGTGGATTTAGCACCTCATTTTACATATAATAAGTCCTATTAGTCTACTCTCAAAAGTTGATAAAGGTACAAACGAATAAAATGTTTATATATCACATTTTCAAATATCAATTAATATCCATTTTACTCGATCTCCTAAACGGTTCAAGATAGGACATCGGGGTTTTCACCAGTGGATTTAGCACCTCATTTTACATAAAATAGGTCCTATAAGTCTACTCTCAAGAGTTGATAAAGGTACAAACGAATAAATTGTTTATATATCACATTTTCAAATATCTATTATTTTCTATTTTACTCGATCTCCTAAACGGTTAAAGATAGGACATCGCGGTTTTCACCAGTGGATTTAGCACCTTATTTTACATAAAATAAGTCCTATAAGTCTACTCTTAAAAGTTGATAAAGGTACAAAAGAATAAAATGTTTATATATCATATTTTAAAATATCTATTATTCTCCATTTCACTCGATCTCCTAAACGGTTAAAGATAGGACATCGCGGTTTTCACCAGTGGATTTAGCACCTCATTTTACATATAATAAGTCCTATAAGTCTACTCTCAAAAGTTGATAAAGGTACAAACGAATAAAATGTTTATATATCACATTTTCAAATATCTGTTATTATTAATTTTACTCGATCTCTTAAACGGTTAGAGATAGGACATCGCGGTTTTTACCAGTGGATTTAGCACCTTATTTTACATAAAATAAGTCCTATAAGTCTACTCATAAGAGTTGATAAAGGTACAAACGAATAAAATGTTTATATATCATATTTTAAAATATCTATTATTCTCCATTTCACTCGATCTCCTAAACGGTTAAAGATAGGACATCGCGGTTTTCACCAGTGGATTTAGCACCTCATTTTACATAAACTAAGTCCTATAAGTCTACTCTTTAGAGTTGATAAAGGTACAAACGAACAAAATGTTTATATATCACATTTTCAAATATCTATTATTTTCCATTTTACTCGATCTCCTAAACGGTTAAAAATAGGACATCGCGGTTTTCACCAGTGGATTTAGCACCTCATTTTACATAAAATAAGTCCTATAAGTCTACTCTTTAGAGTTGATAAAGGTACAAACGAATAAAATGTTTATACATCACATTTTCAAATATCTATTAATATCCATTTTACTCGATATCCTAAACGGTTAAAGATAGGACATCGCGGTTTTCACCAGTGGTTTTAGCACCTCATTTTACATATAATAAGTCCTATTAGTCTACTCTCAAAAGTTGATAAAGGTACAAACGAATAAAATGTTTATATATCACATTTTCAAATATCTATTAATATCCATTTTACTCGATCTCCTAAACGGTTCAAGATAGGACATCGGGGTTTTCACCAGTGGATTTAGCACCTCATTTTACATAAAATAGGTCCTATAAGTCTACTCTCAAGAGTTGATAAAGGTACAAACGAATAAATTGTTTATATATCACATTTTCAAATATCTATTATTTTCTATTTTACTCGATCTCCTAAACGGTTAAAGATAGGACATCGCGGTTTTCACCAGTGGATTTAGCACCTTATTTTACATAAAATAAGTCCTATAAGTCTACTCTTAAAAGTTGATAAAGGTACAAAAGAATAAAATGTTTATATATCATATTTTAAAATATCTATTATTCTCCATTTTACTCAATCTCCTAAACAGTTAAAGATAGGACATCGCGGTTTTCACCAGTGGATTTAGCACCTCATTTTACATAAAATAAGTCCTATAAGTCTACTCTCAAGAGTTGATAAAGGTACAAACACATAAAATGTTTATATATCACATTTTCAAATATCTATTATTCTTCATTTTACTCAATCTCCTAAACGGTTAAAGATAGGACATCGCGGTTTTAACCAATGGATTTAGCACCTCATTTTACATATAATAAGTCCTATAAGTCTACTCTCAAAAGTTGATAAAGGTACCAACGAATAAAATGTTTATATATCACATTTTCAAATATCTATTAATATCCATTTTACTCGATCTTCTAAACGGTTAAAGATAGGACATCGCGGTTTTCACCAGAGGATTTAGCACCTCATTTAACATAAAATAAGTCCTATAAGTCTACTCTCAAGTGTTGATAAAAGTACAAACGAATAAAATGTTTATATATCACATTTTCAAATATCTATTATTCTCCATTTTACTCGATCTTCTAAACGGTTAAAGATAGGACATCGCGGTTTTCACCAGTGGATTTAGCACCTCATTTTACATATAATAAGTCCTATAAGTCTACTCTCAAAAGTTGATAAAGGTACAAACGAATAAAATGTTTATATATCACATTTTCAAATATCTATTAATATCCATTTTACTCAATCTCCTAAACGGTTAAAGATAGGACATCGCGGTTTTCACCAGTGGATTTAGCACCTTATTTTACATAAAATAAGTTTTATAAGTCTACTCTCAAGAGTTGATAAAGGTACAAACAAATAAAATGTTTATATATCACATTTTCAAATATCTATTATTCTCCATTTTACTCGATCTCCTAAACGGTTAAAGATAGGACATCGCGGTTTTAACCAATGGATTTAGCACCTCATTTTACATAAAATAAGTCCTATAAGTCTACTCTCAAGAGTTGATAAAGGTACAAACTAATAAAATGCTTATATATCACATTTTCAAATATCTATTATTTTCTATTTTACTCGATCTCCTAAACGGTTAAAGATAGGACATCGCGGTTTTCACCAGTGGATTTAGCACCTTATTTTACATAAAATAAGTCCTATAAGTCTACTCTTAAAAGTTGATAAAGGTACAAACGAATAAAATGTTTATATATCACATTTTAAAATATCTATTATTCTCCATTTCACTCGATCTCCTAAACGGTTAAAGATAGGACATCGCGGTTTTCACCAGTGGATTTAGCACCTCATTTTACATATTATAAGTCCTATAAGTCTACTCTCAAAAGTTGATAAAGGTACAAACGAATAAAATGTTAATATATCACATTTTCAAATATCTATTAATATCCATTTTACTCGATCTCCTAAACGGTTAAAATTAGTCCTATAAGTCTACTCTTAAGAGTTGATAAAGGTACAAACGAATAAAATGTTTATATATCACATTTTAAAATATCTATTATTCTTCATTTTACTCGATCTCCTAAACGGTTAAAGATAGGACATCGCGGTTTTCACCAGTGGATTTAGCACCTCATTTTACATAAAATACGTCCTATAAGTCTACTCTCAAGAGTTGATAAAGGTATAAACGAATAATATGTTTATATATCACATTTTCAAATATCTATTATTCTCCATTTTACTCCATCTCCTAAACGGTTAAAGATAGGACATCGCGGTTTTCACCAGTGGATTTAGCACCTCATTTTACATAAAATACGTCCTATAAGTCAACTCTCAAGAGTTGATAAAGGTACAAACGAATAAAATTTTTATATATTACATTTTCAAATATCTATTATTCTCAATTTTACTCGATCTCCTAAACGGTTAAAGATAGGACATCGCGGTTTTCACCAGTAAATTTAGCACCTCATTTTACATAAAATAGGTCCTATAAGTCTACTCTCAAGAGTTGATAAAGGTACAAACGAATAAAATGTTTATATATCACATTTTCAAATATCTATTTTTCTCCATTTTATTCGATCTCCTAAACGGTTCAAGATAATACATCGCGGTTTTCACCAGTGGATTTAGCACCTCATTTTACATAAAATAAGTCCTATAAGTCTACTCTTAAGAGTTGATAAAGGTACAAAAGATTAAAATGTTTATATATCACATTTTCAAATATCTATTATTCTCCATTTTACTCGATCTCCTAAACGGTTAAAGATAGGACATCGCGGTTTTCACCAGTGGATTTAGCACCTCATTTTACATAAACTAAGTCCTATAAGTCTACTCTTTAGAGTTGATAAAGGTACAAACGAACAAAATGTTTATATATCACATTTTCAAATATCTATTATTTTCCATTTTACTCGATCTCCTAAACGGTTAAAAATAGGACATCGCGGTTTTCACCAGTGGATTTAGCACCTCATTTTACATAAAATAAGTCCTATAAGTCTACTCTTTAGAGTTGATAAAGGTACAAACGAATAAAATGTTTATACATCACATTTTCAAATATCTATTAATATCCATTTTACTCGATATCCTAAACGGTTAAAGATAGGACATCGCGGTTTTCACCAGTGGTTTTAGCACCTCATTTTACATATAATAAGTCCTATTAGTCTACTCTCAAAAGTTGATAAAGGTACAAACGAATAAAATGTTTATATATCACATTTTCAAATATCTATTAATATCCATTTTACTCGATCTCCTAAACGGTTCAAGATAGGACATCGGGGTTTTCACCAGTGGATTTAGCACCTCATTTTACATAAAATAGGTCCTATAAGTCTACTCTCAAGAGTTGATAAAGGTACAAACGAATAAATTGTTTATATATCACATTTTCAAATATCTATTATTTTCTATTTTACTCGATCTCCTAAACGGTTAAAGATAGGACATCGCGGTTTTCACCAGTGGATTTAGCACCTTATTTTACATAAAATAAGTCCTATAAGTCTACTCTTAAAAGTTGATAAAGGTACAAAAGAATAAAATGTTTATATATCATATTTTAAAATATCTATTATTCTCCATTTTACTCAATCTCCTAAACAGTTAAAGATAGGACATCGCGGTTTTCACCAGTGGATTTAGCACCTCATTTTACATAAAATAAGTCCTATAAGTCTACTCTCAAGAGTTGATAAAGGTACAAACACATAAAATGTTTATATATCACATTTTCAAATATCTATTATTCTTCATTTTACTCAATCTCCTAAACGGTTAAAGATAGGACATCGCGGTTTTAACCAATGGATTTAGCACCTCATTTTACATATAATAAGTCCTATAAGTCTACTCTCAAAAGTTGATAAAGGTACCAACGAATAAAATGTTTATATATCACATTTTCAAATATCTATTAATATCCATTTTACTCGATCTTCTAAACGGTTAAAGATAGGACATCGCGGTTTTCACCAGAGGATTTAGCACCTCATTTAACATAAAATAAGTCCTATAAGTCTACTCTCAAGTGTTGATAAAAGTACAAACGAATAAAATGTTTATATATCACATTTTCAAATATCTATTATTCTCCATTTTACTCGATCTTCTAAACGGTTAAAGATAGGACATCGCGGTTTTCACCAGTGGATTTAGCACCTCATTTTACATATAATAAGTCCTATAAGTCTACTCTCAAAAGTTGATAAAGGTACAAACGAATAAAATGTTTATATATCACATTTTCAAATATCTATTAATATCCATTTTACTCAATCTCCTAAACGGTTAAAGATAGGACATCGCGGTTTTCACCAGTGGATTTAGCACCTTATTTTACATAAAATAAGTTTTATAAGTCTACTCTCAAGAGTTGATAAAGGTACAAACAAATAAAATGTTTATATATCACATTTTCAAATATCTATTATTCTCCATTTTACTCGATCTCCTAAACGGTTAAAGATAGGACATCGCGGTTTTAACCAATGGATTTAGCACCTCATTTTACATAAAATAAGTCCTATAAGTCTACTCTCAAGAGTTGATAAAGGTACAAACTAATAAAATGCTTATATATCACATTTTCAAATATCTATTATTTTCTATTTTACTCGATCTCCTAAACGGTTAAAGATAGGACATCGCGGTTTTCACCAGTGGATTTAGCACCTTATTTTACATAAAATAAGTCCTATAAGTCTACTCTTAAAAGTTGATAAAGGTACAAACGAATAAAATGTTTATATATCACATTTTAAAATATCTATTATTCTCCATTTCACTCGATCTCCTAAACGGTTAAAGATAGGACATCGCGGTTTTCACCAGTGGATTTAGCACCTCATTTTACATATTATAAGTCCTATAAGTCTACTCTCAAAAGTTGATAAAGGTACAAACGAATAAAATGTTAATATATCACATTTTCAAATATCTATTAATATCCATTTTACTCGATCTCCTAAACGGTTAAAATTAGTCCTATAAGTCTACTCTTAAGAGTTGATAAAGGTACAAACGAATAAAATGTTTATATATCACATTTTAAAATATCTATTATTCTTCATTTTACTCGATCTCCTAAACGGTTAAAGATAGGACATCGCGGTTTTCACCAGTGGATTTAGCACCTCATTTTACATAAAATACGTCCTATAAGTCTACTCTCAAGAGTTGATAAAGGTATAAACGAATAATATGTTTATATATCACATTTTCAAATATCTATTATTCTCCATTTTACTCCATCTCCTAAACGGTTAAAGATAGGACATCGCGGTTTTCACCAGTGGATTTAGCACCTCATTTTACATAAAATACGTCCTATAAGTCAACTCTCAAGAGTTGATAAAGGTACAAACGAATAAAATTTTTATATATTACATTTTCAAATATCTATTATTCTCAATTTTACTCGATCTCCTAAACGGTTAAAGATAGGACATCGCGGTTTTCACCAGTAAATTTAGCACCTCATTTTACATAAAATAGGTCCTATAAGTCTACTCTCAAGAGTTGATAAAGGTACAAACGAATAAAATGTTTATATATCACATTTTCAAATATCTATTTTTCTCCATTTTATTCGATCTCCTAAACGGTTCAAGATAGGACATCGCGGTTTTCACCAGTGGATTTAGCACCTCATTTTACATAAAATAAGTCCTATAAGTCTACTCTTAAGAGTTGATAAAGGTACAAAAGATTAAAATGTTTATATATCACATTTTCAAATATCTATTATTCTCCATTTTACTCGATCTCCTAAACGGTTAAAGATAGGACATCGCGGATTTCACCAGTGGATTTAGCACCTCATTTTAAATAAAATAAGTCCTATAAGTCTACTCTCAAGTGTTGATAAAGGTACAAACGAATAAAATGTTTATATATCACATTTTCAAATATCTGTTATTATTAATTTTACACGATCTCTTAAACGGTTAGAGATAGGACATCGCGGTTTTTACCAGTGGATTTAGCACCTTATTTTACATAAAATAAGTCCTATAAGTCTACTCTCTAGAGTTGATAAAGGTACAAACGAATAAAATGTTTATATATCACATTTTCAAATATCTATTATTCTCCATTTTTCTCGATCTCCTAAACGGTTAAAGATAGGACATCGCGGTTTTTACCAGTGGATATAGCACCTTATTTTACATAAAATAAGTCCTATAAGTCTACTCATAAGAGTTGATAAAGGTACAAACGAATAAAATGTTTATATATCACATTTTAAAATATCTATTATTCTCCATTTCACTCGATCTCCTAAACAGTTAAAGATAGGACATCGCGGTTTTCACCAGTGGATTTAGCACCTCATTTTACATATAATAAGTCCTATAAGTCTACTCTCAAGAGTTGATAAAGGTACAAACGAATAAAATGTTTATATATCACATTTTCAAATATCTATTTTTCTCCATTTTACTCGATCTCCTAAACGGTTAATGATAGGACATCGCGGTTTTCACCAGTAAATTTAGCACCTCATTTTACATAAAATAGGTCCTATAAGTCTACTCTAAAGAGTTGATAAAGGTACAAACGAATAAAATGTTTATATATCACATTTTCAAATATCTATTTTTCTCCATTTTATTCGATCTCCTAAACGGTTCAAGATAGGACATCGCGGTTTTCACCAGTGGATTTAGCACCTCATTTTACAGAAAATGAGTCCTATAAGTCTACTCTTAAGAGTTGATGAAGGTACAAACGAATAAAATGTTTATATATCACATATTCAAATATCTATTATTCTCCATTTTACTCGATCTCCTAAACGGTTAAAAATAGGACATCGCGGTTTTCACCAGTGGATTTAGCACCTCATTTTACATAAAATAAGTCCTATAAGTCTACTCTTAAGAGTTGATAAAGGTACAAAAGATTAAAATGTTTATATATCACATTTTCAAATATCTATTATTCTCCATTTTACTCGATCTCCTAAACGGTTAAAGATAGGACATCGCGGTTTTCACCAGTGGATTTAGCACCTCATTTTACATAAAATACGTCCTATAAGTCTACTCTCAAGAGTTGATAAAGGTATAAACGAATAATATGTTTATATATCACATTTTCAAATATCTATTATTCTCCATTTTACTCCATCTCCTAAACGGTTAAAGATAGGACATCGCGGTTTTCACCAGTGGATTTAGCACCTCATTTTACATAAAATACGTCCTATAAGTCTACTCTCAAGAGTTGATAAAGGTACAAACGAATAAAATTTTTATATATTACATTTTCAAATATCTATTATTCTCAATTTTACTCGATCTCCTAAACGGTTAAAGATAGGACATCGCGGTTTTCACCAGTAAATTTAGCACCTCATTTTACATAAAATAGGTCCTATAAGTCTACTCTCAAGAGTTGATAAAGGTACAAACAAATAAAATGTGTATATATCACATATTCAAATATCTTTTATTCTCCATTTTACTCGATCTCCTAAACGGTTAAAAATAGGACATCGCGGTTTTCACCAGTGGATTTAGCACCTCATTTTACATAAAATAAGTCCTATAAGTCTACTCTTAAGAGTTGATAAAGGTACAAAAGATTAAAATGTTTATATATCACATTTTCAAATATCTATTATTCTCCATTTTACTCGATCTCCTAAACGGTTAAAGATAGGACATCGCGGATTTCACCAGTGGATTTAGCACCTCATTTTAAATAAAATAAGTCCTATAAGTCTACTCTCAAGTGTTGATAAAGGTACAAACGAATAAAATGTTTATATATCACATTTTCAAATATCTGTTATTATTAATTTTACACGATCTCTTAAACGGTTAGAGATAAGACATCGCGGTTTTTACCAGTGGATTTAGCACCTTATTTTACATAAAATAAGTCCTATAAGTCTACTCTCAAGAGTTGATAAAGGTACAAACGAATAAAATGTTTATATATCACATTTTCAAATATCTATTATTCTCCATTTTTCTCGATCTCCTAAACGGTTAAAGATAGGACATCGCGGTTTTCACCAGTGGATATAGCACCTTATTTTACATAAAATAAGTCCTATAAGTCTACTCATAAGAGTTGATAAAGGTACAAACGAATAAAATGTTTATATATCACATTTTAAAATATCTATTATTCTCCATTTCACTCGATCTCCTAAACGGTTAAAGATAGGACATCGCGGTTTCCACCAGTGGATTTAGCACCTCATTTTACATATAATAAGTCCTATAAGTCTACTCTCAAGAGTTGATAAAGGTACAAACGAATAAAATGTTTATATATCACATTTTCAAATATCTATTTTTCTCCATTTTACTCGATCTCCTAAACGGTTAAAGATAGGACATCGCGGTTTTCACCAGTAAATTTAGCACCTCATTTTACATAAAATAGGTCCTATAAGTCTACTCTAAAGAGTTAATAAAGGTACAAACGAATAAAATGTTTATATATCACATTTTCAAATATCTATTTTTCTCCATTTTATTCGATCTCCTAAACGGTTCAAGATAGGACATCGCGGTTTTCACCAGTGGATTTAGCACCTCATTTTACAGAAAATGAGTCCTATAAGTCTACTCTTAAGAGTTGATAAAGGTACAAACGAATAAAATGTTTATATATCACATATTCAAATATCTATTATTCTCCATTTTACTCGATCTCCTAAACGGTTAAAAATAGGACATCGCGGTTTTCACCAGTGGATTTAGCACCTCATTTTACATAAAATAAGTCCTATAAGTCTACTCTTAAGAGTTGATAAAGGTACAAAAGATTAAAATGTTTATATATCACATTTTCAAATATCTATTATTCTCCATTTTACTCGATCTCCTAAACGGTTAAAGATAGGACATCGCGGATTTCACCAGTGGATTTAGCACCTCATTTTAAATAAAATAAGTCCTATAAGTCTACTCTCAAGTGTTGATAAAGGTACAAACGAATAAAATGTTTATATATCACATTTTCAAATATCTGTTATTATTAATTTTACACGATCTCTTAAACGGTTAGAGATAGGACATCGCGGTTTTTACCAGTGGATTTAGCACCTTATTTTACATAAAATAAGTCCTATAAGTCTACTCTCAAGAGTTGATAAAGGTACAAACGAATAAAATGTTTATATATCACATTTTCAAATATCTATTATTCTCCATTTTTCTCGATCTCCTAAACGGTTAAAGATAGGACATCGCGGTTTTCACCAGTGGATATAGCACCTTATTTTACATAAAATAAGTCCTATAAGTCTACTCATAAGAGTTGATAAAGGTACAAACGAATAAAATGTTTATATATCACATTTTAAAATATCTATTATTCTCCATTTCACTCGATCTCCTAAACGGTTAAAGATAGGACATCGCGGTTTTCACCAGTGGATTTAGCACCTCATTTTACATATAATAAGTCCTATAGGTCTACTCTCAAGAGTTGATAAAGGTACAAACGAATAAAATGTTTATATATCACATATTCAAATATCTATTATTCTCCATTTTACTCGATCTCCTAAACGGTTAAAAATAGGACATCGCGGTTTTCACCAGTGGATTTAGCACCTCATTTTACATAAAATAAGTCCTATAAGTCTACTCTTAAGAGTTGATAAAGGTACAAAAGATTAAAATGTTTATATATCACATTTTCAAATATCTATTATTCTCCATTTTACTCGATCTCCTAAACGGTTAAAGATAGGACATCGCGGATTTCACCAGTGGATTTAGCACCTCATTTTACAGAAAATGAGTCCTATAAGTCTACTCTTAAGAGTTGATAAAGGTACAAACGAATAAAATGTTTATATATCACATATTCAAATATCTATTATTCTCCATTTTACTCGATCTCCTAAACGGTTAAAAATAGGACATCGCGGTTTTCACCAGTGGATTTAGCACCTCATTTTACATAAAATAAGTCCTATAAGTCTACTCTTAAGAGTTGATAAAGGTACAAAAGATTAAAATGTTTATATATCACATTTTCAAATATCTATTATTCTCCATTTTACTCGATCTCCTAAACGGTTAAAGATAGGACATCGCGGATTTCACCAGTGGATTTAGCACCTCATTTTAAATAAAATAAGTCCTATAAGTCTACTCTCAAGTGTTGATAAAGGTACAAACGAATAAAATGTTTATATATCACATTTTCAAATATCTGTTATTATTAATTTTACACGATCTCTTAAACGGTTAGAGATAGGACATCGCGGTTTTTACCAGTGGATTTAGCACCTTATTTTACATAAAATAAGTCCTATAAGTCTACTCTCAAGAGTTGATAAAGGTACAAACGAATAAAATGTTTATATATCACATTTTCAAATATCTATTATTCTCCATTTTTCTCGATCTCCTAAACGGTTAAAGATAGGACATCGCGGTTTTCACCAGTGGATATAGCACCTTATTTTACATAAAATAAGTCCTATAAGTCTACTCATAAGAGTTGATAAAGGTACAAACGAATAAAATGTTTATATATCACATTTTAAAATATCTATTATTCTCCATTTCACTCGATCTCCTAAACGGTTAAAGATAGGACATCGCGGTTTTCACCAGTGGATTTAGCACCTCATTTTACATATAATAAGTCCTATAGGTCTACTCTCAAGAGTTGATAAAGGTACAAACGAATAAAATGTTTATATATCACATTTTCAAATATCTATTTTTCTCCATTTTACTCGATCTCCTAAACGGTTCAAGATAGGACATCGCGGTTTTCACCAGTGGATTTAGCACCTCATTTTACAGAAAATATGTCCTATAAGTCTACTCTCAAGAGTTGATAAATGTACAAACGAATAAAATGTTTATATATCACATTTTCAAATATCTCTTCTCCATTTTACTCGATCTCCTATAAGGTTAAAGATAGGACATCGCGGTCTTCATCAGTGGATTAAGCACCCCATTTTACATAAAATAAGTCCTATAAGTCTACTCTCAAGAGTTGATAAAGGTACAAACGAATAAAATGTTTATATATCACATTATCAAATATCTATTATTCTCCATTTCACTCGATCTCCTAAACTGTTAAAGATAGGACATCGCGGTTTTCATCAGTGGATTAAGCACCCCATTTTACATAAAATAAGTCCTATAAGTCTACTCTCAAGAGTTGATAAAGGTACAAACGAATAAAATGTTTATATATCACATTATCAAATATCTATTATTCTCCATTTTACTCGATCTCCTAAACGGTTAAAGATATCACATCGCGGTTTTCACCAGTGGATTTAGCACCTCATTTTACATAAAATAGGTCCTATAAGTCTACTCTCAAGAGTTGATAAAGGTAAAAACCAATAAAATGTTTATATATCACATTTACAAATATCTATTATTCTCCATTTTACTCGATCTCCTAAACGGTTCAAGATAGGACATCGCGGTTTTCACCTGTGGATTTAGCACCTCATTTTACATAAAATAGGTCCTATAAGTCTACTCTCAAGAGTTGATAAAGGTACAAACGAATAAAATGTTTATATATAACATTTTCAAATATATTTTTTTCTCCATTTTACTCGATCTCCTAAACGGTTCAAGATAGGACATCGCGGTTTTCACCAGTGGATTTAGCACTTCATTTTACATAAAATAGGTTCTATAAGTCTACTCTCAAGAGTTGATAAAGGTACAAATGAATAAAATGTTTATATATCACATTTACAAATATCTATTATTCTCCATTTCACTCGATCTCCTAAACGGTTCAAGATAGGACATCGCGGTTTTCACCTGTGGATTTAGCACCTCATTTTACATAAAATAGGTCCTATAAGTCTACTCTCAAGAGTTCATATAGGTACAAACGAATAAAATGTTTATATATCACGTTTTCAAATATCTATTTTTCTCCATTTTACTCGATCTCCTAAACGGTTCAAGATAGAACATCGCGGTTTTCACCAGTGGATTTAGCACCTCATTTTACATAAAACAGGTCCTATAAGTCTACCCTCATGAGTTGATAAAAGTACAAACAAATAAAATGTTTATATATCACATTTTCAAATATCTATTATTCTCCATTTTACTCGATCTCCTAAACGGTAAAAGATAGGACATCGCGGTTTTCACCAGTGGATTTAGCACCTCATTTTACATAAAATAAGTCATATAAGTCTACTCTTAAGAGTTGATAAAGGTACAAACGAATAAAATGTTTATATATCACATTTTCAAATTTCTATTATTCTCCATTTTACTCGATCTCCTAAACGGTTAAAGATAGGACATCGCGGTTTTCACCAGTGGATTTAGCACCTCATTTTACATAAAACAGGTCCTATAAGTCTACCCTCATGAGTTGATCAAGGTACAAACGAATAAAATGTTAATATATCACATTTTCACATATTTATTATTCTCCATTTTACTCGATCTCCTAAACGGTAAAAGATAGGACATCGCGGTTTTCATCAGTGGATTAAGCACACCATTTTACATAAAATAAGTCCTATAAGTCAACTCTCAAGAGTTGATAAAGGTAAAAACGAATAAAATGTTTATATATCACATTTTCAAATATCTATTATTCTCCATTTTACTCGATCTCCTAAACGGTTAAAGATAGGACTTCGCGGTTTTCATCAGTGGATTAAGCACCCCATTTTACATAAAATAAGTCTTATAAGTCAACTCTCAAGAGTTGATAAAGGTAAAAACGAATAAAATGTTTATATATCACATTTTCAAATATCCAATATTCTCCATTTTACTCGATCTCCTAAACGATTAAAGATAGGACATCGCGTTTTTCACCAGTGGATTTAGCACATCATTTTACATATAATAAGTCCTATAAGTCAACTTTCAAGAGTTGATTAAGGTACAAAGGAATAAAATGTTTATATATCACAATATCAAATTTCTATTATTATCCATTTTACTCGATCTCCTAAACGGTTAAAGATAGGACATCGCGGTTTTCACCAGTGGATTTAGAACCTCATTTTACATAAAATAGGTACTATAAGTCTACTCTCAAGAGTTGATAAAGGTAAAAACGAATAAAATGTTTATATGTCACATTTTCAAATATCTATTATTCTCCATTTTACTCGATCTCCTAAACAGTTTAAGATATCACATCGCGGTTATCACCAGTGGATTTAGCACCTCATTTTACATAAAATAGGTACTATAAGTCTACTCTCAAGAGTTGATAAAGGTAAAAACGAATAAAATGTTTATATATCACATATTCAAATTTCTAATATTCTCCATTTTACTCGATCTCCTAAACGGTTGAAGATAGGACATCGCGGTTTTCATCAGTGGATTAAGCACCCCATTTTACAAAAAATAAGTCCTATAAGTCTACTCTCAAGAGTTGATAAAGGTAAAAACGAATAAAATGTTTATATATCACATTTTCAAATATCTATTTTTCTCTATTTTACGCGATCTCCTAAACGGATCAAGATAGGACATCGCGGTTTTCACCAGTGGATTTAGCACCTCATTTTACATAAAATAGGTCCTATAAGTCTACTCTTAAGAGTTGATAAAGGTACAAACGAATAAAATGTTTATATATCACATTTTCAAATATCTATTTTTCTCCATTTTACTCGATATCCTAAACGGTTCAAGATAGGACATCGCGGATTTCACCAGTGGATTTAGCACCTCATTTTACAGAAAAAAAGATCCTATAAGTCTACTCTTAAGAGTTGATAAAGGTACAAACGAATAAAATGTTTATATATCACATTTTCAAATATCTATTATTCTCCATTTTACTCAATCTCCTAAACGGTTAAAAATAGGACATCGCGGTTTTCACCAGTGGATTTAGCACCTCATTTTACATAAAATAAGTCCTATAAGTCTACTCTTAAGAGTTGATAAAGGTACAAACGAATAAAATGTTTATATATCACATTTTCAAATATCTATAATTCTCCATTTTACTCGATCTCCTAAACGGTTAAAGATATCACATCGCGGTTTTCACCAGTGGATTTAGCACCTCATTTTACATAAAATAGGTCCTATAAGTCTACCCTCAAGAGTTGATAAAGGTACAAACGAATAAAATGTTTATATATCACATTTTCAAACATCTATTATTTTCCATTTTACTCGATCTCCTAAACGGTTAAAGATATCACATCGCGGTTTTCACCAGTGGATTTAGCACCTCATTTTACATAAAATAGGTCCTATAAGTCTACTCTCAAGAGTTGATAAAGGTAAAACGAATAAAATGTTTATATGTCACATTTTCAAATTTCTATTATTCTCCATTTTACTCGATCTCCTAAACGGTTAAAGATAGGACATCGCGGTTTTCACCAGTGGATTTAGTACCTCATTTTACATAAAATAGGTCCTATTAGTCTACCCTCAAGAGTTGATCAAGGTACAATCGAATAAAATGTTTATATATCACATTTTCAAGTATCTATTATTCTCCATTTTACTCGATCTCCTAAATGGTTAAAGATATCACATCTCGGTTTTCACCAGTGGATTTAGCACCTCATTTTACATAAAATAGGTCCTATAAGTCAACTCTCAAGAGTTGATAAAGGTACAAACGAATAAAATGTTTATATATCACATTATCAAATATCTATTATTCTCCATTTTACTCGATCTCCTAAACGGTTAAAGATAGGACATCGCGGTTTTCACCAGTGGATTTAGAACCTCATTTTACATAAAATAGGTTTTATAAGTCTACTCTCAAGAGTTGATAAAGGTAAAAACGAATAAAATGTTAATATATCACATTTTCAAATATCGATTATTCTCCATTTTACTCGATCTCCTAAACGGTTGAAGATATCACATCGCGGTTTTCACCAGTGGATTTAGCACCTCATTTTACATAAAATAGGTCCTATAAGTCTACTCTCAAGAGTTGATAAAGGTACAAACGAATAAAATGTTTATATATCACATTTTCAAATATATATTTTTCTCCATTTTACTCGATCTCCTAAACGGCTCAAGATAGGACATCGCGGTTTTCACCAGTGGATTTAGCACTTTATTTTACATAAAATAGGTCCTATAAGTCTACTCTTAAGAGTTGATAAAGGTACAAACGAATAAAATGTTTATATATCACATTTACAAACATCTATTATTCTCCATTTTACTCGATCTCCTAAACGGTTAAAGATAGGACATCGCGTTTTTCACCAGTGGATTTAGCACATCATTTTACATAAAATAAGTCCTATAAGTCAACTCTCAAGAGTTGATAAAGGTAAAAACGAATAAAATGTTAATATATCACATTTTCAAATATCGATTATTCTCCATTTTACTCGATCTCCTAAACGGTTGAAGATATCACATCGCGGTTTTCACCAGTGGATTTAGCACCTCATTTTACATAAAATAGGTCCTATAAGTCTACTCTCAAGAGTTGATAAAGGTACAAACGAATAAAATGTTTATATATCACATTTTCAAATATATATTTTTCTCCATTTTACTCGATCTCCTAAACGGCTCAAGATAGGACATCGCGGTTTTCACCAGTGGATTTAGCACTTTATTTTACATAAAATAGGTCCTATAAGTCTACTCTTAAGAGTTGATAAAGGTACAAACGAATAAAATGTTTATATATCACATTTACAAACATCTATTATTCTCCATTTTACTCGATCTCCTAAACGGTTGAAGATAGGACATCGCGGTTTTCACCTGTGGATTTAGCACCTCATTTTACATAAAATAGGTCCTATAAGTCTACTCTTAAGAGTTGATATAGGTACAAACGAATAAAATGTTTATATATCACATTTTCAAATATCTATTTTTCTCCATTTTACTCGATCTCCTAAACGGTTCAAGATAGGACATCGCGGTTTTCACCAGTGAATTTAGCACCTCATTTTACATATAACAGGTCCTATAAGTCTACCCTCATGAGTTGATCAAGGTACAAACCAATAAAATGTTAATATATCACATTTTCACATATTTATTATTCTCCATTTTACTCGATCTCCTAAACGGTAAAAGATAGGACATCGCGGTTTTCATCAGTGGATTAAGCACCCCATTTTACATAAAATAAGTCCTATAAGTCAACTCTCAAGAGTTGATAAAGGTAAAAACGAATAAAATGTTTATATATCACATTTTCAAATATCTATTATTCTCCATTTTACTCGATCTCCTAAACGGTTAAAGATAGGACTTCGCGGTTTTCATCAGTGGATTAAGCACCCCATTTTACATAAAATAAGTCTTATAAGTCAACTCTCAAGAGTTGATACAGGTAAAAACGAATAAAATGTTTATATATCACATTTTCAAATATCCAATATTCTCCATTTTACTCGATCTCCTAAACGGTTAAAGATAGGACATCGCGTTTTTCACCAGTGGATTTAGCACATCATTTTACATAAAATAAGTCCTATAAGTCAACTCTTAAGAGTTGATTAAGGTACAAACGAATAAAATGTTTATATATCACAATATCAAATTTCTATTATTCTCCATTTTACTCGATCTCCTAAACAGTTAAAGATATCACATCGCGGTTATCACCAGTGGATTTAGCACCTCATTTTACATAAAATAGGTACTATAAGTCTACTCTCAAGAGTTGATAAAGGTAAAAACGAATAAAATGTTTATATATCACATATTCAAATTTCTAATATTCTCCATTTTACTCGATCTCCTAAACGGTTGAAGATAGGACATCGCGGTTTTCATCAGTGGATTTAGAACCTCATTTTACATAAAATAGGTACTATAAGTCTACTCTCAAGAGTTGATAAAGGTAAAAACGAATAAAATGTTTATATGTCACATTTTCAAATATCTATTATTCTCCATTTTACGCGATCTCCTAAACGGATCAAGATAGGACATCGCGGTTTTCACCAGTGGATTTAGCACCTCATTTTACATAAAATAGGTCCTATAAGTCTACTCTCAAGAGTTGATAAAGGTACAAACGAATAAAATGTTTATATATCACATTTTCAAATATCTATTTTTCTCCATTTTACTCGATATCCTAAACGGTTCAAGATAGGACATCGCGGATTTCACCAGTGGATTTAGCACCTCATTTTACAGAAAAAAAGATCCTATAAGTCTACTCTTAAGAGTTGATAAAGGTACAAACGAATAAAATGTTTATATATCACATTTTCAAATATCTATTATTCTCCATTTTACTCAATCTCCTAAACCGTTAAAAATAGGACATCGCGGTTTTCACCAGTGGATTTAGCACCTCATTTTACATAAAATAAGTCCTATAAGTCTACTCTTAAGAGTTGATAAAGGTACAAACGAATAAAATGTTTATATATCACATTTTCAAATATCTATTATTCTCCATTTTACTCGATCTCCTAAACGGTTAAAGATATCACATCGCGGTTTTCACCAGTGGATTTAGCACCTCATTTTACATAAAATAGGTCCTATAAGTCTACCCTCAAGAGTTGATAAAGGTACAAACGAATAAAATGTTTATATCACATTTTTAAACATCTATTATTCTCCATTTTACTCGATCTCCTAAACGGTTAAAGATATCACATCGCGGTTTTCACCAGTGGATTTAGCACCTCATTTTACATAAAATAGGTCTTATAAGTCTACTCTCAAGAGTTGATAAAGGTAAAACGAATAAAATGTTTATATGTCACATTTTCAAATTTCTATTATTCTCCATTTTACTCGATCTCCTAAACGGTTAAAGATAGGACATCGCGGTTTTCACCAGTGGATTTAGTACCTCATTTTAGATAAAATAGGTCCTATAAGTCTACCCTCAAGAGTTGATCAAGGTACAATCGAATAAAATGTTTATATATCACATTTTCAAGTATCTATTATTCTCCATTTTACTCGATCTCCTAAACGGTTAAAGATATCACATCGCGGTTTTCACCAGTGGATTTAGCACCTCATTTTACATAAAATAGGTCCTATAAGTCAACTCTCAAGAGTTGATAAAGGTACAAACGAATAAAATGTTTATATATCACATTATCAAATATCTATTATTCTCCATTTTACTCGATCTCCTAAACGGTTAAAGATAGGACATCGCGGTTTTCACCAGTGGATTTAGAACCTCATTTTACATAAAATAGGTTTTATAAGTCTACTCTCAAGAGTTGATAAAGGTAAAAACGAAAAAAATGTTTATATATCACATTTTCAAATATCTATTATTCTCCATTTTACTCGATCTCCTAAACGGTTAAAGATATGGCATCGCGTTTTTCACCAGGGGATTTAGCACATCATTTTACATAAAATAAGTCCTATAAGTCAACTCTCAAGAGTTGATTAAGGTACAAACGAATAAAATGTTTATATATCACAATATCAAATTTCTATTATTCTCCATTTTACTCGATCTCCTAAACGGTTGAAGATATCACATCGCGGTTTTCACCAGTGGATTTAGCACCTCATTTTACATAAAATAGGTCCTATAAGTCTACTCTCAAGAGTTGATAAAGGTACAAACGAATAAAATGTTTATATATCACATTTTCAAATATATATTTTTCTCCATTTTACTCGATCTCCTAAACGGCTCAAGATAGGACATCGCGGTTTTCACCAGTGGATTTAGCACTTTATTTTACATAAAATAGGTCCTATAAGTCTACTCTTAAGAGTTGATAAAGGTACAAACGAATAAAATGTTTATATATCACATTTACAAACATCTATTATTCTCCATTTTACTCGATCTCCTAAACGGTTCAAGATAGGACATCGCGGTTTTCACCTGTGGATTTAGCACCTCATTTTACATAAAATAGGTCCTATAAGTCTACTCTTAAGAGTTGATATAGGTACAAACGAATAAAATGTTTATATATCACATTTTCAAATATCTATTTTTCTCCATTTTACTCGATCTCCTAAACGGTTCAAGATAGGACATCGCGGTTTTCACTAGTGGATTTAGCACTTCATTTTACATAAAACAGGTCCTATAAGTCTACCCTCATGAGTTGATCAAGGTACAAAGGAATAAAATGTTAATATATCACATTTTCACATATTTATTATTCTCCATTTTACTCGATCTCCTAAACGGTTAAAGATAGGACTTCGCGGTTTTCATCAGTGGATTAAGCACCCCATTTTACATAAAATAAGTCTTATAAGTCAACTCTCAAGAGTTGATAAAGGTAAAAACGAATAAAATGTTTATATATCACATTTTCAAATATCCAATATTCTCCATTTTACTCGATCTCCTAAACGGTTAAAGATATGGCATCGCGTTTTTCACCAGTGGATTTAGCACATCATTTTACATAAAATAAGTCCTATAAGTCAACTCTCAAGAGTTGATTAAGGTACAAACGAATAAAATGTTTATATATCACAATATCAAATTTCTATTATTATCCATTTTACTCGATCTCCTAAACGGTTAAAGATAGGACATCGCGGTTTTCACCAGTGGATTTAGAACCTCATTTTACATAAAATAGGTACTATAAGTCTACTCTCAAGAGTTGATAAAGGTAAAAACGAATAAAATGTTTATATGTCACATTTTCAAATATCTATTATTCTCCATTTTACTCGATCTCCTAAAAGGTTAAAGATATCACATCGCAGTTATCACCAGTGGATTTAGCACCTCATTTTACATAAAATAGGTACTATAAGTCTACTCTCAAGAGTTGATAAAGGTAAAAACGAATAAAATGTTTATATATCACATATTCAAATTTCTAATATTCTCCATTTTACTCGATCTCCTAAACGGTTAAAGATAGGACATCGCGGTTTTCATCAGTGGATTAAGCACCCCATTTTACAAAAAATAAGTCCTATAAGTCTACTCTCAAGAGTTGATAAAGGTAAAAACGAATAAAATGTTTATATATCACATTTTCAAATATCTATTTTTCTCCATTTTACGCGATCTCCTAAACGGATCAAGATAGGACATCGCGGTTTTCACCAGTGGATTTAGCACCTCATTTTACATAAAATAGGTCCTATAAGTCTACTCTCAAGAGTTGATAAAGGTACAAACGAATAAAATGTTTATATATCACATTTTCAAATATCTATTTTTCTCCATTTTACTCGATATCCTAAACGGTTCAAGATAGGACATCGCGGATTTCACCAGTGGATTTAGCACCTCATTTTACAGAAAAAAAGATCCTATAAGTCTACTCTTAAGAGTTGATAAAGGTACAAACGAATAAAATGTTTATATATCACATTTTCAAATATCTATTATTCTCCATTTTACTCGATCTCCTAAACGGTTGAAGATATCACATCGCGGTTTTCACCAGTGGATTTAGCACCTCATTTTACATAAAATAAGTCCTATAAGTCTACTCTTAAGAGTTGATAAAGGTACAAACGAATAAAATGTTTATATATCACATTTTCAAATATCTATTATTCTCCATTTTACTCGATCTCCTAAACGGTTAAAGATATCACATCGCGGTTTTCACCAGTGGATTTAGCACCACATTTTACATAAAATAGGTCCTATAAGTCTACTCTCAAGAGTTGATAAAGGTAAAAACGAATAAAATGTTAATATGTCACATTTTCAAATTTCTATTATTCTCCATTTTACTCGATCTCCTAAACGGTTAAAGATAGGACATCGCGGTTTTCACCAGTGGATTTAGCACCTCATTTTACATAAAATAGGTCCTATTAGTCTACCCTCAAGAGTTGATCAAGGTACAATCGAATAAAATGTTTATATATCACATTTTCAAGTATCTATTATTCTCCATTTTACTCGATCTCCTAAACGGTTAAAGATATCACATCGCGGTTTTCACCAGTGGATTTAGCACCTCATTTTACATAAAATAGGTCCTATAAGTCTACTCTCAAGAGTTGATAAAGGTACAAACGAATAAAATGTTTATATATCACATTATCAAATATCTATTATTCTCCATTTTACTCGATCTCCTAAACGGTTAAAGATAGGACATCGCGGTTTTCACCAGTGGATTTAGAACCTCATTTTACATAAAATAGGTCCTATAAGTCTACTCTCAAGAGTTGATAAAGGTAAAAACGAATAAAATGTTTATATATCACATTTTCAAATATCTATTATTCTCCATTTTACTCGATCTCCTAAACGGTTAAAGATATCACATCGCGGTTTTCACCAGTAAATTTAGCACCTCATTTTACATAAAATAGGTCCTATAAGTCTACTCTCAAGAGTTGATAAAGGTACAATCGAATAAAATGTTTATATATCACATTTTCAAATATCTATTATTCTCCATTTTACTCGATCTCCTAAACGGTTCAAGATAGGACATTGCGGTTTTCACCTGTGGATTTAGCACCTCATTTTACATAAAATAGGTCCTATAAGTCTACTCTCAAGAGTTGATAAAGGTACAAACGAATAAAATGTTTATATATCACATTTTCAAATATATTTTTTTCTCCATTTTACTCGATCTCCTAAACGGTTCAAGATAGGACATCGCGGTTTTCACCAGTGGATTTAGCACTTCATTTTACATAAAATAGGTCCTAAAAGTCTACTCTCAAGAGTTGATAAAGGTACAAATGAATAAAATGTTTATATATCACATTTACAAATATCTATTATTCTCCATTTTACTCGATCTCCTAAACGGTTCAAGATAGGACGTCGCGGTTTTCACCTGTGGATTTAGCACCTCATTTTACATAAAATAGGTCCTATAAGTCTACTCTCAAGAGTTAATAAAGGTAAAAACGAATAAAATGTTTATATGTCACATTTTCAAATATCTATTATTCTCCATTTTACTCGATCTCCTAAACGGTTAAAGATATCACATCGCGGTTATCACCAGTGGATTTAGCACCTCATTTTACATAAAATAGGTACTATAAGTCTACTCTCAAGAGTTGATAAAGGTAAAAACGAATAAAATTTTTATATATCACATATTCAAATTTCTAATATTCTCCATTTTACTCGATCTCCTAAACGGTTAAAGATAGGACATCGCGGTTTTCATCAGTGGATTAAGCACCCCATTTTACAAAAAATAAGTCCTATAAGTCTACTCTCAAGAGTTGATAAAGGTAAAAACGAATAAAATGTTTATATATCACATTTTCAAATATCTATTTTTCTCCATTTTACGCGAACTCCTAAACGGATCAAGATAGGACATCGCGGTTTTCACCAGTGGATTTAGCACCTCATTTTACATAAAATAGGTCCTATAAGTCTACTCTCAAGAGTTGATAAAGGTACAAACGAATAAAATGTTTATATATCACATTTTCAAATATCTATTTTTCTCCATTTTACTCGATATCCTAAACGGTTCAAGATAGGACATCGCGGATTTCACCAGTGGATTTAGCACCTCATTTTACAGAAAAAAAGATCCTATAAGTCTACTCTTAAGAGTTGATAAAGGTACAAACGAATAAAATGTTTATATATCACATTTTCAAATATCTATTATTCTCCATTTTACTCGATCTCCTAAACGGTTGAAGATATCACATCGCGGTTTTCACCAGTGGATTTAGCACCTCATTTTACATAAAATAAGTCCTATAAGTCTACTCTTAAGAGTTGATAAAGGTACAAACGAATAAAATGTTTATATATCACATTTTCAAATATCTATTATTCTCCATTTTACTCGATCTCCTAAACGGTTAAAGATATCACATCGCGGTTTTCACCAGTGGATTTAGCACCTCATTTTACATAAAATAAGTCCCATAAGTCTACTCTCAAGAGTTGATAAAGGTACAAACGAATAAAATGTTTATATATCACATTTTCAAATATCTATTATTCTCCATTTTACTCGATCTCCTAAACGGTTAAAGATAGGACATCGCGGTTTTTACCAGTGGATTTAGCACCTCATTTTACATAAAATAGGTCCTATAAGTCTACTCTCAAGAGTTGATAAAGGTAAAAACGAATAAAATGTTTATATATCACATTTTCAAATATCTATTTTTCTCAATTTTACTCGATCTCCTAAACGGTTCAAGATAGGACATCGCGGTTTTCACCAGTGGATTAAGCACCTCATTTAACATAAAATAAGTCCTATAAGTCTACTCTCAAGAGTTTATAAACGTACAATCGAATAAAATGTTTATATATTACATTTTCAAATATCTATTATTCTCCATTTTACTCGATCTCCTAAACGGTGAAAGATAGGACATCGCGGTTTTCATCAGTGGATTAAGCACCCCATTTTACATAAAATAAGTCCTATAAGTCAACTCTCAAGAGTTGATAAAGGTAAAAACGAATAAAATGTTTATATATCACATTTTCAAATATCTATTATTCTCCATTTTACTCGATCTCCTAAACGGTTAAAGATAGGACTTCGCGGTTTTCATCAGTGGATTAAGCACCCCATTTTACATAAAATAAGTCTTATAAGTCAACTCTCAAGAGTTGATAAAGGTAAAAACGAATAAAATGTTAATATATCACATTTTCAAATATCCAATATTCTCCATTTTACTCGATCTCCTAAACGGTTAAAGATAGGACATCGCGTTTTTCACCAGTGGATTTAGCACATCATTTTACATAAAATAGGTACTATTAGTCTTCTCTCAAGAGTTGATAAAGGTAAAAACGAATAAAATGTTTATATATCACAATATCAAATTTCTATTATTATCCATTTTACTCGATCTCCTAAACGGTTAAAGATAGGACATCGCGGTTTTCACCAGTGGATTTAGAACCTCATTTTACATAAAATAGGTACTATTAGTCTTCTCTCAAGAGTTGATAAAGGTAAAAACGAATAAAATGTTTTTATGTCACATTTTCAAATATCTATTATTCTCCATTTTACTCGATCTCCTAAACAGTTAAAGATATCACATCGCGGTTATCACCAGTGGATTTAGCACCTCATTTTACATAAAATAGGTACTATAAGTCTACACTTAAGAGTTGATAAAGGTAAAAACGAATAAAATGTTTATATATCACATATTCAAATTTCTAATATTCTCCATTTTACTCGATCTCCTAAACGGTTGAAGATAGGACATCGCGGTTTTCATCAGTGGATTTAGAACCTCATTTTACATAAAATAGGTACTATAAGTCTACTCTCAAGAGTTGATAAAGGTAAAAACGAATAAAATGTTTATATGTCACATTTTCAAATATCTATTATTCTCCATTTTACGCGATCTCCTAAACGGATCAAGATAGGACATCGCGGTTTTCACCAGTGGATTTAGCACTTCATTTTACATAAAATAGGTCCTAAAAGTCTACTCTCAAGAGTTGATAAAGGTACAAATGAATAAAATGTTTATATATCACATTTACAAATATCTATTATTCTCCATTTTACTCGATCTCCTAAACGGTTCAAGATAGGACGTCGCGGTTTTCACCTGTGGATTTAGCACCTCATTTTACATAAAATAGGTCCTATAAGTCTACTCTCAAGAGTTGATATAGGTACAAACGAATAAAATGTTTATATATCACATTTTCAAATATCTATTATTCTCCATTTTACTCGATCTCCTAAACGGTTAAAGATAGGACATCGCGGTTTTTACCAGTGGATTTAGCACCTCATTTTACATAAAATAGGTCCTATAAGTCTACTCTCAAGAGTTGATAAAGGTAAATACGAATAAAATGTTTATATATCACATTTTCAAATATCTATTTTTCTCAATTTTACTCGATCTCCTAAACGGTTCAAGATAGGACATCGCGGTTTTCACCAGTGGATTAAGCACCTCATTTAACATAAAATAAGTCCTATAAGTCTACTCTCAAGAGTTTATAAACGTACAATCGAATAAAATGTTTATATATTACATTTTCAAATATCTATTATTCTCCATTTTACTCGATCTCCTAAACGGTGAAAGATAGGACATCGCGGTTTTCATCAGTGGATTAAGCACCCCATTTTACATAAAATAAGTCCTATAAGTCAACTCTCAAGAGTTGATAAAGGTAAAAACGAATAAAATGTTTATATATCACATTTTCAAATATCTATTATTCTCCATTTTACTCGATCTCCTAAACGGTTAAAGATAGGACTTCGCGGTTTTCATCAGTGGATTAAGCACCCCATTTTACATAAAATAAGTCTTATAAGTCAACTCTCAAGAGTTGATAAAGGTAAAAACGAATAAAATGTTTATATATCACATTTTCAAATATCCAATATTCTCCATTTTACTCGATCTCCTAAACGGTTAAAGATAGGACATCGCGTTTTTCACCAGTGGATTTAGCACATCATTTTACATAAAATAAGTCCTATAAGTCAACTCTCAAGAGTTGATTAAGGTACAAACGAATAAAATGTTTATATATCACAATATCAAATTTCTATTATTATCCATTTTACTCGATCTCCTAAACGGTTAAAGATAGGACATCGCGGTTTTCACCAGTGGATTTAGAACCTCATTTTACATAAAATAGGTACTATAAGTCTACTCTCAAGAGTTGATAAAGGTAAAAACGAATAAAATGTTTTTATGTCACATTTTCAAATATCTATTATTCTCCATTTTACTCGATCTCCTAAACAGTTAAAGATATCACATCGCGGTTATCACCAGTGGATTTAGCACCTCATTTTACATAAAATAGGTACTATAAGTCTACTCTCAAGAGTTGATAAAGGTAAAAACGAATAAAATGTTTATATATCACATATTCAAATTTCTAATATTCTCCATTTTACTCGATCTCCTAAACGGTTGAAGATAGGACATCGCGGTTTTCATCAGTGGATTTAGAACCTCATTTTACATAAAATAGGTACTATAAGTCTACTCTCAAGAGTTGATAAAGGTAAAAACGAATAAAATGTTTATATGTCACATTTTCAAATATCTATTATTCTCCATTTTACGCGATCTCCTAAACGGATCAAGATAGGACATCGCGGTTTTCACCAGTGGATTTAGCACCTCATTTTACATAAAATAGGTCCTATAAGTCTACTCTCAAGAGTTGATAAAGGTACAAACGAATAAAATGTTTATATATCACATTTTCAAATATCTATTTTTCTCCATTTTACTCGATATCCTAAACGGTTCAAGATAGGACATCGCGGATTTCACCAGTGGATTTAGCACCTCATTTTACAGAAAAAAAGATCCTATAAGTCTACTCTTAAGAGTTGATAAAGGTACAAACGAATAAAATGTTTATATATCACATTTTCAAATATCTATTATTCTCCATTTTACTCAATCTCCTAAACGGTTAAAAATAGGACATCGCGGTTTTCACCAGTGGATTTAGCACCTCATTTTACATAAAATAAGTCCTATAAGTCTACTCTTAAGAGTTGATAAAGGTACAAACGAATAAAATGTTTATATATCACATTTTCAAATATCTATTATTCTCCATTTTACTCGATCTCCTAAACGGTTAAAGATATCACATAGCGGTTTTCACCAGTGGATTTAGCACCTCATTTTACATAAAATAGGTCCTATAAGTCTACCCTCAAGAGTTGATAAAGGTACAAACGAATAAAATGTTTATATATCACATTTTCAAACATCTATTATTCTCCATTTTACTCGATCTCCTAAACGGTTAAAGATATCACATCGCGGTTCTCACCAGTGGATTTAGCACCTCATTTTACATAAAATAGGTCCTATAAGTCTACTCTCAAGAGTTGATAAAGGTAAAACGAATAAAATGTTTATATGTCACATTTTCAAATTTCTATTATTCTCCATTTTACTCGATCTCCTAAACGGTTAAAGATAGGACATCGCGGTTTTCACCAGTGGATTTAGTACCTCATTTTACATAAAATAGGTCCTATAAGTCTACCCTCAAGAGTTGATCAAGGTACAATCGAATAAAATGTTTATATATCACATTTTCAAGTATCTATTATTCTCCATTTTACTCGATCTCCTAAACGGTTAAAGATAGGACATCGCGGTTTTCACCAGTGGATTTAGCACCTCATTTTACATAAAATAGGTCCTATAAGTCTACTCTCAAGAGTTGATAAAGGTAAAACGAATAAAATGTTTATATGTCACATTTTCAAATTTCTATTATTCTCCATTTTACTCGATCTCCTAAACGGTTAAAGATAGGACATCGCGGTTTTCACCAGTGGATTTAGAACCTCATTTTACATAAAATAGGTTTTATAAGTCAACTCTCAAGAGTTGATTAAGGTACAAACGAATAAAATGTTTATATATCACAATATCAAATTTCTATTATTATCCATTTTACTCGATCTCCTGAACGGTTAAAGATAGGACATCGCGGTTTTCACCAGTGGATTTAGCACCTCATTTTACATAAAATAGGTCCTATAAGTCTACTCTCAAGAGTTGATCAAGGTACAATCGAATAAAATGTTTATATATCACATTTTCAAGTATCTAATATTCTCCATTTTACTCGATCTCCTAAACGGTTAAAGATATCACATCGCGGTTTTCACCAGTGGATTTAGCACCTCATTTTACATAAAATAGGTCCTATAAGTCTACTCTCAAGAGTTGATAAAGGTACAAACGAATAAAATGTTTATATATCACATTATCAAATATCTATTATTCTCCATTTTACTCGATCTCCTAAACGGTTAAAGATAGGACATCGCGGTTTTCACCAGTGGATTTAGCACCTCATTTTACATAAAATAAGTCCTATAAGTCTACTCTTAAGAGTTGATAAAGGTACAAACGAATAAAATGTTTATATATCACATTTTCAAATATCTATTATTCTCCATTTTACTCGATCTCCTAAACGGTTAAAGATATCACATAGCGGTTTTCACCAGTGGATTTAGCACCTCATTTTACATAAAATAGGTCCTATAAGTCTACCCTCAAGAGTTGATAAAGGTACAAACGAATAAAATGTTTATATATCACATTTTCAAACATCTATTATTCTCCATTTTACTCGATCTCCTAAACGGTTAAAGATATCACATCGCGGTTCTCACCAGTGGATTTAGCACCTCATTTTACATAAAATAGGTCCTATAAGTCTACTCTCAAGAGTTGATAAAGGTAAAACGAATAAAATGTTTATATGTCACATTTTCAAATTTCTATTATTCTCCATTTTACTCGATCTCCTAAACGGTTAAAGATAGGACATCGCGGTTTTCACCAGTGGATTTAGTACCTCATTTTACATAAAATAGGTCCTATAAGTCTACCCTCAAGAGTTGATCAAGGTACAATCGAATAAAATGTTTATATATCACATTTTCAAGTATCTATTATTCTCCATTTTACTCGATCTCCTAAACGGTTAAAGATAGGACATCGCGGTTTTCACCAGTGGATTTAGCACCTCATTTTACATAAAATAGGTCCTATAAGTCTACTCTCAAGAGTTGATAAAGGTAAAACGAATAAAATGTTTATATGTCACATTTTCAAATTTCTATTATTCTCCATTTTACTCGATCTCCTAAACGGTTAAAGATAGGACATCGCGGTTTTCACCAGTGGATTTAGAACCTCATTTTACATAAAATAGGTTTTATAAGTCAACTCTCAAGAGTTGATTAAGGTACAAACGAATAAAATGTTTATATATCACAATATCAAATTTCTATTATTATCCATTTTACTCGATCTCCTGAACGGTTAAAGATAGGACATCGCGGTTTTCACCAGTGGATTTAGCACCTCATTTTACATAAAATAGGTCCTATAAGTCTACTCTCAAGAGTTGATCAAGGTACAATCGAATAAAATGTTTATATATCACATTTTCAAGTATCTAATATTCTCCATTTTACTCGATCTCCTAAACGGTTAAAGATATCACATCGCGGTTTTCACCAGTGGATTTAGCACCTCATTTTACATAAAATAGGTCCTATAAGTCTACTCTCAAGAGTTGATACAGGTACAAACGAATAAAATGTTTATATATCACATTTTCAAATATATTTTTTTCTCCATTTTACTCGATCTCCTAAACGGTTCAAGATAGGACATCGCGGTTTTCACCAGTGGATTTAGCACTTCATTTTACATAAAATAGGTCCTAAAAGTCTACTCTCAAGAGTTGATAAAGGTACAAATGAATAAAATGTTTATATATCACATTTACAAATATCTATTATTCTCCATTTTACTCGATCTCCTAAACGGTTCAAGATAGGACGTCGCGGTTTTCACCTGTGGATTTAGCACCTCATTTTACATAAAATAGGTCCTATAAGTCTACTCTCAAGAGTTGATATAGGTACAAACGAATAAAATGTTTATATATCACATTTTCAAATATCTATTATTCTCCATTTTACTCGATCTCCTAAACGGTTAAAGATAGGACATCGCGGTTTTTACCAGTGGATTTAGCACCTCATTTTACATACAATAGGTCCTATAAGTCTACTCTCAAGAGTTGATAAAGGTAAAAACGAATAAAATGTTTATATATCACATTTTCAAATATCTATTTTTCTCAATTTTACTCGATCTCCTAAACGGTTCAAGATAGGACATCGCGGTTTTCACCAGTGGATTAAGCACCTCATTTAACATAAAATAAGTCCTATAAGTCTACTCTCAAGAGTTTATAAACGTACAATCGAATAAAATGTTTATATATTACATTTTCAAATATCTATTATTCTCCATTTTACTCGATCTCCTAAACGGTGAAAGATAGGACATCGCGGTTTTCACCAGTGGATTTAGCACCTCATTTTACATAAAATAAGTCCTATAAGTCTACTCTCAAGAGTTGCTAAAGGAACAAACGAATAAAACGTTTATATATCATATTATCAAATATCTATTATTCTCCATTATACTCGATCTCCTAAACGGTTAAAGATAGGACATCGCGGATTTCACCAGTGGATTTAGCACCTCATTTTACATAAAACAGGTCCTATAAGTCTACCCTCATGAGTTGATCAAGGTACAAACGAATAAAATGTTAATATATCACATTTTCAAATATCTATTATTCTTTATTTTACTCGATCTCCTAAATGGTAAAAGATAGGACATCGCGGTTTTCATCAGTGGATTAGGCACAACATTTTACATAAAATAAGTCCTATAAGTCTACTCTCAAGAGTTGATAATGGTAAAAACGAATAAAATTTTTATATATCACATTTTCAAATATCTATTATTTTCCATTTTACTCGATCTCCTAAACGGTTAAAGATAGGACATCGCGGTTTTCACCAGTGGATTTAGCACCTCCTTTTACATAAAATAAGTCCTATAAGTCTACTCTTAAGAGTTGATAAAGTTACAAACGAATAAATTGTTTATATATCACATTTTCAAATATCTATTATTCTCCATTTTACTCGATCTCCTAAACGGTTAAAGATAGGACATCGCGGATTTCACCAGTGGATTTAGCACCTCATTTTACATAAAATAAGTCCTATAAGTCTACTCTCAAGAGTTGATATAGGTACAATCGAATAAAATGTTTATATATCACATTTTCAAATATCTATTATTCTCCATTTTACTCGATCTCCTAAACGGTTAAAGATATCACATCGCGGTTTTCACCAGTGGATTTAGCACCTCATTTTACATAAAATAGGTCCTATAATCTACTCTCAAGAGTTGATAAAGGTAAAAACGAATAAAATGTTAATATATCACATTTTCAAATATCTATTATTCTCCATTTTACTCGATCTCCTAAACGGTTAAAGATAGGACATCGCGGTTTTCACCAGTGGATTTAGCACCTCATTTTACATAAAATAAGTCCTATAAGTCTACTCTCAAAAGTTGATAAAGGAACAAACGAATAAAATGTTTATATATCACATTTACAAATATCTATTATTCTCCATTTTACTCGATCTCCTAAACTGTTAAAGATAGGACATCGCGGTTTTCACCAGTAAATTTAGCACCTCATTTTACATAAAATAATTCCTATAAGTCTACCCTCATGAGTTAATCAAGGTACAAACGAATAAAATGTTAATATATCATATTTTCAAATATCTATTATTCTCCATTTTACTCGATCTCCTAAACGGTAAAAGATAGGACATCGCAATTTTCATCAGTGGATTAAGCACCCCATTTTACATAAAATAGATCCTATAAGTCTACTCTCAAGAGTTGATAAAGGTAAAAACGAATAAAATGTTTATATATCACATTTTCAAATATCCATTATTCTCCATTTTACTCGATCTCCTAAACTGTTAAAGATAGGACATCGCGGTTTTCACCAGTAAATTTAGCACCTCATTTTACATAAAATAGGTCCTATAAGTCTTCCCTCATGAGTTGATCAAGGTACAAACGAATAAAATGTTAATATATCACATTTTCAAATATCTATTATTCTCCATTTTACTCGATCTCCCAAACGGTTAAAGATATCACATCGCGGTTTTCACCAGTGGATTTAGCACCTCATTTTACATAAAATAGGTCCTATAATCTACTCTCAAGAGTTGATAAAGGTAAAAACGAATAAAATGTTTATATATCACATTTTCAAATATCCATTATTCTCCATTTTACTCGATCTCCTAAACTGTTAAAGATAGGACATCGCGGTTTTCACCAGTAAATTTAGCACCTCATTTTACATAAAATAGGTCCTATAAGTCTACCCTCATGAGTTGATCAAGGTACAAACGAATAAAATGTTAATATATCACATTTTCAAATATCTATTATTCTCCATTTTACTCGATCTCCTAAACGGTTAAAGATAGGACATCGCGGTTTTCACCAGTGGATTTAGCACCTCATTTTACATAAAATAAGTCCTATAAGTCTGCTCTCAAGAGTTGATAAAGGAACAAACGAATAAAATGTTTATATATCACATTTACAAATATCTATTATTCTCCATTTTACTCGATCTCCTAAACGGTTAAAGATAGGACATCGAGGTTTTCACCAGTGGATTTAGCACCTAATTTTACATAAAATAGGTCCCATAAGTCTACTCTCAAGAGTTGATAAAGGTAAAAACAAATAAAATGTTTATATATCACATTTTCAAATATCTACCCAGCAAACACTAATGTCCGGTAAAACAATGGGCCATTTCTGGCAATGATGGCATTCTGTCGATGCCGGCAATATGGTATTGGCCCTTTATTGTGTACTCGACATAAAATAGTATATATGTTTGCCTATGAAGTGCCGGTTATGGACCGTCATTGTCATGTCACTTATAAAATACAAATTTTGGTTAACATAAATTTTAAAAATGTGTACATTTTTGAATATTATTACTTAAAAAACGACCACTATTTAATAATTTACAATATGAACTAAGAATTTTACTAATATTACGTATTATTCTCAATAACAGTCGATTTAAATTTAAATTGCTCGCTATACTTTTGTTTGTAGCAAAGATCATTACTTATAAAACGATAATACTTTAATAATTAGCTATATCGACTAGATGAACCATGAATTTTTATTAATATTACGTTTTTATTGTTTACTAGCGTCTGTTCCAAATTTAAATTACGCGCTGTTTTACCAGTAGTAGCAAGGAAAACATCAGCGCTGGGGCGAAATCAGTGCGCCTGCGCATTCCTCACCTCGTTCACGAACTATATCAGTTTGCCTTTGATATTACCGAAGTGACGCCAAACGCCATATTGCAATTTATCATTTATATAGTTATACTGAATTATTTGTATTATCTCCTTCAATTCTTTCTATCAAATATTGTTGTTCACATGTGCATTGGTGTACTGCATCTGAGGAAAACGGTAAGTACCTTTAATTATTTTTTTCTTTGAATTTCAGTTAAAGCCGTTTTAGTTTAATGAATTTGCATTGTTATTATGTGGCTTTTTCTGTAAGTTTTAATAGACATTTTTGCTTAATGCACGTTTATTTTAGGGTGTTTCAAGTAAGAAATAAGCGTATAATATAAGTATATAACATATACGTACGTGTGTTAAAAACTTGAACGTTTATAGAGAATTTTATTTTTTCAATTAATTAAAATGTCCTCTTTAAATAATATGATTCAATTCAAATGCAAAAGCAAAAAACAACAAAAAAGAATTATTAAAAAAAATGTAGAAAGGCATATTCATTTAGTCAATCTTGAAGCAATTTCTATAGGGCACACAAACATAAATCCCATTAACAATACGACATCAACATTAATAGAAGAAGATCGAGAAGAAGATTTTAATGATATTGATATTGTAAATAACTCGATTGATGAAATAAGCTTGATAGAAAATGAAGTAGAAATAGAAAGTACAAATTCTGGATATTTAAATTTACCTATTAACGATTCAGATTTACAAATATTTGCTACTTCTCTTTCTGAGAGCAATAATGCTAATATTGAGAATGAAAACATTGTTTCTGATACCGAAACCAATTCAGAAGTAATATTCTTAAGAGATTGGGCATTACATAACAATATTACTCATAATGCTCTTACTCAGTTACTTCATTGTTTTCATACAAGCCCAAATGTTTCTTCACTGCCTTTAGATGCGAGAACTTTATTAAAAACACAGCGAAATTGCGTTTTAGAACCAATGGGTTCAGGTTTTTTCTATTATTTCGGTATAAAAGTTTGGTTACACAAAATGTTTCTCCATTCTGGTAAAAAAATTGCCAATTTTATTTTAGATTTTAATATAGACGGAATACCTATTCACAAAAGTACTAAAGAATCATTTTGGCCTATATTATGTAGAGTTAAAAATTATATGCCTAATTTGCCTTTTCCAATTGCTATATATTGCGGTACGACCAAACCACCTTTGGAGGATTATTTACGAAATTTTGTATCAGAGTTACAAGAATATTTAACAACTGGATTGAGTTTTGGTTCAGATAAAGTTACCCTTGAAATTAGTTCTTTTTGTTGTGATACTCCCGCAAGGTCATTTGTCAAAAATACTAAGGGTCATAACGCTTACAAGGGATGTGATAAATGTTGTGTCCGTGGTGAATATGTGAATCGAAAAATGACTTTTCCTAATCTTACGGCTGAATTAAGAAATGATGAAAATTTTTTATTGCAATCGGATACAGATCATCACAAAGGTATTACACCGCTAATCAATCTTAATATTGGCATTGTCACAATATTTCCAGTCGACTACATGCACAACATTTGTTTAGGTGTTGTTCGAAAATTGCTATTTATTTGGCGTGATGGAAGTCCGTTGTACCGCTTAACTATTGAGAAAAAAAATGTTATAGAGAATCGTATTAAAAATTTACGCAATAGTTGGCCTTCTGAATTTAATCGAAAACCCAGGAGTTTGGGAGAATTAGAACATTGGAAAGCCACAGAATTCCGTCAATTTTTGTTATACGTAGGACCTGCAATTTTTTCAGATATTTTACCCAATCACATTCTTTGTAATTTTCTTCTTTTATTATTCGGATTGACAATTCTATTGAATGAAACTTTAAACAGTAGTTATAACAGTTACGCAGAAAAATTATTAATCTTATTTGTCAAAAATTCAATTCAAATTTACGGAAAAGACTTTTGTATTTACAATGTTCATTCGATAATACATTTAGCACAAGAAGCAGAACGATTTAACACTTTAAATTATATTAATTGTTTTCTATTTGAGAACTATTTGGGTTCGTCGAAAAAAATGCTTCGGAAGTCCAACCATAGTTTGCAACAAGTCGTAAATAGAGTCAAAGAAGGAAAAATAATTAATAAAAAACAATTTGAAACTAGAACAATTGGATTTCCACATAAAATTGTCTCTAGTTCGCGGTATTATAAAAAAATATATTTTAAGGGATCAGTATTAAGCGTAAAAGAAGGTAATAATTGCGTTACTTTAAAGGACGGGACAATTTTAAAAATTATTGATATTATTCTTAGAAATAGTGATTTTTTTATTGATGGTCAGATATTATTAAAAAATGATTCTTTATTTCAATATCCCACAGATAGTTGTTTACTCTCAATGTATAAAGTAAAATTAAGTGAAAACACAACGCCAATTAGTATTTCAGTTAACGAAATTTCGACAAAAAATATTTTATTGCCTTTCGAAGATTATTATACATGTATTCCATTGAATCATAATATTTTTATTTAATATATTACAGCAAAAAATCATATCATTAAAAGGGCACATGAGTCGGTAAAAAAACTGTAAAAATTTGCTCCGTTAATACTAGTTGCAGCGAAATGAATAAATTCAGGGAGATAGAGGAAGAAATTCTAAGAAAAATGTTAGCTTCCGTTTTTTGATTATTTCTTTTAAAGAGGAGAAAGAAAAGAAATAAACTTACCAATCAAGTAAAATTTTTTTTAACACAAAAAATCAAAAATCCAAACCTAACATTCTTTTTATCGGTGTTTTTTCTTCCTTATTGTGAAAAATGAGCCATGTAGGTCAATTGCTGTTCTTAAAATCACTTTTTTATCAGTGAAATCTGACACTTTTTATTATATAAACATTCTGGCGAGAAACCTTGAATTTTTGTACATTGCGCAACATTTTAAGAGAGTGCGCCTGCGTCTACTTCAGAATTCAGAGAGCGCATATGTCTAATTGTGCAAATTCAGCATTTTTTTGAAAACAAGTCAAAATTTAAATATAAAATGGGTTTTTTTAATTCATCGTGAAAAGATAAGTATAAACTGAAATGGTCAACCAAACGACGATCATTGTCATATATGCCCAAATATACAGAACACACATTAATTAATATTGACAAATGAATAATGACAAATAAATCGCAAAACGTCGCAAAACAGCAAAAAAATTTTTGAAAAACTGCAACAGCTTTAGGAAAATTCCTCCAGAGGGCGCTACTGTTTGTTTTTTTTGAAAATTTAGTTCCCGCCATTTTCACTAGAGAACCATGTGCCCTTTTAAACGTTCAAGTAAAAATACGATTACTACGATACCCGATACGATAAACAATTATTGGCATGGCGAGTGAAAAAAATTCAAAAATTCAGTAAGTAATGTATTTTTCTTTTTGCATTTTATATTAAAATGTTACTAATCTTTTTTATTTAGAGAGTTCTTGGTGGTGGATTTTCCCGACGAAAAAGACGATAAAGGAATAGTACAGAGCGGCATAATTTCAAGTATGTGGGTTTTGAATTCGCCTAATAAACTGCAGTGTCTATGGCCATCGTACCTAAAATCGGACATAACTAAAAATAAGCTTTTGCGAAATCATGCTCAATTGGATCCAAACAAATCTACAGTATCAAGGATTATCATTAAATTTAGAACAAGTATGTCCAATGAAAATGTTAATAAAAGCTTATTATAAAATGGCTTTTCAGAAAACTACTCAGAGGCTTGTGCCCGACTGGAGTATCTTGAAGAGCATTCTAGTTTGTCGTCATATGAAAATGAAGGTGAAAAAACAGAAGCTCGCAAACGAGTTAAGAGAAGGTACTCTGATTTCGTTGAAGTGGATTCAGAAATTGATGAGTTAAATGTGCCAAAACCTCCGAAATTGGTAAAAAAAGTTGATAATATTCGCGATCACAAATGGACACAAAATTCACGACCACAAATCTACAATATGCATCCCACAATCACTCCAGTGCCTTCACAAGAAATACCAGATACGGACATTAATTATAGTAGTGATACTTCCGGTTGTTCAAATGTTTCCCGACAGTCTTCAACATCTACTAAAAGTTTATTTAATTGTTCCACTATGAATTCAACAGGAAGTACGCTTAAAGAAATACAGAACAGGACGCCTTCTTCATGCCACGACTGCAAGAAAAACCATGGTTTGCAAACTTAACATCTAGCGCTAATAAAATTACTAATAAATTATTTTCAGCCTTAATAGAAAGCATGCTAACAAAACAGGAGACACTATCAACTAACATGCAGTATCTAATCCAACTAGTACAAAATATGCAAGGCACAGATTCTGTACATCAAGATGTGGATCGGAGCTGGACCGCATTGAAAACTGTCGACGAACTAAATAATTTTAATTCTCTTCTCAATGAAGAAAGTAACATGTTAAAATATGTAACTTGAATTAATTAATTTAACAAACACGAATAACAGCATTTATTTTACGATCTAGAACGCAGTATTTCAAGTTGTCGGGGGAAACAACGTTGTTGACACCACAAGAAGGATTTTAAATAAATTAATTGACCATCCCCTGTCATTAAAAATCAATTGGACCGGCAGAAATGAAAAAGTTAATTTTCAATCTTTAGAAAACGTTTTAAATCTAATACTAAGTAAGTATTTAGAAGTACACTTTCATGAAATTGTAAATTATAATATATTTTTCTTTATTTACAGTGTCCACAAGGAAAAATCCGGTGTGTAAAAATTGTACACAAAATGAAATCGAAAATTGTGTCAAATTATGGTTCAGGAATGCGGCTGACAGGGCGGGTGGCAGGAGCAGAAGGATGGTTAAAAATCGAGACGACAAAAAGTAACATATTGTTTAAATATTATTGTTTTTTTTTTAAATATTTATAATATGTGAAAAATAATTCATTATTGTTCTGTAATTGGTTTGAGTTTATATAATATAAATGTATATTATAACAGTTTATATATTTTGGTTTAATTTAAATATCCATCAATGACACAGTAAAAAAATCGATAAATAACCGTTGCCGAACCAGTACAGGGCCAGCATTTACAACTAATGGCTATATGCCGGTGGTCAGCAAACGGCCAGAGGGACACCGACCCAATGGCCCATTGCGTTTTCACTACATCGTGCCATCATCTACATTTCCGGCAAAATGTGTCTAGCCCAAAATGGCCCGTTGAATTTGTGTTTGCTGGGTATTTTTCTCCATTTTACGCGATCTCCTAAACGGTTTAAGATAGGACATCGCGGTTTTCACCAGTGGATTTAGCACCTCATTTTACATAAAATAGGTCCTATAAGTCTACTCTCAAGAGTTGATAAAGGTACAAACGAATATAATGTTTATATATCACATTTTCAAATATCTATTTTTCTCCATTTTACTCGATATCCTAAACAGTTCAAGATAGGACATCGCGGATTTCACCAGTGGATTTAGCACCTCATTTTACATAAAATAAGTCCTATAAGTCTACTCTTAAGAGTTGATAAAGGTACAAACGAATAAAATGTTTATATATCACATTTTCAAATATCTATTTTTCTCCATTTTACTCGATATCCTAAACAGTTCAAGATAGGACATCGCGGATTTCACAAGTGGATTTAGCACCTCATTTTACATAAAATAGGTCCTATAAGTCTACCCTCAAGAGTTGATAACGGTAAAAACGAATAAAATGTTTATATGTCACATTTTCAAATTTCTATTATTCTCCATTTTACTCGATCTCCTAAACGGTTAAAGATAGGACATCGCGATTTTCACCAGTGGATTTATCACCTCATTTTACATAAAATAGGTCCTATAAGTCTACCCTCAAGAGTTGATCAAGGTACAAACGAATAAAATGTTTAAATATCACATTTTCAAATTTCTATTATATTCCATTTTACTCGATCTCCTAAACGGTAAAAGATAGGACATCGCGGTTTTCATCAGTGGATTAAGCACCCCATTTTACATAAAATAAGTCCTATAAGTCTACTCTCAAGAGTTGATAAAGGTAAAAACGAATAAAATGTTTATATATCACATTTTCAAATATCTATTATTCTCCATTTTACTCGATTTCCTAAACGGTTAAAGATAGGACATCGCGGTTTTTACCAGTGGATTTAGCACCTCATTTTACATAAAATAGGTCCTATAAGTCTACTCTCAAATGTTGATAAAGGATCAAACGAATAAAATGTTTATATATCACATTTTCAAATGTCTATTATTCTCCATTTTACTCGATTTCCTAAACGGTTAAAGATAGGACAACGAGGTTTTCACCAGTGGATTTAGCACCTCATTTTACATAAAATAGGTCCTATAAGTCTACTCTTAAGAGTTGATAAAGGTAAAAACGAATAAAATGTTTATATATCACATTTTCAAATATCTATTTTTCTCCATTTTACTCGATCTTCTAAACGGTTCAAGATAGGACATCGCGGTTTTCACCAGTGGATTAAGCACCATATTTAACATAAAATAAGTCCTATAAGTCTACTCTCAAGAGTTGATAAAGGTACAATCGAATAAAATGTTTATATATTACATTTTCAAATATCTATTATTCTCCATTTTACTCGGTCTCCTAAACGGTGAAAGATAGGACATCGCGGTTTTCACCAGTGGATTTAGCACCTCATTTTACATAAAATAAGTCCTATAAGTCTACTCTCAAGAGTTGATAAAGGAACAAACGAATAAAATGTTTATATATCATATTATCTAATATCTATTATTCTCCATTATGCTCGATCTCCTAAACGGTTAAAGATAGGACACCGCGGATATCACCAGTGGATTTAGCACCTCATTTTACATAAAACAGGTCCTATAAGTCTACCCTCATGAGTTGATCAAGGTACAAACGAATAAAATGTTAATATATCACATTTTCAAATATCTATTATTCTTTATTTTACTCGATCTCCTAAATGGTAAAAGATAGGACATCGCGGTTTTCATAAGTGGATTAGGCACCCCATTTTACATAAAATAAGTCTTATAAGTCTACTCTCAAGAGTTGATAATGGTAAAAACGAATAAGATTATTATATATCACATTTTCAAATATCTATTATTCTTCATTTTACTCGATCTCCTAAACGGTTCAAGATAAGACATCGCGGTTTTCACCAGTGGATTTAGCACCTCATTTTACATAAAATAAGTCCTATAAGTCTACTTTCAAATGTTGATAAAGGTACAAACGAATAAAATGTTTATATATCACATTTTCAAATATCTATTATTCTCCATTTTACTCGATCTCCTAAACGGTTAAAGATAGTACATCGCGGTTTTCACCAGTGGATTTAGAACCTCATTTTACATAAAATTGGTCCTATAAGTCTACTCTCAAGAGTTGATAAAAGTAAAAACGAATAAAATGTTTATATATCACATTTTCAAATATCTATTATTCTCCATTTTACTTGATCTCCTAAACGGTTAAAGATATCACATCGCGGTTTTCACCAGTGGATTTAGCACCTCATTTTACATAAAATAAGTCCTATAAGTCTACTCTCAAGAGTTGATAAAGGTAAAAACGAATAAAATGTTTATATATCACATTATCAAATATCTATTTTTCATCATTTTACTCGATCTCCTAAACGGTTAAAGATAGGACATCGCGGTTTTCACCAGTGGATTTAGAACCTCATTTTACATAAAATAGATCCTATAAGTCTACTCTCAAGAGTTGATAAAGGTAAAAACGAATAAAATGTTTACATATCACATTTTCAAATATCTATTATTCTCCAATTTACTCGATCTCCTAAACGGTTAAAGATATCACATCGCGGTTTTCACCAGTGGATTTAGCACCTCATTTTACATAAAATAGGTCCTATAAGTCTACACTCAAGAGTTGATAAAAGTAAAAACGAATAAAATGTTTATATATCACATTTTCAAATATCTATTATTTTCCATTTTACTCGATCTCCTAAACGGTAAAAGATAGGACATCGCGGTTTTCTCCAGTGGATTTAGTACCTCATTTTACATAAAATGAGTCCTATAAGTCTACTCTCAAGAGTTGATAAAGGTACAAACGAATAAAATGTTTATATATCACATTATCAAATATCTATTATTCTCCATTTTACTCGATCTCCTAAACGGTTAAAGATAGGACATCGCGGTTATCACCAGTGGATTTAGCACCTCATTTTACATAAAATAGATCCTATAAGTCTACTCTCAAGAGTTGATAAAAGTAAAAACGAATAAAATGTTTAGATATCACATTATCAAATATCTATTATTCTCCATTTTACTCGATCTCCAAAACGGTTAAAGATAGGACGTCGTGGTTTTCACCAGTGGATTTAGCACCTCATTTTACATGAAATAAGTCCTATAAGTCTACTCTCAAGAGTTGATAAAGGTACAAACGAATAAAATGTTTATATATCACATTTTCAAATATCTATTATTCTCCATTTTACTCGATCTCCTAAACGGTTAAAGATATCACATCGCGGTTTTCACCAGTGGATTTAGCACCTCATTTTACATAAAATAGGTCCTATAAGTCTACACTCAAGAGTTGATAAAAGTAAAAACGAATAAAATGTTTATATATCACATTTTCAAATATCTATTATTTTCCATTTTACTCGATCTCCTAAACGGTAAAAGATAGGACATCGCGGTTTTCTCCAGTGGATTTAGTACCTCATTTTACATAAAATAAGTCCTATAAGTCTACTCTCAAGAGTTGATAAAGGTACAAACGAATAAAATGTTTATATATCACATTTTCAAATATCTATTATTTTCCATTTTACTCGATCTCCTAAACGGTTAAAGATAGGACATCGCGGTTTCACCAGTGGATTAAGCACCTCATTTTACATAAAATAAGTCCTATAAGTCTACTCTCAAGAGTTGATAAAGGTAAAAACGAATAAAATGTTTATATATCACATTTTCAAATATCTATTATTTTCCATTTTACTCGATGTCCTAAACGGTAAAAGATTGGACATCGCGGTTTTTACCAGTGGATTTAGCACCTCATTTTACATAAAATAAGTCTTATAAGTCTACTCTCAAGAGTTGATAAAGATTCAAACGAATAAAATGTTTATATATCACATTATCAAATATCTATTATTCTCCATTTTACTCGATCTCCAAAACGGTTAAAGATAGGACATCGCGGTTTTCACGAGTGGATTTAGCACCTCATTTTACATAAAATAAGTCCTATAAGTCTACTCTCAAGAGTTGATAAAGGTAAAAACGAATAAAATGTTTATATTTCACATTTTCAAATATCTATTTTTATCCATTTTACTCGATCTCCTAAACGGTTCAAGATAGGACATCGCGGTTTTCACCAGTGGATTAAGCACATCATTTTACATAAAATAGGTTCTATAAGTCTACTCTCAAGAGTTGATAAAGGTACAAACGAATAAAATGTTTATATATCACATTTTCAAATATATTTTTTTCTCCTTTTTACTCGATCTCCTAAACGGTTCAAGATTGGACATCGCGGTTTTCACCAGTGGATTTAGCACCTCATTTTACATAAAATAAGTCCTATAAGTCTACTCTTAAGAGTTGATAAAGGTACAAACGAATAAAATGTTTATATATCACATTTTCAAATATCTATTATTCTCCAATTTACTCGATCTCCTAAACGGTTAAAGATAGGACATCGCGGTTTCACCAGTGGATTAAGCACCTCATTTTACATAAAATAAGTCCCATAAGTCTACTCTCAAGAGTTGATAAAGGTACAAACGAATAAAATGTTTATATGTCACAATATCAAATATCTATTATTCTTCATTTTACTCGATCTCCTAAACGGTTAAAGATAGTACATCGCGGTTTTCACCAGTGGATTTAGAACCTCATTTTACATAAAATTGGTCCTATAAGTCTACTCTCAAGAGTTGATAAAAGTAAAAACGAATAAAATGTTTATATATCACATTTTCAAATATCTCTTCTCCATTTTACTCGATCTCCTAATTGGTTCAAGATAGGACATCGCGGTTTTCACCAGTGGATTTAGCACCTCATTTTACATAAAATAGGTCCTATAAGTCTACTCTCAAGAGTTGATAAAGGTACAAACGAATAAAATGTTTATATATCACATTTTCAAATATCTATTATTCTCCAATTTACTCGATCTCCTAAACGGTTAAAGATAGGACATCGCGGTTTCACCAGTGGATTAAGCACCTCATTTTACATAAAATAAGTCCCATAAGTCTACTCTCAAGAGTTGATAAAGGTACAAACGAATAAAATGTTTATATATCACAATATCAAATATCTATTATTCTTCATTTTACTCGATCTCCTAAACGGTTAAAGATAGTACATCGCGGTTTTCACCAGTGGATTTAGCACCTCATTTTACATGAAATAAGTCCTATAAGTCTACTCTCAAGAGTTGATAAAGGTACAAACGAATAAAATGTTTATATATCACATTTTCAAATATCTTTTCTCCATTTTACTCGATCTCCTAAACGGTTAAAGATAGGACATCGCGGTTTTCACGCGGTTTTCACCAGTGGATTTAGAACCTCATTTAACATAAAATAAGTCCTATAAGTCTACTCTCAGGAGTTGATAAAGGTACAAACGAATAAAATGATTATATATCACATTTTCAAATATCTCTTCTCCATTTTACTCGATCTCCTAAACGGTTAAAGATAGGACATCGCGGATTTCACCAGTGGATTTAGCACCTCATTTTACATAAAATTAGTCCTATAAGTCTACTCTCAAGAGTTGATAAAGGTACAAACGAATAAAATGTTTATATATCACATTTTCAAATATCTATTGTTCTCCATTTTACTCGATCTCCTAAACGGTTAAAGATATCACATCGCGGTTTTCACCTGTGGATTTAGCACCTCATTTTACATAAAATAGGTCCTATAAGTCTACTCTCAAGAGTTGATAAAGGTAAAAACGAATAAAATGTTTATATATCACATTTTCAAATATCTATTATTTTCCATTTTACTCGATCTCCTAAACGGTTGAAGATAGGACATCGCGGTTTTCACCAGTGGATTTAGCACCTCATTTTACATAAAATAAGTCCTATAAGTCTACTCTCAAGAGTTGATAAGGGTACAAACGAATAAAATGTTTATATACCACATTATCAAATATCTATTATTCTCCAATTTACTCGATCTCCTAAACGGTTAAAGATAGGAAATCGCGGTTTTCACCAGTGGATTTAGAACCTCATTTTACATAAAATAAATCTTATAAGTCTACTCTCAAGAGTAATAAAGGTACAAACGAATAAAATGTTTATATATCACATTTTCAAATATCTATTATTCTCCATTTTACTTGATCTCCTAAACGGTTAAAGATAGGACATTGCGGTTTTTACCAGTGGATTTAGCACCTCATTTTACATAAAATAAGTCCTATAAGTCTACTATCAAGAGTTGATAAAGGTACAAACTAATAAAATGTTTATATATCACATTTTCAAATATCTATTATTCTCCATTTTACTCCATCTCCTAAACGGTTAAAGATAGGACATCGCGGTTTTCACCAGTGGATTTAGCACCTCATTTTACATGAAATAAGTCCTATAAGTCTACTCTCAAGAGTTGATAAAGGTACAAACGAATAAAATGTTTATATATCACATTTTCAAATATCTCTTCTCCATTTTACTCGATCTCCTAAACGGTTAAAGATAGGACATCGCGGTTTTTACCTGTTGATTTAGCACCTCATTTTACATAAAATAAGTCCTATAAGTCTACTCTCAAGAGTTGATAAAGGTACAAACGAATAAAATGTTTATATGTCACAATATCAAATATCTATTATTCTTCATTTTACTCGATCTCCTAAACGGTTAAAGATAGTACATCGCGGTTTTCACCAGTGGATTTAGAACCTCATTTTACATAAAATTGGTCCTATAAGTCTACTCTCAAGAGTTGATAAAAGTAAAAACGAATAAAATGTTTATATATCACATTTTCAAATATCTCTTCTCCATTTTACTCGATCTCCTAATTGGTTCAAGATAGGACATCGCGGTTTTCACCAGTGGATTTAGCACCTCATTTTACATAAAATAGGTCCTATAAGTCTACTCTCAAGAGTTGATAAAGGTACAAACGAATAAAATGTTTATATATCACATTTTCAAATATCTATTATTCTCCAATTTACTCGATCTCCTAAACGGTTAAAGATAGGACATCGCGGTTTCACCAGTGGATTAAGCACCTCATTTTACATAAAATAAGTCCCATAAGTCTACTCTCAAGAGTTGATAAAGGTACAAACGAATAAAATGTTTATATATCACAATATCAAATATCTATTATTCTTCATTTTACTCGATCTCCTAAACGGTTAAAGATAGTACATCGCGGTTTTCACCAGTGGATTTAGCACCTCATTTTACATGAAATAAGTCCTATAAGTCTACTCTCAAGAGTTGATAAAGGTACAAACGAATAAAATGTTTATATATCACATTTTCAAATATCTTTTCTCCATTTTACTCGATCTCCTAAACGGTTAAAGATAGGACATCGCGGTTTTCACGCGGTTTTTACCAGTGGATTTAGAACCTCATTTAACATAAAATAAGTCCTATAAGTCTACTCTCAGGAGTTGATAAAGGTACAAACGAATAAAATGATTATATATCACATTTTCAAATATCTCTTCTCCATTTTACTCGATCTCCTAAACGGTTAAAGATAGGACATCGCGGATTTCACCAGTGGATTTAGCACCTCATTTTACATAAAATTAGTCCTATAAGTCTACTCTCAAGAGTTGATAAAGGTACAAACGAATAAAATGTTTATATATCACATTTTCAAATATCTATTGTTCTCCATTTTACTCGATCTCCTAAACGGTTAAAGATATCACATCGCGGTTTTCACCTGTGGATTTAGCACCTCATTTTACATAAAATAGGTCCTATAAGTCTACTCTCAAGAGTTGATAAAGGTAAAAACGAATAAAATGTTTATATATCACATTTTCAAATATCTATTATTTTCCATTTTACTCGATCTCCTAAACGGTTGAAGATAGGACATCGCGGTTTTCACCAGTGGATTTAGCACCTCATTTTACATAAAATAAGTCCTATAAGTCTACTCTCAAGAGTTGATAAGGGTACAAACGAATAAAATGTTTATATACCACATTATCAAATATCTATTATTCTCCAATTTACTCGATCTCCTAAACGGTTAAAGATAGGAAATCGCGGTTTTCACCAGTGGATTTAGAACCTCATTTTACATAAAATAAATCTTATAAGTCTACTCTCAAGAGTAATAAAGGTACAAACGAATAAAATGTTTATATATCACATTTTCAAATATCTATTATTCTCCATTTTACTTGATCTCCTAAACGGTTAAAGATAGGACATCGCGGTTTTTACCAGTGGATTTAGCACCTCATTTTACATAAAATAAGTCCTATAAGTCTACTATCAAGAGTTGATAAAGGTACAAACTAATAAAATGTTTATATATCACATTTTCAAATATCTATTATTCTCCATTTTACTCCATCTCCTAAACGGTTAAAGATAGGACATCGCGGTTTTCACCAGTGGATTTAGCACATCATTTTACATGAAATAAGTCCTATAAGTCTACTCTCAAGAGTTGATAAAGGTACAAACGAATAAAATGTTTATATATCACATTTTCAAATATCTCTTCTCCATTTTACTCGATCTCCTAAACGGTTAAAGATAGGACATCGCGGTTTTCACGCGGTTTTCGCCAGTGGATTTAGCACCTCATTTAACATAAAATAAGTCCTATAAGTCTACTCTCAAGAGTTGATAAAGGTACAAACGATTAAAATGTTTATATATCACATTTTCAAATATCCCTTCTCCATTTTACTCGATCTCCTAAACGGTTAAAGATAGGACATCGCGGATTTCACCAGTGGATTTAGCACCTCATTTTACATAAAATAAGTCCTATAAGTCTACTCTCAAGAGTTGATAAAGGTACAAACGTATAAAATGTTTATATATCACATTATCAAATATCTATTATTCTTCATTTTACTCGATCTCCTAAACGGCTAAAGATAGGACATCGCGGTTTTCACCAGTGGATTTAGAACCTCATTTTACATAAAATAGGTCCTATAAATCTACTCTCAAGAGTTGATAAAGGTACAAACGAATAAAATGTTTATATATCACATTTTCAAATATCTATTGTTCTCCATTTTACTCGATCTCCTAAACGGTTAAAGATATCACATCGCGGTTTTTACCTGTTGATTTAGCACCTCATTTTACATAAAATAAGTCCCATAAGTCTACTATCAAGAGTTGATAAAGGTACAAACGAATAAAATGTTTATATATCACAATATCAAATATCTATTATTCTTCATTTTACTCGATCTCCTAAACGGTTAAAGATAGTACATCGCGGTTTTCACCAGTGGATTTAGCACCTCATTTTACATGAAATAAGTCCTATAAGTCTACTCTCAAGAATTGATAAAGGTACAAACGAATAAAATGTTTATATATCACATTTTCAAATATCTTTTCTCCATTTTACTCGATCTCCTAAACGGTTAAAGATAGGACATCGCGGTTTTCACGCGGTTTTCACCAGTGGATTTAGAACCTCATTTAACATAAAATAAGTCCTATAAGTCTACTCTCAAGAGTTGATAAAGGTAAAAACGAATAAAATGTTTATATATCACATTTTCAAATATCTATTATTTTCCATTTTACTCGATCTCCTAAACGGTTCAAGATAGGACATCGCGGTTTTCACCAGTGGATTTAGCACCTCATTTTACATAAAATAGGTCCTATAAGTCTACTCTCAAGAGTTGATAAAGGTACAAACGAATAAAATGTTTATATATCACATTTTCAAATATCTATTTTTCTCCTTTTTACTCGATCTCCTAAACGGTTCAAGATAGGACATCGCGGTTTTCACCAGTGGATTTAGCACCTAATTTTACATAAAATAAGTCCTATAAGTCTACTCTTAAGAGTTGATAAAGGTACAAACGAATAAAATGTTTATATATCACATTTTCAAATATCTATTATTCTCCATTTTACTCGATCTCCTAAACGGTTAAAGATAGGACATCGCGGATTTCACCAGTGGATTTAGCACCTCATTTTACATAAAATAAGACCTATAAGTCTACTCTCAAGAGTTGATAAAGGTACAAACGAATAAAATGTTTATATATCACATTTTCAAATATCTATTATTCTCCATTTTACTCGATCTCCTAAACGGTTAAAGATAGGACATCGCGGATTTCACCAGTGGATTAAGCACCTCATTTTACATAAAATAAGATCTATAAGTCTACTCTCAAGAGTTGATAAAGGTAAAAACGAATAAAATGTTTATATATCACATTTTCAAATATCTATTATTTTCCATTTTACTCGATCTCCTAAACGGTTCAAGATAGGACATCGCGGTTTTCACCAGTGGATTTAGCACCTCATTTAACATAAAATAAGTCCTATAAGTCTACTCTCAGGAGTTGATAAAGGTACAAACGAATAAAATGATTATATATCACATTTTCAAATATCTCTTCTCCATTTTACTCGATCTCCTAAACGGTTAAAGATAGGACATCGCGGTTTCACCAGTGGATTAAGCACCTCATTTTACATAAAATAAGTCCCATAAGTCTACTCTCAAGAGTTGATAAAGGTACAAACGAATAAAATGTTTATATATCACAATATCAAATATCTATTATTCTTCATTTTACTCGATCTCCTAAACGGTTAAAGATAGTACATCGCGGTTTTCACTAGTGGATTTAGAACCTCATTTTACATAAAATTGGGCCTATAAGTCTACTCTCAAGAGTTGATAAAAGTAAAAACGAATAAAATGTTTATATATCACATTTTCAAATATCTATTATTCTCCATTTTACTTGATCTCCTAAACGGTTAAAGATATCACATCGCGGTTTTCACCAGTGGATTTAGCACCTCATTTTACATAAAATAGATCCTATAAGTCTACTCTCAAGAGTTGATAAAGGTACAAACGAATAAAATGTTTATATATCACATTTTCAAATATCTCTTCTCCATTTTACTCGATCTCCTAAACGGTTAAAGATAGGACATCGCGGTTTTCACGCGGTTTTCGCCAGTGGATTTAGCACCTCATTTAACATAAAATAAGTCCTATAAGTCTACTCTCAAGAGTTGATAAAGGTACAAACGATTAAAATGTTTATATATCACATTTTCAAATATCCCTTCTCCATTTTACTCGATCTCCTAAACGGTTAAAGATAGGACATCGCGGTTTTCACGCGGTTTTCGCCAGTGGATTTAGCACCTCATTTTACATAAAATAAGTCCTATAAGTCTACTCTCAAGAGTTGATAAAGGTACAAACGAATAAAATGTTTATATATCACATTATCAAATATCTATTATTCTTCATTTTACTCGATCTCCTAAACGGCTAAAGATAGGACATCGCGGTTTTCACCAGTGGATTTAGAACCTCATTTTACATAAAATAGGTCCTATAAATCTACTCTCAAGAGTTGATAAAGGTACAAACGAATAAAATGTTTATATATCACATTTTCAAATATCTATTATTTTCCATTTTACTCGATCTCCTAAACGGTTCAAGATAGGACATCGCGGTTTTCACCAGTGGATTTAGCACCTCATTTTACATAAAATAGGTCCTATAAGTCTACTCTCAAGAGTTGATAAAGGTACAAACGAATAAAATGTTTATATATCACATTTTCAAATATCTATTTTTCTCCTTTTTACTCGATCTCCTAAACGGTTCAAGATAGGACATCGCGGTTTTCACCAGTGGATTTAGCACCTCATTTTACATAAAATAAGTCCTATAAGTCTACTCTCAAGAGTTGATAAAGGTACAAACGAATAAAATGTTTATATATCACATTTTCAAATATCTATTATTCTCCAATTTACTCGATCTCCTAAACGGTTAAAGATAGGACATCGCGGTTTCACCAGTGGATTTAGCACCTCATTTTACATAAAATAAGACCTATAAGTCTACTCTCAAGAGTTGATAAAGGTACAAACGAATAAAATGTTTATATATCACATTTTCAAATATCTATTATTCTCCAATTTACTCGATCTCCTAAACGGTTAAAGATAGGACATCGCGGTTTCACCAGTGGATTAAGCACCTCATTTTACATAAAATAAGTCCCATAAGTCTACTCTCAAGAGTTGATAAAGGTACAAACGAATAAAATGTTTATATATCACAATATCAAATATCTATTATTCTCCATTTTACTCGATCTCCTAAACGGTTAAAGATAGGACATCGCGATTTTCACCAGTGGATTTATCACCTCATTTTACATAAAATAGGTCCTATAAGTCTACCCTCAAGAGTTGATCAAGGTACAAACGAATAAAATGTTTAAATATCACATTTTCAAATTTCTATTATATTCCATTTTACTCGATCTCCTAAACGGTAAAAGATAGGACATCGCGGTTTTTACCAGTGGATTTAGCACCTCATTTTACATAAAATAGGTCCTATAAGTCTACTCTCAAATGTTGATAAAGGATCAAACGAATAAAATGTTTATATATTACATTTTCAAATGTCTATTATTCTCCATTTTACTCGATTTCCTAAACGGTTAAAGATAGGACATCGCGGTTTTTACCAGTGGATTTATCACCTCATTTTACATAAAATAGGTCCTATAAGTCTACCCTCAAGAGTTGATCAAGGTACAAACGAATAAAATGTTTAAATATCACATTTTCAAATTTCTATTATATTCCATTTTACTCGATCTCCTAAACGGTTAAAGATAGGACATCGCGATTTTCACCAGTGGATTTATCACCTCATTTTACATAAAATAGGTCCTATAAGTCTACCCTCAAGAGTTGATCAAGGTACAAACGAATAAAATGTTTAAATATCACATTTTCAAATTTCTATTATATTCCATTTTACTCGATCTCCTAAACGGTTAAAGATAGGACATCGCGATTTTCACCAGTGGATTTATCACCTCATTTTACATAAAATAGGTCCTATAAGTCTACCCTCAAGAGTTGATAAAGGTACAAACGAATAAAATGTTTATATATCACATTTTCAAATATCTATTATTTTCCATTTTACTCGATCTCCTAAACGGTTAAAGATAGGACATCGCGGTTTCACCAGTGGATTAAGCACCTCATTTTACATAAAATAAGTCCTATAAGTCTACTCTCAAGAGTTGATAAAGGTAAAAACGAATAAAATGTTTATATATCACATTTTCAAATATCTATTATTTTCCATTTTACTCGATGTCCTAAACGGTAAAAGATTGGACATCGCGGTTTTTACCAGTGGATTTAGCACCTCATTTTACATAAAATAAGTCTTATAAGTCTACTCTCAAGAGTTGATAAAGATTCAAACGAATAAAATGTTTATATATCACATTATCAAATATCTATTATTCTCCATTTTACTCGATCTCCAAAACGGTTAAAGATAGGACATCGCGGTTTTCACGAGTGGATTTAGCACCTCATTTTACATAAAATAAGTCCTATAAGTCTACTCTCAAGAGTTGATAAAGGTAAAAACGAATAAAATGTTTATATTTCACATTTTCAAATATCTATTTTTATCCATTTTACTCGATCTCCTAAACGGTTCAAGATAGGACATCGCGGTTTTCACCAGTGGATTAAGCACATCATTTTACATAAAATAGGTTCTATAAGTCTACTCTCAAGAGTTGATAAAGGTACAAACGAATAAAATGTTTATATATCACATTTTCAAATATATTTTTTTCTCCTTTTTACTCGATCTCCTAAACGGTTCAAGATTGGACATCGCGGTTTTCACCAGTGGATTTAGCACCTCATTTTACATAAAATAAGTCCTATAAGTCTACTCTTAAGAGTTGATAAAGGTACAAACGAATAAAATGTTTATATATCACATTTTCAAATATCTATTATTCTCCAATTTACTCGATCTCCTAAACGGTTAAAGATAGGACATCGCGGTTTCACCAGTGGATTAAGCACCTCATTTTACATAAAATAAGTCCCATAAGTCTACTCTCAAGAGTTGATAAAGGTACAAACGAATAAAATGTTTATATGTCACAATATCAAATATCTATTATTCTTCATTTTACTCGATCTCCTAAACGGTTAAAGATAGTACATCGCGGTTTTCACCAGTGGATTTAGAACCTCATTTTACATAAAATTGGTCCTATAAGTCTACTCTCAAGAGTTGATAAAAGTAAAAACGAATAAAATGTTTATATATCACATTTTCAAATATCTCTTCTCCATTTTACTCGATCTCCTAATTGGTTCAAGATAGGACATCGCGGTTTTCACCAGTGGATTTAGCACCTCATTTTACATAAAATAGGTCCTATAAGTCTACTCTCAAGAGTTGATAAAGGTACAAACGAATAAAATGTTTATATATCACATTTTCAAATATCTATTATTCTCCAATTTACTCGATCTCCTAAACGGTTAAAGATAGGACATCGCGGTTTCACCAGTGGATTAAGCACCTCATTTTACATAAAATAAGTCCCATAAGTCTACTCTCAAGAGTTGATAAAGGTACAAACGAATAAAATGTTTATATATCACAATATCAAATATCTATTATTCTTCATTTTACTCGATCTCCTAAACGGTTAAAGATAGTACATCGCGGTTTTCACCAGTGGATTTAGCACCTCATTTTACATGAAATAAGTCCTATAAGTCTACTCTCAAGAGTTGATAAAGGTACAAACGAATAAAATGTTTATATATCACATTTTCAAATATCTTTTCTCCATTTTACTCGATCTCCTAAACGGTTAAAGATAGGACATCGCGGTTTTCACGCGGTTTTCACCAGTGGATTTAGAACCTCATTTAACATAAAATAAGTCCTATAAGTCTACTCTCAGGAGTTGATAAAGGTACAAACGAATAAAATGATTATATATCACATTTTCAAATATCTCTTCTCCATTTTACTCGATCTCCTAAACGGTTAAAGATAGGACATCGCGGATTTCACCAGTGGATTTAGCACCTCATTTTACATAAAATTAGTCCTATAAGTCTACTCTCAAGAGTTGATAAAGGTACAAACGAATAAAATGTTTATATATCACATTTTCAAATATCTATTGTTCTCCATTTTACTCGATCTCCTAAACGGTTAAAGATATCACATCGCGGTTTTCACCTGTGGATTTAGCACCTCATTTTACATAAAATAGGTCCTATAAGTCTACTCTCAAGAGTTGATAAAGGTAAAAACGAATAAAATGTTTATATATCACATTTTCAAATATCTATTATTTTCCATTTTACTCGATCTCCTAAACGGTTGAAGATAGGACATCGCGGTTTTCACCAGTGGATTTAGCACCTCATTTTACATAAAATAAGTCCTATAAGTCTACTCTCAAGAGTTGATAAGGGTACAAACGAATAAAATGTTTATATACCACATTATCAAATATCTATTATTCTCCAATTTACTCGATCTCCTAAACGGTTAAAGATAGGAAATCGCGGTTTTCACCAGTGGATTTAGAACCTCATTTTACATAAAATAAATCTTATAAGTCTACTCTCAAGAGTAATAAAGGTACAAACGAATAAAATGTTTATATATCACATTTTCAAATATCTATTATTCTCCATTTTACTTGATCTCCTAAACGGTTAAAGCTAGGACATCGCGGTTTTTACCAGTGGATTTAGCACCTCATTTTACATAAAATAAGTCCTATAAGTCTACTATCAAGAGTTGATAAAGGTACAAACTAATAAAATGTTTATATATCACATTTTCAAATATCTAGTATTCTCCATTTTACTCCATCTCCTAAACGGTTAAAGATAGGACATCGCGGTTTTCACCAGTGGATTTAGCACCTCATTTTACATGAAATAAGTCCTATAAGTCTACTCTCAAGAGTTGATAAAGGTACAAACGAATAAAATGTTTATATATCACATTTTCAAATATCTCTTCTCCATTTTACTCGATCTCCTAAACGGTTAAAGATAGGACATCGCGGTTTTCACGCGGTTTTCGCCAGTGGATTTAGCACCTCATTTAACATAAAATAAGTCCTATAAGTCTACTCTCAAGAGTTGATAAAGGTACAAACGATTAAAATGTTTATATATCACATTTTCAAATATCCCTTCTCCATTTTACTCGATCTCCTAAACGGTTAAAGATAGGACATCGCGGATTTCACCAGTGGATTTAGCACCTCATTTTACATAAAATAAGTCCTATAAGTCTACTCTCAAGAGTTGATAAAGGTACAAACGTATAAAATGTTTATATATCACATTATCAAATATCTATTATTCTTCATTTTACTCGATCTCCTAAACGGCTAAAGATAGGACATCGCGGTTTTCACCAGTGGATTTAGAACCTCATTTTACATAAAATAGGTCCTATAAATCTACTCTCAAGAGTTGATAAAGGTACAAACGAATAAAATGTTTATATATCACATTTTCAAATATCTATTGTTCTCCATTTTACTCGATCTCCTAAACGGTTAAAGATATCACATCGCGGTTTTTACCTGTTGATTTAGCACCTCATTTTACATAAAATAAGTCCCATAAGTCTACTATCAAGAGTTGATAAAGGTACAAACGAATAAAATGTTTATATATCACAATATCAAATATCTATTATTCTTCATTTTACTCGATCTCCTAAACGGTTAAAGATAGTACATCGCGGTTTTCACCAGTGGATTTAGCACCTCATTTTACATGAAATAAGTCCTATAAGTCTACTCTCAAGAATTGATAAAGGTACAAACGAATAAAATGTTTATATATCACATTTTCAAATATCTTTTCTCCATTTTACTCGATCTCCTAAACGGTTAAAGATAGGACATCGCGGTTTTCACGCGGTTTTCACCAGTGGATTTAGAACCTCATTTAACATAAAATAAGTCCTATAAGTCTACTCTCAAGAGTTGATAAAGGTAAAAACGAATAAAATGTTTATATATCACATTTTCAAATATCTATTATTTTCCATTTTACTCGATCTCCTAAACGGTTCAAGATAGGACATCGCGGTTTTCACCAGTGGATTTAGCACCTCATTTTACATAAAATAGGTCCTATAAGTCTACTCTCAAGAGTTGATAAAGGTACAAACGAATAAAATGTTTATATATCACATTTTCAAATATCTATTTTTCTCCTTTTTACTCGATCTCCTAAACGGTTAAAGATATCACATCGCGGTTTTTACCTGTTGATTTAGCACCTCATTTTACATAAAATAAGTCCTATAAGTCTACTATCAAGAGTTGATAAAGGTACAAACTAATAAAATGTTTATATATCACATTTTCAAATATCTATTATTCTCCATTTTACTCCATCTCCTAAACGGTTAAAGATAGGACATCGCGGTTTTCACCAGTGGATTTAGCACCTCATTTTACATGAAATAAGTCCTATAAGTCTACTCTCAAGAGTTGATAAAGGTACAAACGAATAAAATGTTTATATATCACATTTTCAAATATCTCTTCTCCATTTTACTCGATCTCCTAAACGGTTAAAGATAGGACATCGCGGTTTTCACGCGGTTTTCGCCAGTGGATTTAGCACCTCATTTAACATAAAATAAGTCCTATAAGTCTACTCTCAAGAGTTGATAAAGGTACAAACGATTAAAATGTTTATATATCACATTTTCAAATATCCCTTCTCCATTTTACTCGATCTCCTAAACGGTTAAAGATAGGACATCGCGGATTTCACCAGTGGATTTAGCACCTCATTTTACATAAAATAAGTCCTATAAGTCTACTCTCAAGAGTTGATAAAGGTACAAACGTATAAAATGTTTATATATCACATTATCAAATATCTATTATTCTTCATTTTACTCGATCTCCTAAACGGCTAAAGATAGGACATCGCGGTTTTCACCAGTGGATTTAGAACCTCATTTTACATAAAATAGGTCCTATAAATCTACTCTCAAGAGTTGATAAAGGTACAAACGAATAAAATGTTTATATATCACATTTTCAAATATCTATTGTTCTCCATTTTACTCGATCTCCAAAACGGTTAAAGATAGGACATCGTGGTTTTCACCAGTGGATTTAGCACCTCATTTTACATGAAATAAGTCCTATAAGTCTACTCTCAAGAGTTGATAAAGGTACAAACGAATAAAATGTTTATATATCACATTTTCAAATATCTCTTCTCCATTTTACTCGATCTCCTAAACGGTTAAAGATAGGATATCGCGGTTTTCACGCGGTTTTCGCCAGTGGATTTAGCACCTCATTTAACATAAAATAAGTCCTATAAGTCTACTCTCAAGAGTTGATAAAGGTACAAACGATTAAAATGTTTATATATCACATTTTCAAATATCCCTTCTCCATTTTACTCGATCTCCTAAACGGTTAAAGATAGGACATCGCGGTTTTCACGCGGTTTTCGCCAGTGGATTTAGCACCTCATTTTACATAAAATAAGTCCTATAAGTCTACTCTCAAGAGTTGATAAAGGTACAAACGAATAAAATGTTTATATATCACATTATCAAATATCTATTATTCTTCATTTTACCCGATCTCCTAAACGGCTAAAGATAGGACATCGCGGTTTTCACCAGTAAATTTAGAACCTCATTTTACATAAAATAGGTCCTATAAATCTACTCTCAAGAGTTGATAAAGGTACAAACGAATAAAATGTTTATATATCACATTTTCAAATATCTATTGTTCTCCATTTTACTCGATCTCCTAAACGGTTAAAGATATCACATCGCGGTTTTTACCTGTGGATTTAGCACCTCATTTTACATAAAATAGGTCCTATAAGTCTACTCTCAAGAGTTGATAAAGGTAAAAACGAATAAAATGTTTATATATCACATTTTCAAATATCTATTATTTTCCATTTTACTCGATCTCCTAAACGGTTCAAGATAGGACATCGCGGTTTTCACCAGTGGATTTAGCACCTCATTTTACATAAAATAGGTCCTATAAGTCTACTCTCAAGAGTTGATAAAGGTACAAACGAATAAAATGTTTATATATCACATTTTCAAATATCTATTTTTCTCCTTTTTACTCGATCTCCTAAACGGTTCAAGATAGGACATCGCGGTTTTCACCAGTGGATTTAGCACCTCATTTTACATAAAATAAGTCCTACAAGTCTACTCTTAAGAGTTGATAAAGGTACAAACGAATAAAATGTTTATATATCACATTTTCAAATATCTATTATTCTCCATTTTACTCGATCTCCTAAACGGTTAAAGATAGGACATCGCGGATTTCACCAGTGGATTTAGCACCTCATTTTACATAAAATAAGACCTATAAGTCTACTCTCAAGAGTTGATAAAGGTACAAACGAATAAAATGTTTATATATCACATTTTCAAATATCTATTATTCTCCAATTTACTCGATCTCCTAAACGGTTAAAGATAGGACATCGCGGTTTCACCAGTGGATTAAGCACCTCATTTTACATAAAATAAGTCCCATAAGTCTACTCTCAAGAGTTGATAAAGGTACAAACGAATAAAATGTTTATATATCACAATATCAAATATCTATTATTCTCCATTTTACTCGATCTCCTAAACGGTTAAAGATAGGACATCGCGATTTTCACCAGTGGATTTATCACCTCATTTTACATAAAATAGGTCCTATAAGTCTACCCTCAAGAGTTGATCAAGGTACAAACGAATAAAATGTTTAAATATCACATTTTCAAATTTCTATTATATTCCATTTTACTCGATCTCCTAAACGGTAAAAGATAGGACATCGCGGTTTTCATCAGTGGATTAAGCACCCCATTTTACATAAAATAAGTCCTATAAGTCTACTCTCAAGAGTTGATAAAGGTAAAAACGAATAAAATGTTTATATATCACATTTTCAAATATCTATTATTCTCCATTTAACTCGATTTCCTAAACGGTTAAAGATAGGACATCGCGGTTTTTACCAGTGGATTTAGCACCTCATTTTACATAAAATAGGTCCTATAAGTCTACTCTCAAATGTTGATAAAGGATCAAACGAATAAAATGTTTATATATCACATTTTCAAATGTCTATTATTCTCCATTTTACTCGATTTCCTAAACGGTTAAAGATAGGACAACGAGGTTTTCACCAGTGGATTTAGCACCTCATTTTACATAAAATAGGTCCTATAAGTCTACTCTTAAGAGTTGATAAAGGTAAAAACGAATAAAATGTTTATATATCACATTTTCAAATATCTATTTTTCTCCATTTTACTCGATCTTCTAAACGGTTCAAGATAGGACATCGCGGTTTTCACCAGTGGATTAAGCACCTCATTTAACATAAAATAAGTCCTATAAGTCTACTCTCAAGATTTGATAAAGGTACAATCGAATAAAATGTTTATATATTACATTTTCAAATATCTATTATTCTCCATTTTACTCGGTCTCTTAAACGGTGAAAGATAGGACATCGCGGTTTTCACCAGTGGATTTAGCACCTCATTTTACATAAAATAAGTCCTATAAGTCTACTCTCAAGAGTTGATAAAGGAACAAACGAATAAAATGTTTATATATCATATTATCTAATATCTATTATTCTCCATTATGCTCGATCTCCTAAACGGTTAAAGATAGGACACCGCGGATATCACCAGTGGATTTAGCACCTCATTTTACATAAAACAGGTCCTATAAGTCTACCCTCATGAGTTGATCAAGGTACAAACGAATAAAATGTTAATATATCACATTTTCAAATATCTATTATTCTTTATTTTACTCGATCTCCTAAATGGTAAAAGATAGGACATCGCGGTTTTCATAAGTGGATTAGGCACCCCATTTTACATAAAATAAGTCTTATAAGTCTACTCTCAAGAGTTGATAATGGTAAAAACGAATAAGATTATTATATATCACATTTTCAAATATCTATTATTCTTCATTTTACTCGATCTCCTAAACGGTTCAAGATAAGACATCGCAGTTTTCACCAGTGGATTTAGCACCTCATTTTACATAAAATAAGTCCTATAAGTCTACTTTCAAATGTTGATAAAGGTACAAACGAATAAAATGTTTATATATCACATTTTCAAATATCTATTATTTTCCATTTTACTCGATCTCCTAAACGGTTAAAGATAGTACATCGCGGTTTTCACCAGTGGATTTCGAACCTCATTTTACATAAAATTGGTCCTATAAGTCTACTCTCAAGAGTTGATAAAAGTAAAAACGAATAAAATGTTTATATATCACATTTTCAAATATCTATTATTCTCCATTTTACTTGATCTCCTAAACGGTTAAAGATATCACATCGCGGTTTTCACCAGTGGATTTAGCACCTCATTTTACATAAAATAGGTCCTATAGTTCTACCTTTATGAGTTAATCAAGGTACAAACGAATAATATGTTAATATATCACATTTTCAAATATCTATTATTCTCCATTTTACTCGATCTCCTAAACGGTTAAAGATAGGACATCGCGGTTTTCACCAGTAGATTTACCACCTCATTTTACATAAAATTAGTCCTATAAGTCTACACTCAAGAGTTGATAAAAGTACAAACAAATAAAATGTTTATATATCACATTTTCAAATATCTATTATTCTCCATTTTACTCCATCTCCCAAACGGTTAAAGATAGGATATCGCGGTTTTCACCAGTGGATTTAGAACCTCATTTTATATAAAATAGGTCCTATAAGTCTACTCTCAAGAGTTGATAAAGGAACAAACGAATAAAATGTTTATATATCATATTATCAAATATCTATTATTCTCCATTTTACTCGATCTCCTAAACGTTTAAAGATAGGACATCGCGGTTTTCACCAGTGGATTTAGCACCTCATTTTACATAAAATAAGTCTTATAAGTCTACTCTCAAGAGTTGATAAAGGTTCAAACGAATAAAATGTTTATATATCACATTTTCAAATATCTATTATTCTCCATTTTACTCGATTTCCTAAACGGTTAAAGATAGGACATCGCGGTTTTTACCAGTGGATTTAGCACCTCATTTTACATAAAATAGGTCCTATAAGTCTACTCTTAAGAGTTGATAAAGGTAAAAACGAATAAAATGTTTATATATCACATTTTCAAATATCTATTTTTCTCCATTTTACTCGATCTTCTAAACGGTTCAAGATAGGACATCGCGGTTTTCACCAGTGGATTAAGCACCTCATTTAACATAAAATAAGTCCTATAAGTCTACTCTCAAGATTTGATAAAGGTACAATCGAATAAAATGTTTATATATTACATTTTCAAATATCTATTATTTTCCATTTTACTCGATCTCCTAAACGGTAAAAGATAGGACATCGCGGTTTTCTCCAGTGGATTTAGTACCTCATTTTACATAAAATGAATCCTATAAGTCTACTCTCAAGAGTTGATAAAGGTACAAACGAATAAAATGTTTATATATCACATTATCAAATATCTATTATTCTCCATTTTACTCGATCTCCTAAACGGTTAAAGATAGGACATCGCGGTTATCACCAGTGGATTTAGCACCTCATTTTACATAAAATAGATCCTATAAGTCTACTCTCAAGAGTTGATAAAAGTAAAAACGAATAAAATGTTTAGATATCACATTATCTAATATCTATTATTCTCCATTTTACTCGATCTCCAAAACGGTTAAAGATAGGACGTCGTGGTTTTCACCAGTGGATTTAGCACCTCATTTTACATGAAATAAGTCCTATAAGTCTACTCTCAAGAGTTGATAAAGGTACAAACGAATAAAATGTTTATATATCACATTTTCAAATATCTATTATTCTCCATTTTACTCGATCTCCTAAACGGTTAAAGATATCACATCGCGGTTTTCACCAGTGAATTTAGCACCTCATTTTACATAAAATAGGTCCTATAAGTCTACACTCAAGAGTTGATAAAAGTAAAAACGAATAAAATGTTTATATATCACATTTTCAAATATCTATTATTTTCCATTTTACTCGATCTCCTAAACGGTAAAAGATAGGACATCGCGGTTTTCTCCAGTGGATTTAGTACCTCATTTTACATAAAATAAGTCCTATAAGTCTACTCTCAAGAGTTGATAAAGGTACAAACGAATAAAATGTTTATATATCACATTTTCAAATATCTATTATTTTCCATTTTACTCGATCTCCTAAACGGTTAAAGATAGGACATCGCGGTTTCACCAGTGGATTAAGCACCTCATTTTACATAAAATAAGTCCTATAAGTCTACTCTCAAGAGTTGATAAAGGTAAAAACGAATAAAATGTTTATATATCACATTTTCAAATATCTATTATTTTCCATTTTACTCGATGTCCTAAACGGTAAAAGATTGGACATCGCGGTTTTTACCAGTGGATTTAGCACCTCATTTTACATAAAATAAGTCTTATAAGTCTACTCTCAAGAGTTGATAAAGATTCAAACGAATAAAATGTTTATATATCACATTATCAAATATCTATTATTCTCCATTTTACTCGATCTCCAAAACGGTTAAAGATAGGACATCGCGGTTTTCACGAGTGGATTTAGCACCTCATTTTACATAAAATAAGTCCTATAAGTCTACTCTCAAGAGTTGATAAAGGTAAAAACGAATAAAATGTTTATATATCACATTTTCAAATATCTATTTTTATCCATTTTACTCGATCTCCTAAACGGTTCAAGATAGGACATCGCGGTTTTCACCAGTGGATTAAGCACATCATTTTACATAAAATAGGTCCTATAAGTCTACTCTCAAGAGTTGATAAAGGTAAAAACGAATAAAATGTTTATATATCACATTTTCAAATATCTATTTTTATCCATTTTACTCGATCTCCTAAACGGTTCAAGATAGGACATCGCGGTTTTCACCAGTGGATTAAGCACATCATTTTACATAAAATAGGTCCTATAAGTCTACTCTCAAGAGTTGATAAAGGTACACACGAATAAAATGTTTATATATCACATTTTCAAATATATTTTTTTCTCCTTTTTACTCGATCTCCTAAACGGTTCAAGATTGGACATCGCGGTTTTCACCAGTGGATTTAGCACCTCATTTTACATAAAATAAGTCCTATAAGTCTACTCTTAAGAGTTCATAAAGGTACAAACGAATAAAATGTTTATATATCACATTTTCAAATATCTATTATTCTCCAATTTACTCGATCTCCTAAACGGTTAAAGATAGGACATCGCGGTTTTACCAGTGGATTAAGCACCTCATTTTACATAAAATAAGTCCCATAAGTCTACTCTCAAGAGTTGATAAAGGTACAAACGAATAAAATGTTTATATGTCACAATATCAAATATCTATTATTCTTCATTTTACTCGATCTCCTAAACGGTTAAAGATAGGACATCGCGGATTTCACCAGTGGATTTAGCACCTCATTTTACATAAAATAAGACCTATAAGTCTACTCTCAAGAGTTGATAAAGGTACAAACGAATAAAATGTTTATATATCACATTTTCAAATATCTATTATTCTCCAATTTACTCGATCTCCTAAACGGTTAAAGATAGGACATCGCGGTTTCACCAGTGGATTTATCACCTCATTTTACATAAAATAGGTCCTATAAGTCTACCCTCAAGAGTTGATCAAGGTACAAACGAATAAAATGTTTAAATATCACATTTTCAAATTTCTATTATATTCCATTTTACTCGATCTCCTAAACGGTAAAAGATAGGACATCGCGGTTTTCATCAGTGGATTAAGCACCCCATTTTACATAAAATAAGTCCTATAAGTCTACTCTCAAGAGTTGATAAAGGTAAAAACGAATAAAATGTTTATATATCACATTTTCAAATATCTATTATTCTCCATTTTACTCGATTTCCTAAACGGTTAAAGATAGGACATCGCGGTTTTTACCAGTGGATTTAGCACCTCATTTTACATAAAATAGGTCCTATAAGTCTACTCTCAAATGTTGATAAAGGATCAAACGAATAAAATGTTTATATATCACATTTTCAAATGTCTATTATTCTCCATTTTACTCGATTTCCTAAACGGTTAAAGATAGGACAACGAGGTTTTCACCAGTGGATTTAGCACCTCATTTTACATAAAATAGGTCCTATAAGTCTACTCTTAAGAGTTGATAAAGGTAAAAACGAATAAAATGTTTATATATCACATTTTCAAATATCTATTTTTCTCCATTTTACTCGATCTTCTAAACGGTTCAAGATAGGACATCGCGGTTTTCACCAGTGGATTAAGCACCTCATTTAACATAAAATAAGTCCTATAAGTCTACTCTCAAGATTTGATAAAGGTACAATCGAATAAAATGTTTATATATTACATTTTCAAATATCTATTATTCTCCATTTTACTCGGTCTCTTAAACGGTGAAAGATAGGACATCGCGGCTTTCACCAGTGGATTTAGCACCTCATTTTACATAAAATAAGTCCTATAAGTCTACTCTCAAGAGTTGATAAAGGAACAAACGAATAAAATGTTTATATATCATATTATCTAATATCTATTATTCTCCATTATGCTCGATCTCCTAAACGGTTAAAGATAGGACACCGCGGATATCACCAGTGGATTTAGCACCTCATTTTACATAAAACAGGTCCTATAAGTCTACCCTCATGAGTTGATCAAGGTACAAACGAATAAAATGTTAATATATCACATTTTCAAATATCTATTATTCTTTATTTTACTCGATCTCCTAAATGGTAAAAGATAGGACATCGCGGTTTTTATAAGTGGATTAGGCACCCCATTTTACATAAAATAAGTCTTATAAGTCTACTCTCAAGAGTTGATAATGGTAAAAACGAATAAGATTATTATATATCACATTTTCAAATATCTATTATTCTTCATTTTACTCGATCTCCTAAACGGTTCAAGATAAGACATCGCAGTTTTCACCAGTGGATTTAGCACCTCATTTTACATAAAATAAGTCCTATAAGTCTACTTTCAAATGTTGATAAAGGTACAAACGAATAAAATGTTTATATATCACATTTTCAAATATCTATTATTCTCCATTTTACTCGATCTCCTAAACGGTTAAAGATAGTACATCGCGGTTTTCACCAGTGGATTTCGAACCTCATTTTACATAAAATTGGTCCTATAAGTCTACTCTCAAGAGTTGATAAAAGTAAAAACGAATAAAATGTTTATATATCACATTTTCAAATATCTATTATTCTCCATTTTACTTGATCTCCTAAACGGTTAAAGATATCACATCGCGGTTTTCACCAGTGGATTTAGCACCTCATTTTACATAAAATAGGTCCTATAGTTCTACATTTATGAGTTAATCAAGGTACAAACGAATAATATGTTAATATATCACATTTTCAAATATCTATTATTTTCCATTTTACTCGATCTCCTAAACGGTTAAAGATATCACATCGCGGCTTTCACCAGTGGATTTAGCACCTCATTTTACATAAAATAAGTCCTATAAGTCTACTCTCAAGAGTTGATAAAGGAACAAACGAATAAAATGTTTAGATATCACATTATCTAATATCTATTATTCTCCATTTTACTCGATCTCCAAAACGGTTAAAGATAGGACGTCGTGGTTTTCACCAGTGGATTTAGCACCTCATTTTACATGAAATAAGTCCTATAAGTCTACTCTCAAGAGTTGATAAAGGTACAAACGAATAAAATGTTTATATATCACATTTTCAAATATCTATTATTCTCCATTTTACTCGATCTCCTAAACGGTTAAAGATATCACATCGCGGTTTTCACCAGTGAATTTAGCACCTCATTTTACATAAAATAGGTCCTATAAGTCTACACTCAAGAGTTGATAAAAGTAAAAACGAATAAAATGTTTATATATCACATTTTCAAATATCTATTATTTTCCATTTTACTCGATCTCCTAAACGGTAAAAGATAGGACATCGCGGTTTTCTCCAGTGGATTTAGTACCTCATTTTACATAAAATAAGTCCTATAAGTCTACTCTCAAGAGTTGATAAAGGTACAAACGAATAAAATGTTTATATATCACATTTTCAAATATCTATTATTTTCCATTTTACTCGATCTCCTAAACGGTTAAAGATAGGACATCGCGGTTTCACCAGTGGATTAAGCACCTCATTTTACATAAAATAAGTCCTATAAGTCTACTCTCAAGAGTTGATAAAGGTAAAAACGAATAAAATGTTTATATATCACATTTTCAAATATCTATTATTTTCCATTTTACTCGATGTCCTAAACGGTAAAAGATTGGACATCGCGGTTTTTACCAGTGGATTTAGCACCTCATTTTACATAAAATAAGTCTTATAAGTCTACTCTCAAGAGTTGATAAAGATTCAAACGAATAAAATGTTTATATATCACATTATCAAATATCTATTATTCTCCATTTTACTCGATCTCCAAAACGGTTAAAGATAGGACATCGCGGTTTTCACGAGTGGATTTAGCACCTCATTTTACATAAAATAAGTCCTATAAGTCTACTCTCAAGAGTTGATAAAGGTAAAAACGAATAAAATGTTTATATATCACATTTTCAAATATCTATTTTTATCCATTTTACTCGATCTCCTAAACGGTTCAAGATAGGACATCGCGGTTTTCACCAGTGGATTAAGCACATCATTTTACATAAAATAGGTCCTATAAGTCTACTCTCAAGAGTTGATAAAGGTACAAACGAATAAAATGTTTATATATCACATTTTCAAATATATTTTTTTCTCCTTTTTACTCGATCTCCTAAACGGTTCAAGATTGGACATCGCGGTTTTCACCAGTGGATTTAGCACCTCATTTTACATAAAATAAGTCCTATAAGTCTACTCTTAAGAGTTGATAAAGGTACAAACGAATAAAATGTTTATATATCACATTTTCAAATATCTATTATTCTCCAATTTACTCGATCTCCTAAACGGTTAAAGATAGGACATCGCGGTTTCACCAGTGGATTAAGCACCTCATTTTACATAAAATAAGTCCCATAAGTCTACTCTCAAGAGTTGATAAAGGTACAAACGAATAAAATGTTTATATGTCACAATATCAAATATCTATTATTCTTCATTTTACTCGATCTCCTAAACGGTTAAAGATAGTACATCGCGGTTTTCACCAGTGGATTTAGAACCCCATTTTACATAAAATTGGTCCTATAAGTCTACTCTCAAGAGTTGATAAAAGTAAAAACGAATAAAATGTTTATATATCACATTTTCAAATATCTCTTCTCCATTTTACTCGATCTCCTAATTGGTTCAAGATAGGACATCGCGGTTTTCACCAGTGGATTTAGCACCTCATTTTACATAAAATAGGTCCTATAAGTCTACTCTCAAGAGTTGATAAAGGTACAAACGAATAAAATGTTTATATATCACATTTTCAAATATCTATTATTCTCCAATTTACTCGATCCCCTAAACGGTTAAAGATAGGACATCGCGGTTTCACCAGTGGATTAAGCACCTCATTTTACATAAAATAAGTCCCATAAGTCTACTCTCAAGAGTTGATAAAGGTACAAACGAATAAAATGTTTATATATCACAATATCAAATATCTATTATTCTTCATTTTACTCGATCTCCTAAACGGTTAAAGATAGTACATCGCGGTTTTCACCAGTGGATTTAGCACCTCATTTTACATGAAATAAGTCCTATAAGTCTACTCTCAAGAGTTGATAAAGGTACAAACGAATAAAATGTTTATATATCACATTTTCAAATATCTATTATTCTCCATTTTACTCCATCTCCCAAACGGTTAAAGATAGGATATCGCGGTTTTCACCAGTGGATTTAGAACCTCATTTTATATAAAATAGGTCCTATAAGTCTACTCTCAAGAGTTGATAAAGGAACAAACGAATAAAATGTTTATATATCACATTTTCAAATATCTATTATTCTCCAATTTACTCGATCCCCTAAACGGTTAAAGATAGGACATCGCGGTTTCACCAGTGGATTAAGCACCTCATTTTACATAAAATAAGTCCCATAAGTCTACTCTCAAGAGTTGATAAAGGTACAAACGAATAAAATGTTTATATATCACAATATCAAATATCTATTATTCTTCATTTTACTCGATCTCCTAAACGGTTAAAGATAGTACATCGCGGTTTTCACCAGTGGATTTAGCACCTCATTTTACATGAAATAAGTCCTATAAGTTTACTCTCAAGAGTTGATAAAGGTACAAACGAATAAAATGTTTATATATCACATTTTCAAATATCTATTATTCTCCATTTTACTCCATCTCCCAAACGGTTAAAGATAGGATATCGCGGTTTTCACCAGTGGATTTAGAACCTCATTTTATATAAAATAGGTCCTATAAGTCTACTCTCAAGAGTTGATAAAGGAACAAACGAATAAAATGTTTATATATCATATTATCAAATATCTATTATTCTCCATTTTACTCGATCTCCTAAACAGTTAAAGATAGGACATCGCGGTTTTCACCAGTGGATTTAGCACCTCATTTTACATAAAATAAGTCTTATAAGTCTACTCTCAAGAGTTGATAAAGGTTCAAACGAATAAAATGTTTATATATCGCATTTTCAAATATCCATTATTCTCCATTTTACTCGATCTCCTAAACGGTTAAAGATAGGACATCGCGGTTTTCACCAGTGGATTAAGCACCTCATTTTACATAAAATAAGTCCTATAAGTCTACTCTCAAGAGTTGATAAAGGTACAAACGAATAAAATGTTTATATATCACATTATCAAATATCTATTTTTCATCATTTTACTCGATCTCCTAAACGGTTAAAGATAGGACATCGCGGTTTTCACCAGTGGATTTAGAACCTCATTTTACATAAAATAGATCCTATAAGTCTACTCTCAAGAGTTGATAAAGGTAAAAACGAATAAAATGTTTACATATCACATTTTCAAATATCTATTATTCTCCAATTTACTCGATCTCCTAAACGGTTAAAGATATCACATCGCGGTTTTCACCAGTGGATTTAGCACCTCATTTTACATAAAATAGGTCCTATAAGTCTACACTCAAGAGTTGATAAAAGTAAAAACGAATAAAATGTTTATATATCACATTTTCAAATATCTATTATTTTCCATTTTACTCGATCTCCTAAACGGTAAAAGATAGGACATCGCGGTTTTCTCCAGTGGATTTAGTACCTCATTTTACATAAAATGAGTCCTATAAGTCTACTCTCAAGAGTTGATAAAGGTACAAACGAATAAAATGTTTATATATCACATTATCAAATATCTATTATTCTCCATTTTACTCGATCTCCTAAACGGTTAAAGATAGGACATCGCGGTTATCACCAGTGGATTTAGCACCTCATTTTACATAAAATAGATCCTATAAGTCTACTCTCAAGAGTTGATAAAAGTAAAAACGAATAAAATGTTTAGATATCACATTATCAAATATCTATTATTCTCCATTTTACTCGATCTCCAAAACGGTTAAAGATAGGACGTCGTGGTTTTCACCAGTGGATTTAGCACCTCATTTTACATGAAATAAGTCCTATAAGTCTACTCTCAAGAGTTGATAAAGGTACAAACGAATAAAATGTTTATATATCACATTTTCAAATATCTATTATTCTCCATTTTACTCGATCTCCTAAACGGTTAAAGATATCACATCGCGGTTTTCACCAGTGAATTTAGCACCTCATTTTACATAAAATAGGTCCTATAAGTCTACACTCAAGAGTTGATAAAAGTAAAAACGAATAAAATGTTTATATATCACATTTTCAAATATCTATTATTTTCCATTTTACTCGATCTCCTAAACGGTAAAAGATAGGACATCGCGGTTTTCTCCTGTGGATTTAGTACCTCATTTTACATAAAATAAGTCCTATAAGTCTACTCTCAAGAGTTGATAAAGGTACAAACGAATAAAATGTTTATATATCACATTTTCAAATATCTCTTCTCCATTTTACTCGATCTCCTAAACGGTTAAAGATAGGACATCGCGGTTTTCACGCGGTTTTCGCCAGTGGATTTAGCACCTCATTTAACATAAAATAAGTCCTATAAGTCTACTCTCAAGAGTTGATAAAGGTACAAACGAATAAAATGTTTATATATCACATTTTCAAATATCTATTATTTTCCATTTTACTCGATCTCCTAAACGGTTAAAGATAGGACATCGCGGTTTCACCAGTGGATTAAGCACCTCATTTTACATAAAATAAGTCCTATAAGTCTACTCTCAAGAGTTGATAAAGGTAAAAACGAATAAAATGTTTATATATCACATTTTCAAATATCTATTATTTTCCATTTTACTCGATGTCCTAAACGGTAAAAGATTGGACATCGCGGTTTTTACCAGTGGATTTAGCACCTCATTTTACATAAAATAAGTCTTATAAGTCTACTCTCAAGAGTTGATAAAGATTCAAACGAATAAAATGTTTATATATCACATTATCAAATATCTATTATTCTCCATTTTACTCGATCTCCAAAACGGTTAAAGATAGGACATCGCGGTTTTCACGAGTGGATTTAGCACCTCATTTTACATAAAATAAGTCCTATAAGTCTACTCTCAAGAGTTGATAAAGGTAAAAACGAATAAAATGTTTATATATCACATTTTCAAATATCTATTTTTATCCATTTTACTCGATCTCCTAAACGGTTCAAGATAGGACATCGCGGTTTTCACCAGTGGATTAAGCACATCATTTTACATAAAATAGGTCCTATAAGTCTACTCTCAAGAGTTGATAAAGGTACAAACGAATAAAATGTTTATATATCACATTTTCAAATATATTTTTTTCTCCTTTTTACTCGATCTCCTAAACGGTTCAAGATTGGACATCGCGGTTTTCACCAGTGGATTTAGCACCTCATTTTACATAAAATAAGTCCTATAAGTCTACTCTTAAGAGTTGATAAAGGTACAAACGAATAAAATGTTTATATATCACATTTTCAAATATCTATTATTCTCCAATTTACTCGATCTCCTAAACGGTTAAAGATAGGACATCGCGGTTTCACCAGTGGATTAAGCACCTCATTTTACATAAAATAAGTCCCATAAGTCTACTCTCAAGAGTTGATAAAGGTACAAACGAATAAAATGTTTATATGTCACAATATCAAATATCTATTATTCTTCATTTTACTCGATCTCCTAAACGGTTAAAGATAGTACATCGCGGTTTTCACCAGTGGATTTAGAACCTCATTTTACATAAAATTGGTCCTATAAGTCTACTCTCAAGAGTTGATAAAAGTAAAAACGAATAAAATGTTTATATATCACATTTTCAAATATTTCTTCTCCATTTTACTCGATCTCCTAATTGGTTCAAGATAGGACATCGCGGTTTTCACCAGTGGATTCAGCACCTCATTTTACATAAAATAGGTCCTATAAGTCTACTCTCAAGAGTTGATAAAGGTACAAACGAATAAAATGTTTATATATCACATTTTCAAATATCTATTATTCTCCAATTTACTCGATCCCCTAAACGGTTAAAGATAGGACATCGCGGTTTCACCAGTGGATTAAGCACCTCATTTTACATAAAATAAGTCCCATAAGTCTACTCTTAAGAGTTGATAAAGGTACAAACGAATAAAATGTTTATATATCACATTTTCAAATATCTATTATTCTCCAATTTACTCGATCTCGTAAACGGTTAAAGATAGGACATCGCGGTTTCACCAGTGGATTAAGCACCTCATTTTACATAAAATAAGTCCCATAAGTCTACTCTCAAGAGTTGATAAAGGTACAAACGAATAAATTGTTTATATATCACAATATCAAATATCTATTATTCTTCATTTTACTCGATCTCCTAAACGGTTAAAGATAGTACATCGCGGTTTTCACTAGTGGATTTAGAACCTCATTTTACATAAAATTGGGCCTATAAGTCTACTCTTAAGAGTTGATAAAAGTAAAAACGAATAAAATGTTTATATATCACATTTTCAAATATCTATTATTCTCCATTTTACTTGATCTCCTAAACGGTTAAAGATATCACATCGCGGTTTTCACCAGTGGATTTAGCACCTCATTTTACATAAAATAGATCCTATAAGTCTACTCTCAAGAGTTGATAAAAGTTAAAACGAATAAAATGTTTATATATCACATTATCAAATATCTATTATTCTCCATTTTACTCGATCTCCAAAACGGTTAAAGATAGGACATCGTGGTTTTCACCAGTGGATTTAGCACCTCATTTTACATGAAATAAGTCCTATAAGTCTACTCTCAAGAGTTGATAAAGGTACAAACGAATAAAATGTTTATATATCACATTTTCAAATATCTCTTCTCCATTTTACTCGATCTCCTAAACGGTTAAAGATAGAACATCGCGGTTTTCACGCGGTTTTCGCCAGTGGATTTAGCACCTCATTTAACATAAAATAAGTCCTATAAGTCTACTCTCAAGAGTTGATAAAGGTACAAACGATTAAAATGTTTATATATCACATTTTCAAATATCCCTTCTCCATTTTACTCGATCTCCTAAACGGTTAAAGATAGGACATCGCGGTTTTCACGCGGTTTTCGCCAGTGGATTTAGCACCTCATTTTACATAAAATAAGTCCTATAAGTCTACTCTCAAGAGTTGATAAAGGTACAAACGAATAAAATGTTTATATATCACATTATCAAATATCTATTATTCTTCATTTTACTCGATCTCCTAAACGGCTAAAGATAGGTCATCGCGGTTTTCACCAGTGGATTTAGAACCTCATTTTACATAAAATAGGTCCTATAAATCTACTCTCAAGAGTTGATAAAGGTACAAACGAATAAAATGTTTATATATCACATTTTCAAATATCTATTGTTCTCCATTTTACTCGATCTCCTAAACGGTTAAAGATATCACATCGCGGTTTTTACCTGTGGATTTAGCACCTCATTTTACATAAAATAAGTCCTATAAGTCTACTCTCAAGAGTTGATAAAGGTACATACGAATAAAATGTTTATATATCACATTTTCAAATATCTATTTTTCTCCTTTTTACTCGATCTCCTAAACGGTTCAAGGTAGGACATCGCGGTTTTCACCAGTGGATTTAGCACCTCATTTTACATAAAATAAGTCCTATAAGTCTACTCTTAAGAGTTGATAAAGGTACAAACGAATAAAATGTTTATATATCACATTTTCAAATATCTATTATTCTCCATTTTACTCGATCTCCTAAACGGTTAAAGATAGGACATCGCGGATTTCACCAGTGGATTTAGCACCTCATTTTACATAAAATAAGACCTATAAGTCTACTCTCAAGAGTTGATAAAGGTACAAACGAATAAAATGTTTATATATCACATTTTCAAATATCTATTATTCTCCAATTTACTCGATCTCCTAAACGGTTAAAGATAGGACATCGCGGTTTCACCAGTGGATTAAGCACCTCATTTTACATAAAATAAGTCCCATAAGTCTACTCTCAAGAGTTGATAAAGGTACAAACGAATAAAATGTTTATATATCACAATATCAAATATCTATTATTCTCCATTTTACTCGATCTCCTAAACGGTTAAAGATAGGACATCGCGGATTTCACCAGTGGATTTAGCACCTCATTTTACATAAAATAAGTCCTATAAGTCTACTCTTAAGAGTTGATAAAGGTACAAACGAATAAAATGTTTATATATCACATTATCAAATATCTATTATTCTCCAATTTACTCGATCTCCTAAACGGTTAAAGATAGGAAATCGCGGTTTTCACCAGTGGATTTAGAACCTCATTTTACATAAAATAAATCTTATAAGTCTACTCTCAAGAGTAATAAAGGTACAAACGAATAAAATGTTTATATATCACATTTTCAAATATCTATTATTTTCCATTTTACTCGATCTCCTAAACGGTAAAAGATAGGACATCGCGGTTTTCACCAGTGGATTTAGCACCTCATTTTACATAAAATAAGTCCTTTAAGTCTACTCTCAAGAGTTGATAAAGGTAAAAACGAGTAAAATGTTTATATATCACATTTTCAAATATCTATTATTCTCCATTTTACTCGATCTCCTAAACGGTTAAAGATAGGATATCGCGGTTTTTACCAGTGGATTTAGCACCTCATTTTACATAAAATAGGTCCTATAAATCTACTCTCAAGAGTTGATAAAGGTACAAACGAATAAAATGTTTATATATCACATTTTCAAATATCTATTGTTCTCCATTTTACTCGATCTCCTAAACGGTTAAAGATATCACATCGCGGTTTTTACCTGTGGATTTAGCACCTCATTTTACATAAAATAGGTCCTATAAGTCTACTCTCAAGAGTTGATAAAGGTAAAAACGAATAAAATGTTTATATATCACATTTTCAAATATCTATTATTTTCCATTTTACTCGATCTCCTAAACGGTTCAAGATAGGACATCGCGGTTTTCACCAGTGGATTTAGCACCTCATTTTACATAAAATAAGTCCTATAAGTCTACTCTTAAGAGTTGATAAAGGTACAAACGAATAAAATGTTTATATATCACATTTTCAAATATCTATTATTCTCCATTTTACTCGATCTCCTAAACGGTTAAAGATAGGACATCGCGGATTTCACCAGTGGATTTAGCACCTCATTTTACATAAAATAAGACCTATAAGTCTACTCTCAAGAGTTGATAAAGGTACAAACGAATAAAATGTTTATATATCACATTTTCAAATATCTATTATTCTCCAATTTACTCGATCTCCTAAACGGTTAAAGATAGGACATCGCGGTTTCACCAGTGGATTAAGCACCTCATTTTACATAAAATAAGTCCCATAAGTCTACTCTCAAGAGTTGATAAAGGTACAAACGAATAAAATGTTTATATATCACAATATCAAATATCTATTATTCTTCATTTTACTCGATCTCCTAAACGGTTAAAGATAGTACATCGCGGTTTTCACCAGTGGATTTAGAACCTCATTTTACATAAAATTGGTCCTATAAGTCTACTCTCAAGAGTTGATAAAAGTAAAAACGAATAAAATGTTTATATATCACATTTTCAAATATCTATTATTCTCCATTTTACTTGATCTCCTAAACGGTTAAAGATATCACATCGCGGTTTTCACCAGTGGATTTAGCACCTCATTTTACATAAAATAGATCCTATAAGTCTACTCTCAAGAGTTGATAAAATTAAAAACGAATAAAATGTTTATATATCACATTATCAAATATCTATTATTCTCCATTTTACTCGATCTCCAAAACGGTTAAAGATAGGACATCGTGGTTTTCACCAGTGGATTTAGCACCTCATTTTACATGAAATAAGTCCTATAAGTCTACTCTCAAGAGTTGATAAAGGTACAAACGAATAAAATGTTTATATATCACATTTTCAAATATCTCTTCTCCATTTTACTCAATCTCCTAAACGGTTAAAGATAGGACATCGCGGTTTTCACGCGGTTTTCACCAGTTGATTTAGCACCTCATTTAACATAAAATAAGTCCTATAAGTCTACTCTCAAGAGTTGATAAAGGTACAAACGAATAAAATGATTATATATAACATTTTCAAATATCTCTTCTCCATTTTACTCGATCTCCTAAACGGTTAAAGATAGGACATCGCGGATTTCACCAGTGGATTTAGCACCTTATTTTACATAAAATAAGTCCTATAAGTCTACTCTCAAGAGTTGATAAGGGTACAAACGAATAAAATGTTTATATACCACATTATCAAATATCTATTATTCTCCAATTTACTCGATCTCCTAAACGGTTAAAGATAGGAAATCGCGGTTTTCACCAGTGGATTTAGAATATCATTTTACATAAAATAAATCTTATAAGTCTACTCTCAAGAGTAATAAAGGTACAATCGAATAAAATGTTTATATATCACATTTTCAAATATCTATTATTCTCCATTTTACTTGATCTCCTAAACGGTTAAAGATAGGACATCGCGGTTTTTACCAGTGGATTTAGCACCTCATTTTACATAAAATAAGTCCTATAAGTCTACTCTCAAGAGTTGATAAAGGTACAAACTAATAAAATGTTTATATATCACATTTTCAAATATCTATTATTCTCCATTTTACTCCATCTCCTAAACGGTTAAAGATAGGACATCGCGGTTTTCACCAGTGGATTTAGCACCTCATTTTACATGAAATAAGTCCTATAAGTCTACTCTCAAGAGTTGATAAAGGTACAAACGAATAAAATGTTTATATATCACATTTTCAAATATCTCTTCTCCATTTTACTCGGTCTCCTAAACGGTTAAGATAGGACATCGCGGTTTTCACGCGGTTTTCGCCAGTGGATTTAGCACCTCATTTAACATAAAATAAGTCCTATAAGTCTACTCTCAAGAGTTGATAAAGGTACAAACGATTAAAATGTTTATATATCACATTTTCAAATATCCCTTCTCCATTTTACTCGATCTCCTAAACGGTTAAAGATAGGACATCGCGGATTTCACCAGTGGATTTAGCACCTCATTTTACATAAAATAAGTCCTATAAGTCTACTCTCAAGAGTTGATAAAGGTACAAACGTATAAAATGTTTATATATCACATTATCAAATATCTATTATTCTTCATTTTACTCGATCTCCTAAACGGCTAAAGATAGGACATCGCGGTTTTCACCAGTGGATTTAGAACCTCATTTTACATAAAATAGGTCCTATAAATCTACTCTCAAGAGTTGATAAAGGTACAAACGAATAAAATGTTTATATATCACATTTTCAAATATCTATTGTTCTCCATTTTACTCGATCTCCTAAACGGTTAAAGATATCACATCGCGGTTTTTACCTGTGGATTTAGCACCTCATTTTACATAAAATAAGTCCCATAAGTCTACTCTCAAGAGTTGATAAAGGTACAAACGAATAAAATGTTTATATATCACAATATCAAATATCTATTATTCTTCATTTTACTCGATCTCCTAAACGGTTAAAGATAGTACATCGCGGTTTTCACCAGTGGATTTAGCACCTCATTTTACATAAAATAAGTCCTATAAGTCTACTCTCAAGAGTTGATAAAGGTACAAACGAATAAAATGTTTATATATCACATTTTCAAATATCTTTTCTCCATTTTACTCGATCTCCTAAACGGTTAAAGATAGGACATCGCGGTTTTCACGCGGTTTTCACCAGTGGATTTAGAACCTCATTTAACATAAAATAAGTCCTATAAGTCTACTTTCAAGAGTTGATAAAGGTAAAAACGAATAAAATGTTTATATATCACATTTTCAAATATCTATTATTTTCCATTTTACTCGATCTCCTAAACGGTTCAAGATAGGACATCGCGGTTTTCACCAGTGGATTTAGCACCTCATTTTACATAAAATAGGTCCTATAAGTCTACTCTCAAGAGTTGATAAAGGTACAAACGAATAAAATGTTTATATATCACATTTTCAAATATCTATTTTTCTCCTTTTTACTCGATCTCCTAAACGGTTCAAGATAGGACATCGCGGTTTTCACCAGTGGATTTAGCACCTCATTTTACATAAAATAAGTCCTATAAGTCTACTCTTAAGAGTTGATAAAGGTACAAACGAATAAAATGTTTATATATCACATTTTCAAATATCTATTATTCTCCATTTTACTCGATCTCCTAAACGGTTGAAGATAGGACATCGCGGATTTCACCAGTGGATTTAGCACCTCATTTTACATAAAATAAGACCTATAAGTCTACTCTCAAGAGTTGATAAAGGTACAAACGAATAAAATGTTTATATATCACATTTTCAAATATCTATTATTCTCCATTTTACTCGATCTCCTAAACGGTTAAAGATAGGACATCGCGGATTTCACCAGTGGATTAAGCACCTCATTTTACATAAAATAAGATCTATAAGTCTACTCTCAAGAGTTGATAAAGGTAAAAACGAATAAAATGTTTATATATCACATTTTCAAATATCTATTATTTTCCATTTTACTCGATCTCCTAAACGGTTCAAGATAGGACATCGCGGTTTTCACCAGTGGATTTAGCACCTCATTTTACATAAAATAGGTCCTATAAGTCTACTCTCAAGAGTTGATAAAGGTACAAACGAATAAAATGTTTATATATCACATTTTCAAATATCTATTTTTCTCCTTTTTACTCGATCTCCTAAACGGTTCAAGATAGGACATCGCGGTTTTCACCAGTGGATTTAGCACCTCATTTTACATAAAATAAGTCCTATAAGTCTACTCTTAAGAGTTGATAAAGGTACAAACGAATAAAATGTTTATATATCACATTTTCAAATATCTATTATTCTCCAATTTACTCGATCTCCTAAACGGTTAAAGATAGGACATCGCGGTTTCACCAGTGGATTAAGCACCTCATTTTACATAAAATAAGTCCCATAAGTCTACTCTCAAGAGTTGATAAAGGTACAAACGAATAAAATGTTTATATATCACAATATCAAATATCTATTATTCTTCATTTTACTCGATCTCCTAAACGGTTAAAGATAGTACATCGCGGTTTTCACTAGTGGATTTAGAACCTCATTTTACATAAAATTGGGCCTATAAGTCTACTCTCAAGAGTTGATAAAAGTAAAAACGAATAAAATGTTTATATATCACATTTTCAAATATCTATTATTCTCCATTTTACTTGATCTCCTAAACGGTTAAAGATATCACATCGCGGTTTTCACCAGTGGATTTAGCACCTCATTTTACATAAAATAGATCCTATAAGTCTACTCTCAAGAGTTGATAAAAGTAAAAACGAATAAAATGTTTATATATCACATTATCAAATATCTATTATTCTCCATTTTACTCGATCTCCAAAACGGTTAAAGATAGGACATCGTGGTTTTCACCAGTGGATTTAGCACCTCATTTTACATGAAATAAGTCCTATAAGTCTACTCTCAAGAGTTGATAAAGGTACAAACGAATAAAATGTTTATATATCACATTTTCAAATATCTATTTTTCTCCTTTTTACTCGATCTCCTAAGCGGTTCAAGATAGGACATCGCGGTTTTCACCAGTGGATTTAGCACCTCATTTTACATAAAATAAGTCCTATAAGTCTACTCTTAAGAGTTGATAAAGGTACAAACGAATAAAATGTTTATATATCCCATTTTCAAATATCTATTATTTTCCATTTTACTCGATCTCCTAAACGGTTAAAGATAGGACATCGCGGATTTCACCAGTGGATTTAGCACCTCATTTTACATAAAATAAGACCTATAAGTCTACTCTCAAGAGTTGATAAAGGTACAAACGAATAAAATGTTTATATATCACATTTTCAAATATCTATTATTCTCCAATTTACTCGATCTCCTAAACGGTTAAAGATAGGACATCGCGGTTTCACCAGTGGATTAAGCACCTCATTTTACATAAAATAAGTCCCATAAGTCTACTCTCAAGAGTTGATAAAGGTACAAACGAATAAAATGTTTATATATCACAATATCAAATATCTATTATTCTCCATTTTACTCGATCTCCTAAACGGTTAAAGATAGGACATCGCGATTTTCACCAGTGGATTTATCACCTCATTTTACATAAAATAGGTCCTATAAGTCTACCCTCAAGAGTTGATCAAGGTACAAACGAATAAAATGTTTAAATATCACATTTTCAAATTTCTATTATATTCCATTTTACTCGATCTCCTAAACGGTAAAAGATAGGACATCGCGGTTTTCATCAGTGGATTAAGCACCCCATTTTACATAAAATAAGTCCTATAAGTCTACTCTCAAGAGTTGATAAAGGTAAAAACGAATAAAATGTTTATATATCACATTTTCAAATATCTATATTTCTCCATTTTACTCGATTTCCTAAACGGTTAAAGATAGGACATCGCGGTTTTTACCAGTGGATTTAGCACCTCATTTTACATAAAATAGGTCCTATAAGTCTACTCTCAAATGTTGATAAAGGATCAAACGAATAAAATGTTTATATATCACATTTTCAAATGTCTATTATTCTCCATTTTACTCGATTTCCTAAACGGTTAAAGATAGGACAACGAGGTTTTCACCAGTGGATTTAGCACCTCATTTTACATAAAATAGGTCCTATAAGTCTACTCTTAAGAGTTGATAAAGGTAAAAACGAATAAAATGTTTATATATCACATTTTCAAATATCTATTTTTCTCCATTTTACTCGATCTTCTAAACGGTTCAAGATAGGACATCGCGGTTTTCACCAGTGGATTAAGCACCTCATTTAACATAAAATAAGTCCTATAAGTCTACTCTCAAGAGTTGATAAAGGTACAATCGAATAAAATGTTTATATATTACATTTTCAAATATCTATTATTCTCCATTTTACTCGGTCTCCTAAACGGTGAAAGATAGGACATCGCGGTTTTCACCAGTGGATTTAGCACCTCATTTTACATAAAATAAGTCCTATAAGTCTACTCTCAAGAGTTGATAAAGGAACAAACGAATAAAATGTTTATATATCATATTATCTAATATCTATTATTCTCCATTATGCTCGATCTCCTAAACGGTTAAAGATAGGACACCGCGGATATCACCAGTGGATTTAGCACCTCATTTTACATAAAACAGGTCCTATAAGTCTACCCTCATAAGTTGATCAAGGTACAAACGAATAAAATGTTAATATATCACATTTTCAAATATCTATTATTCTTTATTTTACTCGATCTCCTAAATGGTAAAAGATAGGACATCGCGGTTTTCATAAGTGGATTAGGCACCCCATTTTACATAAAATAAGTCTTATAAGTCTACTCTCAAGAGTTGATAATGGTAAAAACGAATAAGATTATTATATATCACATTTTCAAATATCTATTATTTTTCATTTTACTCGATCTCCTAAACGGTTCAAGATAAGACATCGCGGTTTTCACCAGTGGATTTAGAACCTCATTTTACATAAAATTGGTCCTATAAGTCTACTCTCAAGAGTTGATAAAAGTAAAAACGAATAAAATGTTTATATATCACATTTTCAAATATCTATTATTCTCCATTTTACTTGATCTCCTAAACGGTTAAAGATATCACATCGCGGTTTTCACCAGTGGATTTAGCACCTCATTTTACATAAAATAAGTCCTATAAGTCTACTCTCAAGAGTTGATAAAGGTAAAAACGAATAAAATGTTTATATATCACATTTTCAAATATCTATTATTCTCCATTTTACTCGATCTCCTAAACGGTTAAAGATATCACATCGCGGTTTTCACCAGTGGATTTAGCACCTCATTTTACATAAAATAAGACCTATAAGTCTACTCTCAAGAGTTGATAAAGGTACAAACGAATAAAATGTTTATATATCACATTTTCAAATATCTATTATTCTCCATTTTACTCGATCTCCTAAACGGTTAAAGATAGGACATCGCGGATTTCACCAGTGGATTAAGCACCTCATTTTACATAAAATAAGATCTATAAGTCTACTCTCAAGAGTTGATAAAGGTAAAAACGAATAAAATGTTTATATATCACATTTTCAAATATCTATTATTTTCCATTTTACTCGATCTCCTAAACGGTTCAAGATAGGACATCGCGGTTTTCACCAGTGGATTTAGCACCTCATTTTACATAAAATAGGTCCTAGAAGTCTACTCTCAAGAGTTGATAAAGGTACAAACGAATAAAATGTTTATATATCACATTTTCAAATATCTATTTTTCTCCTTTTTACTCGATCTCCTAAACGGTTCAAGATAGGACATCGCGGTTTTCACCAGTGGATTTAGCACCTCATTTTACATAAAATAAGTCCTATAAGTCTACTCTTAAGAGTTGATAAAGGTACAAACGAATAAAATGTTTATATATCACATTTTCAAATATCTATTATTCTCCAATTTACTCGATCTCCTAAACGGTTAAAGATAGGACATCGCGGTTTCACCAGTGGATTAAGCACCTCATTTTACATAAAATAAGTCCCATAAGTCTACTCTCAAGAGTTGATAAAGGTACAAACGAATAAAATGTTTATATATCACAATATCAAATATCTATTATTCTTCATTTTACTCGATCTCCTAAACGGTTAAAGATAGTACATCGCGGTTTTCACTAGTGGATTTAGAACCTCATTTTACATAAAATTGGGCCTATTAGTCTACTCTCAAGAGTTGATAAAAGTAAAAACGAATAAAATGTTTATATATCACATTTTCAAATATCTATTATTCTCCATTTTACTTGATCTCCTAAACGGTTAAAGATATCACATCGCGGTTTTCACCAGTGGATTTAGCACCTCATTTTACATAAAATAGATCCTATAAGTCTACTCTCAAGAGTTGATAAAAGTAAAAACGAATAAAATGTTTATATATCACATTATCAAATATCTATTATTCTCCATTTTACTCGATCTCCAAAACGGTTAAAGATAGGACATCGTGGTTTTCACCAGTGGATTTAGCACCTCATTTTACATGAAATAAGTCCTATAAGTCTACTCTCAAGAGTTGATAAAGGTACAAACGAATAAAATGTTTATATATCACATTTTCAAATATCTATTTTTCTCCTTTTTACTCGATCTCCTAAACGGTTCAAGATAGGACATCGCGGTTTTCACCAGTGGATTTAGCACCTCATTTTACATAAAATAAGTCCTATAAGTCTACTCTTAAGAGTTGATAAAGGTACAAACGAATAAAATGTTTATATATCACATTTTCAAATATCTATTATTCTCCATTTTACTCGATCTCCTAAACGGTTAAAGATAGGACATCGCGGATTTCACCAGTGGATTTAGCACCTCATTTTACATAAAATAAGACCTATAAGTCTACTCTCAAGAGTTGATAAAGGTACAAACGAATAAAATGTTTATATATCACATTTTCAAATATCTATTATTCTCCAATTTACTCGATCTCCTAAACGGTTAAAGATAGGACATCGCGGTTTCACCAGTGGATTAAGCACCTCATTTTACATAAAATAAGTCCCATAAGTCTACTCTCAAGAGTTGATAAAGGTACAAACGAATAAAATGTTTATATATCACAATATCAAATATCTATTATTCTCCATTTTACTCGATCTCCTAAACGGTTAAAGATAGGACATCGCGATTTTCACCAGTGGATTTATCACCTCATTTTACATAAAATAGGTCCTATAAGTCTACCCTCAAGAGTTGATCAAGGTACAAACGAATAAAATGTTTAAATATCACATTTTCAAATTTCTATTATATTCCATTTTACTCGATCTCCTAAACGGTAAAAGATAGGACATCGCGGTTTTCATCAGTGGATTAAGCACCCCATTTTACATAAAATAAGTCCTATAAGTCTACTCTCAAGAGTTGATAAAGGTAAAAACGAATAAAATGTTTATATATCACATTTTCAAATATCTATTATTCTCCATTTTACTCGATTTCCTAAACGGTTAAAGATAGGACAACGAGGTTTTCACCAGTGGATTTAGCACCTCATTTTACATAAAATAGGTCCTATAAGTCTACTCTTAAGAGTTGATAAAGGTAAAAACGAATAAAATGTTTATATATCACATTTTCAAATATCTATTTTTCTCCATTTTACTCGATCTTCTAAAGGGTTCAAGATAGGACATCGCGGTTTTCACCAGTGGATTAAGCACCTCATTTAACATAAAATAAGTCCTATAAGTCTACTCTCAAGAGTTGATAAAGGTACAATCGAATAAAATGTTTATATATTACATTTTCAAATATCTATTATTCTCCATTTTACTCGGTCTCCTAAACGGTGAAAGATAGGACATCGCGGTTTTCACCAGTGGATTTAGCACCTCATTTTACATAAAATAAGTCCTATAAGTCTACTCTCAAGAGTTGATAAAGGAACAAACGAATAAAATGTTTATATATCATATTATCAAATATCTATTATTCTCCATTATGCTCGATCTCCTAAACGGTTAAAGATAGGACACCGCGGATATCACCAGTGGATTTAGCACCTCATTTTACATAAAACAGGTCCTATAAGTCTACCCTCATAAGTTGATCAAGGTACAAACGAATAAAATGTTAATATATCACATTTTCAAATATCTATTATTCTTTATTTTACTCGATCTCCTAAATGGTAAAAGATAGGACATCGCGGTTTTCATAAGTGGATTAGGCACCCCATTTTACATAAAATAAGTCTTATAAGTCTACTCTCAAGAGTTGATAATGGTAAAAACGAATAAGATTATTATATATCACATTTTCAAATATCTATTATTCTTCATTTTACTCGATCTCCTAAACGGTTCAAGATAAGACATCGCGGTTTTCACCAGTGGATTTAGCACCTCATTTTACATAAAATAAGTCCTATAAGTCTACTTTCAAATGTTGATAAAGGTACAAACGAATAAAATGTTTATATATCACATTTTCAAATATCTATTATTCTCCATTTTACTCGATCTCCTAAACGGTTAAAGACAGTACATCGCGGTTTTCACCAGTGGATTTAGAACCTCATTTTACATAAAATTGGTCCTATAAGTCTACTCTCAAGAGTTGATAAAAGTAAAAACGAATAAAATGTTTATATATCACATTTTCAAATATCTATTATTCTCCATTTTACTTGATCTCCTAAACGGTTAAAGATATCACATCGCGGTTTTCACCAGTGGATTTAGCACCTCATTTTACATAAAATAAGTCCTATAAGTCTACTCTCAAGAGTTGATAAAGGTAAAAACGAATAAAATGTTTATATATCACATTTTCAAATATCTATTATTCTCCATTTTACTCGATCTCCTAAACGGTTGAAGATATCACATCGCGGTTTCCACCAGTGGATTTAGCACCTCATTTTACATAAAATAGGTCCTATAGTTCTACCTTTATGAGTTAATCAAGGTACAAACGAATAATATGTTAATATATCACATTTTCAAATATCTATTATTCTCCATTTTACTCGATCTCCTAAACGGTTAAAGATAGGACATCGCGGTTTTCACCAGTAGATTTACCACCTCATTTTACATAAAATAAGTCCTATAAGTCTACACTCAAGAGTTGATAAAAGTACAAACAAATAAAATGTTTATATATCACATTTTCAAATATCTATTATTCTCCATTTTACTCCATCTCCCAAACGGTTAAAGATAGGATATCGCGGTTTTCACCAGTGGATTTAGAACCTCATTTTATATAAAATAGGTCCTATAAGTCTACTCTCAAGAGTTGATAAAGGAACAAACGAATAAAATGTTTATATATCATATTATCAAATATCTATTATTCTCCATTTTACTCGATCTCCTAAACGGTTAAAGATAGGACATCGCGGTTTTCACCAGTGGATTTAGCACCTCATTTTACATAAAATAAGTCTTATAAGTCTACTCTCAAGAGTTGATAAAGGTTCAAACGAATAAAATGTTTATATATCACATTTTCAAATATCCATTATTCTCCATTTTACTCGATCTCCTAAACGGTTAAAGATAGGACATCGCGGTTTTTACCAGTGGATTAAGCACCTCATTTTACATAAAATAAGTCCTATAAGTCTACTCTCAAGAGTTGATAAAGGTACAAACGAATAAAATGTTTATATATCACATTATCAAATATCTATTTTTCATCATTTTACTCGATCTCCTAAACGGTTAAAGATAGGACATCGCGGTTTTCACCAGTGGATTTAGAACCTCATTTTACATAAAATAGATCCTATAAGTCTACTCTCAAGAGTTGATAAAGGTAAAAACGAATAAAATGTTTACATATCACATTTTCAAATATCTATTATTCTTCAATTTACTCGATCTCCTAAACGGTTAAAGATATCACATCGCGGTTTTCACCAGTGGATTTAGCACCTCATTTTACATAAAATAGGTCCTATAAGTCTACACTCAAGAGTTGATAAAAGTAAAAACGAATAAAATGTTTATATATCACATTTTCAAATATCTATTATTTTCCATTTTACTCGATCTCCTAAACGGTAAAAGATAGGACATCGCGGTTTTCTCCAGTGGATTTAGTACCTCATTTTACATAAAATGAGTCCTATAAGTCTACTCTCAAGAGTTGATAAAGGTACAAACGAATAAAATGTTTATATATCACATTATCAAATATCTATTATTCTCCATTTTACTCGATCTCCTAAACGGTTAAAGATAGGACATCGCGGTTATCACCAGTGGATTTAGCACCTCATTTTACATAAAATAGATCCTATAAGTCTACTCTCAAGAGTTGATAAAAGTAAAAACGAATAAAATGTTTAGATATCACATTATCAAATATCTATTATTCTCCATTTTACTCGATCTCCAAAACGGTTAAAGATAGGACGTCGTGGTTTTCACCAGTGGATTTAGCACCTCATTTTACATGAAATAAGTCCTATAAGTCTACTCTCAAGAGTTGATAAAGGTACAAACGAATAAAATGTTTATATATCACATTTTCAAATATCTATTATTCTCCATTTTACTCGATCTCCTAAACGGTTAAAGATATCACATCGCGGTTTTCACCAGTGGATTTAGCACCTCATTTTACATAAAATAGGTCCTATAAGTCTACACTCAAGAGTTGATAAAAGTAAAAACGAATAAAATGTTTATATATCACATTTTCAAATATCTATTATTTTCCATTTTACTCGATCTCCTAAACGGTTAAAGATAGGACATCGCGGTTTCACCAGTGGATTAAGCACCTCATTTTACATAAAATAAGTCCTATAAGTCTACTCTCAAGAGTTGATAAAGGTAAAAACGAATAAAATGTTTATATATCACATTTTCAAATATCTATTATTTTCCATTTTACTCGATGTCCTAAACGGTAAAAGATTGGACATCGCGGTTTTTACCAGTGGATTTAGCACCTCATTTTACATAAAATAAGTCTTATAAGTCTACTCTCAAGAGTTGATAAAGATTCAAACGAATAAAATGTTTATATATCACATTATCAAATATCTATTATTCTCCATTTTACTCGATCTAAAAAACGGTTAAAGATAGGACATCGCGGTTTTCACGAGTGGATTTAGCACCTCATTTTACATAAAATAAGTCCTATAAGTCTACTCTCAAGAGTTGATAAAGGTAAAAACGAATAAAATGTTTATATATCACATTTTCAAATATCTATTTTTATCCATTTTACTCGATCTCCTAAACGGTTCAAGATAGGACATCGCGGTTTCACCAGTGGATTAAGCACCTCATTTTACATAAAATAAGTCCCATAAGTCTACTCTCAAGAGTTGATAAAGGTACAAACGAATAAAATGTTTATATGTCACAATATCAAATATCTATTATTCTTCATTTTACTCGATCTCCTAAACGGTTAAAGATAGGACATCGCGGATTTCACCAGTGGATTTAGCACCTCATTTTACATAAAATAAGACCTATAAGTCTACTCTCAAGAGTTCATAAAGGTACAAACGAATAAAATGTTTATATATCACATAAATATCTATTATTCTCCAATTTACTCGATCTCCTAAACGGTTAAAGATAGGACATCGCGGTTTCACCAGTGGATTAAGCACCTCATTTTACATAAAATAAGTCCCATAAGTCTACTCTCAAGAGTTGATAAAGGTACAAACGAATAAAATGTTTATATATCACAATATCAAATATCTATTATTCTCCATTTTACTCGATCTCCTAAACGGTTAAAGATAGGACATCGCGATTTTCACCAGTGGATTTATCACCTCATTTTACATAAAATAGGTCCTATAAGTCTACCCTCAAGAGTTGATCAAGGTACAAACGAATAAAATGTTTAAATATCACATTTTCAAATTTCTATTATATTCCATTTTACTCGATCTCCTAAACGGTAAAAGATAGGACATCGCGGTTTTCATCAGTGGATTAAGCACCCCATTTTACATAAAATAAGTCCTATAAGTCTACTCTCAAGAGTTGATAAAGGTAAAAACGAATAAAATGTTTATATATCACATTTTCAAATATCTATTATTCTCCATTTTACTCGATTTCCTAAACGGTTAAAGATAGGACATCGCGGTTTTTACCAGTGGATTTAGCACCTCATTTTACATAAAATAGGTCCTATAAGTCTACTCTCAAATGTTGATAAAGGATCAAACGAATAAAATGTTTATATATCACATTTTCAAATGTCTATTATTCTCCATTTTACTCGATTTCCTAAACGGTTAAAGATAGGACAACGAGGTTTTCACCAGTGGATTTAGCACCTCATTTTACATAAAATAGGTCCTATAAGTCTACTCTTAAGAGTTGATAAAGGTAAAAACGAATAAAATGTTTATATATCACATTTTCAAATATCTATTTTTCTCCATTTTACTCGATCTTCTAAACAATTCAAGATAGGACATCGCGGTTTTCACCAGTGGATTAAGCACCCCATTTAACATAAAATAAGTCCTATAAGTCTACTCTCAAGAGTTGATAAAGGTACAATCGAATAAAATGTTTATATATTACATTTTCAAATATCTATTATTCTCCATTTTACTCGGTCTCCTAAACGGTGAAAGATAGGACATCGCGGTTTTCACCAGTGGATTTAGCACCTCATTTTACATAAAATAAGTCCTATAAGTCTACTCTCAAGAGTTGATAAAGGAACAAACGAATAAAATGTTTATATATCATATTATCTAATATCTATTATTCTCCATTATGCTCGATCTCCTAAACGGTTAAAGATAGGACACCGCGGATATCACCAGTGGATTTAGCACCTCATTTTACATAAAACAGGTCCTATAAGTCTACCCTCATGAGTTGATCAAGGTACAAACGAATAAAATGTTAATATATCACATTTTCAAATATCTATTATTCTTTATTTTACTCGATCTCCTAAATGGTAAAAGATAGGACATCGCGGTTTTCATAAGTGGATTAGGCACCCCATTTTACATAAAATAAGTCTTATAAGTCTACTCTCAAGAGTTGATAATGGTAAAAACGACTAAGATTATTATATATCACATTTTCAAATATCTATTATTCTTCATTTTACTCGATCTCCTAAACGGTTCAAGATAAGACATCGCGGTTTTCACCAGTGGATTTAGCACCTCATTTTACATAAAATAAGTCCTATAAGTCTACTTTCAAATGTTGATAAAGGTACAAACGAATAAAATGTTTATATATCACATTTTCAAATATCTATTATTCTCCATTTTACTCGATCTCCTAAACGGTTAAAGATAGTACATCGCGGTTTTCACCAGTGGATTTAGAACCTCATTTTACATAAAATTGGTCCTATAAGTCTACTCTCAAGAGTTGATAAAAGTAAAAACGAATAAAATGTTTATATATCACATTTTCAAATATCTATTATTCTCCATTTTACTTGATCTCCTAAACGGTTAAAGATATCACATCGCGGTTTTCACCAGTGGATTTAGCACCTCATTTTACATAAAATAAGTCCTATAAGTCTACTCTCAAGAGTTGATAAAGGTAAAAACGAATAAAATGTTTATATATCACATTTTCAAATATCTATTATTCTCCATTTTACTCGATCTCCTAAACGGTTAAAGATATCACATCGCGGTTTTCACCAGTGGATTTAGCACCTCATTTTACATAAAATAAGTCCTATAAGTCTACTCTCAAGAGTTGATAAAGGTAAAAACGAATAAAATGTTTATATATCACATTTTCAAATATCTATTATTCTCCATTTTACTCCATCTCCCAAACGGTTAAAGATAGGATATCGCGGTTTTCACCAGTGGATTTAGAACCTCATTTTATATAAAATAGGTCCTATAAGTCTACTCTCAAGAGTTGATAAAGGAACAAACGAATAAAATGTTTATATATCATATTATCAAATATCTATTATTCTCCATTTTACTCGATCTCCTAAACGGTTAAAGATAGGACATCGCGGTTTTCACCAGTGGATTTAGCACCTCATTTTACATAAAATAAGTCTTATAAGTCTACTCTCAAGAGTTGATAAAGGTTCAAACGAATAAAATGTTTATATATCACATTTTCAAATATCCATTATTCTCCATTTTACTCGATCTCCTAAACGGTTAAAGATAGGACATCGCGGTTTTTACCAGTGGATTAAGCACCTCATTTTACATAAAATAAGTCTTATAAGTCTACTCTCAAGAGTTGATAAAGGAACAAACGAATAAAATGTTTATATATCATATTATCAAATATCTATTATTCTCCATTTTACTCGATCTCCTAAACGGTTAAAGATAGGACATCGCGGTTTTCACCAGTGGATTTAGCACCTCATTTTACATAAAATAAGTCTTATAAGTCTACTCTCAAGAGTTGATAAAGGTTCAAACGAATAAAATGTTTATATATCACATTTTCAAATATCCATTATTCTCCATTTTACTCGATCTCCTAAACGGTTAAAGATAGGACATCGCGGTTTTTACCAGTGGATTAAGCACCTCATTTTACATAAAATAAGTCCTATAAGTCTACTCTCAAGAGTTGATAAAGGTACAAACGAATAAAATGTTTATATATCACATTATCAAATATCTATTTTTCATCATTTTACTCGATCTCCTAAACGGTTAAAGATAGGACATCGCGGTTATCACCAGTGGATTTAGCACCTCATTTTACATAAAATAGATCCTATAAGTCTACTCTCAAGAGTTGATAAAAGTAAAAACGAATAAAATGTTTAGATATCACATTATCAAATATCTATTATTCTCCATTTTACTCGATCTCCAAAACGGTTAAAGATAGGACGTCGTGGTTTTCACCAGTGGATTTAGCACCTCATTTTACATGAAATAAGTCCTATAAGTCTACTCTCAAGAGTTGATAAAGGTACAAACGAATAAAATGTTTATATATCACATTTTCAAATATCTATTATTCTCCATTTTACTCGATCTCCTAAACGGTTAAAGATATCACATCGCGGTTTTCACCAGTGGATTTAGCACCTCATTTTACATAAAATAGGTCCTATAAGTCTACACTCAAGAGTTGATAAAAGTAAAAACGAATAAAATGTTTATATATCACATTTTCAAATATCTATTATTTTCCATTTTACTCGATCTCCTAAACGGTAAAAGATAGGACATCGCGGTTTTCTCCAGTGGATTTAGTACCTCATTTTACATAAAATAAGTCCTATAAGTCTACTCTCAAGAGTTGATAAAGGTACAAACGAATAAAATGTTTATATATCACATTTTCGAATATCTCTTCTCCATTTTACTCGATCTCCTAAACGGTTAAAGATAGGACATCGCGGTTTCACCAGTGGATTAAGCACCTCATTTTACATAAAATAAGTCCTATAAGTCTACTCTCAAGAGTTGATAAAGGTAAAAACGAATAAAATGTTTATATATCACATTTTCAAATATCTATTATTTTCCATTTTACTCGATGTCCTAAACGGTAAAAGATTGGACATCGCGGTTTTTACCAGTGGATTTAGCACCTCATTTTACATAAAATAAGTCTTATAAGTCTACTCTCAAGAGTTAATAAAGATTCAAACGAATAAAATGTTTATATATCACATTATCAAATATCTATTATTCTCCATTTTACTCGATCTCCAAAACGGTTAAAGATAGGACATCGCGGTTTTCACGAGTGGATTTAGCACCTCATTTTACATAAAATAAGTCCTATAAGTCTACTCTCAAGAGTTGATAAAGGTAAAAACGAATAAAATGTTTATATATCACATTTTCAAATATCTATTTTTATCCATTTTACTCGATCTCCTAAACGGTTCAAGATAGGACATCGCGGTTTTCACCAGTGGATTAAGCACATCATTTTACATAAAATAGGTCCTATAAGTCTACTCTCAAGAGTTGATAAAGGTACAAACGAATAAAATGTTTATATATCACATTTTCAAATATATTTTTTTCTCCTTTTTACTCGATCTCCTAAACGGTTCAAGATTGGACATCGCGGTTTTCACCAGTGGATTTAGCACCTCATTTTACATAAAATAAGTCCCATAAGTCTACTCTTAAGAGTTGATAAAGGTACAAACGAATAAAATGTTTATATATCATATTTTCAAATATCTTTTCTCCATTTTACTCGATCTCCTAAACGGTTAAAGATAGGACATCGCGGTTTTCACGCGGTTTTCACCAGTGGATTTAGAACCTCATTTAACATAAAATAAGTCCTATAAGTCTACTCTCAAGAGTTGATAAAGGTAAAAACGAATAAAATGTTTATATATCACATTTTCAAATATCTATTATTCTCCATTTTACTCGATCTCCTAAACGGTTAAAGATAGTACATCGCGGTTTTCACCAGTGGATTTAGAACCTCATTTTACATAAAATTGGTCCTATAAGTCTACTCTCAAGAGTTGATAAAAGTAAAAACGAATAAAATGTTTATATATCACATTTTCAAATATCTCTTCTCCATTTTACTCGATCTCCTAATTGGTTCAAGATAGGACATCGCGGTTTTCACCAGTGGATTTAGCACCTCATTTTACATAAAATAGGTCCTATAAGTCTACTCTCAAGAGTTGATAAAGGTACAAACGAATAAAATGTTTATATATCATATTTTCAAATATCTATTATTCTCCAATTTACTCGATCTCCTAAACGGTTAAAGATAGGACATCGCGGTTTCACCAGTGGATTAAGCACCTCATTTTACATAAAATAAGTCCCATAAGTCTACTCTCAAGAGTTGATAAAGGTACAAACGAATAAAATGTTTATATATCACAATATCAAATATCTATTATTCTTCATTTTACTCGATCTCCTAAACGGTTAAAGATAGTACATCGCGGTTTTCACCAGTGGATTTAGCACCTCATTTTACATGAAATAAGTCCTATAAGTCTACTCTCAAGAGTTGATAAAGGTACAAACGAATAAAATGTTTATATATCACATTTTCAAATATCTTTTCTCCATTTTACTCGATCTCCTAAACGGTTAAAGATAGGACATCGCGGTTTTCACGCGGTTTTCACCAGTGGATTTAGAACCTCATTTAACATAAAATAAGTCCTATAAGTCTACTCTCAAGAGTTGATAAAGGTACAAACGAATAAAATGATTATATATCACATTTTCAAATATCTCTTCTCCATTTTACTCGATCTCCTAAACGGTTAAAGATAGGACATCGCGGATTTCACCAGTGGATTTAGCACCTCATTTTACATAAAATTAGTCCTATAAGTCTACTCTCAAGAGTTGATAAAGGTACAAACGAATAAAATGTTTATATATCACATTTTCAAATATCTATTGTTCTCCATTTTACTCGATCTCCTAAACGGTTAAAGATATCACATCGCGGTTTTCACCTGTGGATTTAGCACCTCATTTTACATAAAATAGGTCCTATAAGTCTACTCTCAAGAGTTGATAAAGGTAAAAACGAATAAAATGTTTATATATCACATTTTCAAATATCTATTATTTTCCATTTTACTCGATCTCCTAAACGGTAAAAGATAGGACATCGCGGTTTTCACCAGTGGATTTAGCACCTCATTTTACATAAAATAAGTCCTATAAGTCTACTCTCAAGAGTTGATAAAGGTAAAAACGAGTAAAATGTTTATATATCACATTTTCAAATATCTATTATTTTCCATTTTACTCGATCTCCTAAACAGTTGAAGATAGGACATCGCGGTTTTCACCAATGGATTTAGCACCTCATTTTACATAAAATAAGTCCTATAAGTCTACTCTCAAGAGTTGATAAGGGTACAAACGAATAAAATGTTTATATACCACATTATCAAATATCTATTATTCTCCAATTTACTCGATCTCCTAAACGGTTAAAGATATCACATCGCGGTTTTCACCAGTGGATTTAGCACCTCATTTTACATAAAATAGGTCCTATAAGTCTACACTCAAGAGTTGATAAAAGTAAAAACGAATAAAATGTTTATATATCACATTTTCAAATATCTATTATTTTCCATTTTACTCGATCTCCTAAACGGTAAAAGATAGGACATCGCGGTTTTCTCCAGTGGATTTAGTACCTCATTTTACATAAAATGAGTCCTATAAGTCTACTCTCAAGAGTTGATAAAGGTACAAACGAATAAAATGTTTATATATCACATTATCAAATATCTATTATTCTCCATTTTACTCGATCTCCTAAACGGTTAAAGATAGGACATCGCGGTTATCACCAGTGGATTTAGCACCTCATTTTACATAAAATAGATCCTATAAGTCTACTCTCAAGAGTTGATAAAAGTAAAAACGAATAAAATGTTTAGATATCACATTATCAAATATCTATTATTCTCCATTTTACTCGATCTCCAAAACGGTTAAAGATAGGACGTCGTGGTTTTCACCAGTGGATTTAGCACCTCATTTTACATGAAATAAGTCCTATAAGTCTACTCTCAAGAGTTGATAAAGGTACAAACGAATAAAATGTTTATATATCACATTTTCAAATATCTATTATTCTCCATTTTACTCGATCTCCTAAACGGTTAAAGATATCACATCGCGGTTTTCACCAGTGGATTTAGCACCTCATTTTACATAAAATAGGTCCTATAAGTCTACACTCAAGAGTTGATAAAAGTAAAAACGAATAAAATGTTTATATATCACATTTTCAAATATCTATTATTTTCCATTTTACTCGATCTCCTAAACGGTTAAAGATAGGACATCGCGGTTTCACCAGTGGATTAAGCACCTCATTTTACATAAAATAAGTCCTATAAGTCTACTCTCAAGAGTTGATAAAGGTAAAAACGAATAAAATGTTTATATATCACATTTTCAAATATCTATTATTTTCCATTTTACTCGATGTCCTAAACGGTAAAAGATTGGACATCGCGGTTTTTACCAGTGGATTTAGCACCTCATTTTACATAAAATAAGTCTTATAAGTCTACTCTCAAGAGTTGATAAAGATTCAAACGAATAAAATGTTTATATATCACATTATCAAATATCTATTATTCTCCATTTTACTCGATCTAAAAAACGGTTAAAGATAGGACATCGCGGTTTTCACGAGTGGATTTAGCACCTCATTTTACATAAAATAAGTCCTATAAGTCTACTCTCAAGAGTTGATAAAGGTAAAAACGAATAAAATGTTTATATATCACATTTTCAAATATCTATTTTTATCCATTTTACTCGATCTCCTAAACGGTTCAAGATAGGACATCGCGGTTTCACCAGTGGATTAAGCACCTCATTTTACATAAAATAAGTCCCATAAGTCTACTCTCAAGAGTTGATAAAGGTACAAACGAATAAAATGTTTATATGTCACAATATCAAATATCTATTATTCTTCATTTTACTCGATCTCCTAAACGGTTAAAGATAGGACATCGCGGATTTCACCAGTGGATTTAGCACCTCATTTTACATAAAATAAGACCTATAAGTCTACTCTCAAGAGTTGATAAAGGTACAAACGAATAAAATGTTTATATATCACATTTTCAAATATCTATTATTCTCCAATTTACTCGATCTCCTAAACGGTTAAAGATAGGACATCGCGGTTTCACCAGTGGATTAAGCACCTCATTTTACATAAAATAAGTCCCATAAGTCTACTCTCAAGAGTTGATAAAGGTACAAACGAATAAAATGTTTATATATCACAATATCAAATATCTATTATTCTCCATTTTACTCGATCTCCTAAACGGTTAAAGATAGGACATCGCGATTTTCACCAGTGGATTTATCACCTCATTTTACATAAAATAGGTCCTATAAGTCTACCCTCAAGAGTTGATCAAGGTACAAACGAATAAAATGTTTAAATATCACATTTTCAAATTTCTATTATATTCCATTTTACTCGATCTCCTAAACGGTAAAAGATAGGACATCGCGGTTTTCATCAGTGGATTAAGCACCCCATTTTACATAAAATAAGTCCTATAAGTCTACTCTCAAGAGTTGATAAAGGTAAAAACGAATAAAATGTTTATATATCACATTTTCAAATATCTATTATTCTCCATTTTACTCGATTTCCTAAACGGTTAAAGATAGGACATCGCGGTTTTTACCAGTGGATTTAGCACCTCATTTTACATAAAATAGGTCCTATAAGTCTACTCTCAAATGTTGATAAAGGATCAAACGAATAAAATGTTTATATATCACATTTTCAAATGTCTATTATTCTCCATTTTACTCGATTTCCTAAACGGTTAAAGATAGGACAACGAGGTTTTCACCAGTGGATTTAGCACCTCATTTTACATAAAATAGGTCCTATAAGTCTACTCTTAAGAGTTGATAAAGCTAAAAACGAATAAAATGTTTATATATCACATTTTCAAATATCTATTTTTCTCCATTTTACTCGATCTTCTAAACAATTCAAGATAGGACATCGCGGTTTTCACCAGTGGATTAAGCACCCCATTTAACATAAAATAAGTCCTATAAGTCTACTCTCAAGAGTTGATAAAGGTACAATCGAATAAAATGTTTATATATTACATTTTCAAATATCTATTATTCTCCATTTTACTCGGTCTCCTAAACGGTGAAAGATAGGACATCGCGGTTTTCACCAGTGGATTTAGCACCTCATTTTACATAAAATAAGTCCTATAAGTCTACTCTCAAGAGTTGATAAAGGAACAAACGAATAAAATGTTTATATATCATATTATCTAATATCTATTATTCTCCATTATGCTCGATCTCCTAAACGGTTAAAGATAGGACACCGCGGATATCACCAGTGGATTTAGCACCTCATTTTACATAAAACAGGTCCTATAAGTCTACCCTCATGAGTTGATCAAGGTACAAACGAATAAAATGTTAATATATCACATTTTCAAATATCTATTATTCTTTATTTTACTCGATCTCCTAAATGGTAAAAGATAGGACATCGCGGTTTTCATAAGTGGATTAGGCACCCCATTTTACATAAAATAAGTCTTATAAGTCTACTCTCAAGAGTTGATAATGGTAAAAACGACTAAGATTATTATATATCACATTTTCAAATATCTATTATTCTTCATTTTACTCGATCTCCTAAACGGTTCAAGATAAGACATCGCGGTTTTCACCAGTGGATTTAGCACCTCATTTTACATAAAATAAGTCCTATAAGTCTACTTTCAAATGTTGATAAAGGTACAAACGAATAAAATGTTTATATATCACATTTTCAAATATCTATTAATCTCCATTTTACTCGATCTCCTAAACGGTTAAAGATAGTACATCGCGGTTTTCACCAGTGGATTTAGAACCTCATTTTACATAAAATTGGTCCTATAAGTCTACTCTCAAGAGTTGATAAAAGTAAAAACGAATAAAATGTTTATATATCACATTTTCAAATATCTATTATTCTCCATTTTACTTGATCTCCTAAACGGTTAAAGATATCACATCGCGGTTTTCACCAGTGGATTTAGCACCTCATTTTACATAAAATAAGTCCTATAAGTCTACTCTCAAGAGTTGATAAAGGTAAAAACGAATAAAATGTTTATATATCACATTTTCAAATATCTATTATTCTCCATTTTACTCGATCTCCTAAACGGTTAAAGATATCACATCGCGGTTTTCACCAGTGGATTTAGCACCTCATTTTACATAAAATAGGTCCTATAGTTCTACCTTTATGAGTTAATCAAGGTACAAACGAATAATATGTTAATATATCACATTTTCAAATATCTATTATTCTCCATTTTACTCGATCTCCTAAACGGTTAAAGATAGGACATCGCGGTTTTCACCAGTAGATTTACCACCTCATTTTACATAAAATAAGTCCTATAAGTCTACACTCAAGAGTTGATAAAAGTACAAACAAATAAAATGTTTATATATCACATTTTCAAATATCTATTATTCTCCATTTTACTCCATCTCCCAAACGGTTAAAGATAGGATATCGCGGTTTTCACCAGTGGATTTAGAACCTCATTTTATATAAAATAGGTCCTATAAGTCTACTCTCAAGAGTTGATAAAGGAACAAACGAATAAAATGTTTATATATCATATTATCAAATATCTATTATTCTCCATTTTACTCGATCTCCTAAACGGTTAAAGATAGGACATCGCGGTTTTCACCAGTGGATTTAGCACCTCATTTTACATAAAATAAGTCTTATAAGTCTACTCTCAAGAGTTGATAAAGGTTCAAACGAATAAAATGTTTATATATCACATTTTCAAATATCCATTATTCTCCATTTTACTCGATCTCCTAAACGGTTAAAGATAGGACATCGCGGTTTTTACCAGTGGATTAAGCACCTCATTTTACATAAAATAAGTCCTATAAGTCTACTCTCAAGAGTTGATAAAGGAACAAACGAATAAAATGTTTATATATCATATTATCAAATATCTATTATTCTCCATTTTACTCGATCTCCTAAACGGTTAAAGATAGGACATCGCGGTTTTCACCAGTGGATTTAGCACCTCATTTTACATAAAATTGGTCCTATAAGTCTACTCTCAAGAGTTGATAAAGGTACAAACGAATAAAATGTTTATATATCACATTTT